>JASKOS020000029.1:1200000-1608337 GCA_030770465.2 Perdita meconis | reverse complement strand
AAGAAGAAAAGAAGAAGAGAAGAAGAAGAAGAAGAAGAAGAAGAAGAAGAAGAAGAAGAAGAAGAAGAAGAAGAAGAAGAAGAAGAAGAAGAAGAAGAAGAGAAGAAGAAGAAGAAGAAGAAGAAGAAGAAGAAGAAGAAGAAGAAGAAGAAGAAGAAGAAGAAGAAGAAGAAGAAGAAGAAGAAGAAGAAGAAGAAGAAGAAGAAGAAGAAGAAGAAGAGAGAAGAAGAAGAAGAAGAAGAAGAAGAAGAAGAAGAAGAAGAAGAAGAAGAAGAAGAAGAAGAAGAAGAAGAAGAAGAAGAAGAAGAAGAAGAAGAAGAAGAAGAAGAAGAAGAAGAAGAAGAAGAAGAAGAAGAAGAAGAAGAAGAAGAAGAAGAAGAAGAAGAAGAAGAAGAAGAAGAAGAAGAAGAAGAAGAAGAAGAAGAAGAAGAAGAAGAAGAAGAAGAAGAAGAAGAAGAAGAAGAAGAAGAAGAAGAAGAAGAAGAAGAAGAAGAAGAAGAAGAAGAAATAAATTGATACCAGCGTCGCCCCAACGCCCCACACGGGATTCACGTGGCACGCGCCTGAGGCCTATCGCACACTATGGCTGTCGCGGGGAGTGAGACACGCGGCCGGGGAAGGAGGCGTCGCCTTCGAAAATCGGCCGAGGAGTTCACTTAATTCCGAGCCTAACCTACTGCATTACGTTTTTAAAATTCTGGGAAGTTTTGTTCATATAAAGCTGCGTATAGATCAGCCAACAGTTCACGAGAACCATTCACGCCCCAATGTTTGCAAGTAGTTCCTAAACTTTCTATAATCACTACTCAATCCCTTCACACATGTTACACGAACTATGGAAGCGTTCGAATACATACATTGAGTTGCATTGAGTGCACAGATTACAGCCAATGCACTGCGACCTCTTTTTCTACCAAAAAGGTCAATACTTCGTTATTTACAATTACTGGTAATTCGATTTGGACCATGTTACTCTTATTGTCTTACGTATTTTATTAATAAAAATATTGGACAAATATTTGCACGCATGAGGCGTACATCAATTTCATACGTGCATGGTGGTGCAAAGAAAAATTCCCTAGAATATTTCCACTTGTAGCGCATAAAACATGCATGAATTACTCCAACTCGAAGTAGAAGCAATTAATGCGCGATGTGTATTTATTTCTTTCCGCAGGCTCATCAGACGTCATCATTGAATTTTCAAATTAAAAAAGCTAATTATTTTTCCAATATTTTTATTAATAAAATATATAAGACAATAACAATAAAATGGTCCAAATCGAATTACCAGTAATTGTAAATAACGAAATATTGACCTTATTAGTAGAATAAGAGGTCGCAGTGCATTGGCTGTGATCTGTGCACTCAATGCAACTCAATGCGTGTATTGGAACTCACCCTATTTAAAAACTGTATGCGAACATATAACTACGAAATTCAACTGTCATACTGTTCATGAACAGTTTACGAACACTGGTTCATGCTTATAGTGATTAAAAACTACGTTATAAAAAAATGGATGCGAGTTCTAACTTGGTTTTAAGTCACGATTAACGTGTGGAGTTAGGAAAGGTAGCAAATAAATAACGATCGATCGCCTGACGAAGAAAAGTGAGCTATCAGGGATGAATAAGATATTGTTGCTGGTATCGAGTAACGAGTGTTACTCAAGTTCACGTTGCATGAACTTGCATTGTTCAAGGAGAAAGAACAAGAACAATTGCTGTATAAGGAAAATGATATTTAAGTATTATTAACTACTTACTCAGGCGAAGATTTTCTTTTGTGGTCTCCTGTGCTTGCATTCGTTTTCAGCGATGCTTGGTATTCGGCGTATTTCTGTATCTTGAACTTGTGTTTAGATGATTGTTTAATTATATGTTTGTCTGCTATGGGAAAGTCGTTACGTCGATATAGCGATACAAACGCTGATGTATCAGATAACCATGATACGTACACACCTCCTGTAACCGAATTATAGGTTATTTTTAAAACTAATTAAAATTAAGATCACTTAAAATACGACACAACCTCGATTAACCGGCTTAATATCAAAGTCAAAACTGAAAGACTTCCTTTGTACAGAATTTGTATATTTTTAACCATCGGGCACTCGTCGGTTTTTCGTGGAAATAGCCACTTTATCCAAAAAATACTGTCCCGACAGCTCATGGTATTCCTTACGTATGTTATCAACCTTCTAAAATATCATTTTATTGAAAGCCATTCCGGTTTATTGGAATTCTGTAAGGTAAATGTCCCAATTTCTGCTCATGTCCCGATTTCTAATCACTTCGTATTTTCCTTATTATTATAAATGTTACGTCTGTACTATAATTGTAAAAAAATAATTATAAGTTCTTTGATCATTCATGCGAGTGATGCACAGGTTTTTTGGAAAGAAAGTGCTACGTAAGCAACGAAAAAATTTTTAAAACAAGGAACTTACTCGTTCTGATCGTATTCTTACTGCTTAGACTAAAGAACAGCAATTTCATTGTGATTCGATAATCGGATCGAATGTAGTGTGTGCAGAAATAAATCGTATTTGATACTAAAAACGTGTACTGTATTTTACTCTGGATTGATACTGGATTTTTTGTAAGTTATTTGTCGTGAGCAGAAATACGGACATTTAGAGTACTACATTGAATTGGCCATTATTAATAATTAAACGTCATATAACATCTTTCTAAAATATTTTTGAATTAATTGATTCATTATCGAGGTATTAATCAATTACTTTGAAAATTTTTACTGCAAACAAATTTTTTATATCCTTTTCATAACGAGTGAACGCTTAAATGAGCAGAAATTGGGACATTCACCTTACTTGGGCAATCGAGAGCGCTCTGAACCGAGATTTATGTTCAAACGGTTCATACCAGTTTATGATTGTTGTTAGATATTGACTAGCTATTCTTATAATACAAGTGATGGGAGCTTTTTCCAAAATTATTGTTCGTTGTAGTGCTGTCGGAAAACCCGAATATTCGAGTAGCTCGCGGTCCGAACCGAGCCGAGACTCGCTTTCCGAGCCGAGCCGAGTACCCGAACGCCGTCTGCGGCTTGAAAAAATTGAGCGGCCCGAAAGAATCGAGCGGCTCGAAGCAATCGAGCGGCCCGAAAGAATCGAGCGTCTCGAAAGAATCGAGCGGCTCGAAAGAATCGGGCGGCTTGAAAGAATCGGGCGGCTCGAAAGAATCGGGCAGCTCGAACGAATCGAGCGACTGGCACATCCGAACAGCTCGAAACTATCGAGCGGCGCGATGTGATCCGAGTAGCTGGAATGTATCGAGCGGCTACAATATATTTTTCAAAAAGATCACAATTTTTATGTGACCTGAGGTGCACCAAATATAAATCCGTTGAATATTCTAACCCCAACCTGTCTACCTTAATAATGGTGCAAAAAGCTTTATAGTTACTCTGACCGTCATTAATACTGTAATATTATTTATTCATAATTCTCTTCATATAATACTTTATATAATACTACGTTATACATTTTTAGTTCTTTTGTAGGATGTTTTAGTACAGCATGGAACTTTTATGAATTTTTTTAACAGTATTTATATTTTTTTCTGCATATTTATCTGCTTTCTTGCCTCCTTCACAAGATTGCATTTTTCACATTACGTTACTATTAACAATGGGTTCTAGTCATTAATATACGAATAATTTAATAAGTAAACATAAATAAGTAAACGTTTGGAAAATATTTCTGTAAGATTACATGCATTTTCAAAGGATAAAATATTTACAATAAAAGTTAAATTTAACGTGGACAAGGAAAAAGGGAAGAAAATAAAGAAAATAGATTTATTTTAATTTGTAACAGATATTGATTTTTTAATGTTAGCAGATAAAAAACATATCTGACTAAATATATGTATATTTATATCGTATATTAATGACTAGAACCCATTGTTAATAATAACGTAATGTGAAAAATGCAATCTTGTGAAGGAGGCAAGAAAGCAGATAAATATGCAGAAAAAAATATTATAAATACTGTTAAAAAAATTCATAGAAGTTCCATGCTGTACTAAAACATCCTACAAAAGAACTAAAAATGTATAACGTAGTATTATATAAAGTATTGTATGAAGAGAATTATGAATAAATAATATTACAGTATTAATGACGGTCAGAGTAACTATAAAGCTTTTTGTACCATTATTAAGGTAAACAGGTTGGGGTTAGAATATTCAACGGATTTATATTTGGTGCACCTCAGGTCGCATAAAAATTGTGATCTTTTTGAAAAATATATTGTAGCCGCTCGATACATTCCAGCTACTCGGATCACATCGCGCCGCTCGATAGTTTCGAGCTGTTCGGATGTGCCAGTCGCTCGATTCTTTCGAGCCGCCCGATTCTTTCGGGCCGCTCGATTGTTTCGAGCCGCTCGATTCTTTCGAGACGCTCGATTCTTTCGGGCCGCTCGATTGCTTCGGGCCGCTCGATTCTTTCGGGCCGCTCGATTGTTTCGGGCCGCAGACGGCGTTCGGGTACTCGGCTCGGATTGATCATTCGAACCGAGTAAAGCTCGGCTCGCTTTTTTCGGGCCAGCGAACAGCACTAAGTTCGTTGGCATCGGCGGACTTCTAAAGCGTTACCAAGAACCGAGAGATTCGTCGAAAGGGTTCTGGCGGCGCGACGCGGTGGTCGGACTCAATCTTTGTCGGCGTCGGCATCGCCGCGGCGTCAACAAATCCCTCGGCATCAAAGGGATGATATTGACCGCGTAATCATATCGATTTCAGGCACATGTTATGAGTTTATTAGTGTGGCTGTATGGAAGAATAAATGGAATAAAAAAGAGCGAGAATGAAAAGCGAGCGCGAGTTAGTTGCAGCCCAGTCATCGTGTCGATCACATCACGTAAAGTTTTTTATTCATTATCTACAAAACCTGCCTTTTCGTGAGCCATCCTACAAAATAAACTGTTCGATTCGAACTCAGTGTAACTTACTTTTTCACACAGTTCTAAAGTTCGTTTTGACGTTACGTCGTTACGCAGGATAAAAAGTGTGTGGAATCTGCATCAACGTAAATAAACTCATGTTTATTATAAAGTCGACTGCGGATTCCTATACATTTACAGTAAATGTGAATTTGCAAAAATCACATTTTCTAATGATACGTCCCCGTGCACTCAGTATACGACGAGAGTGTTCGCGATACACAAATAGACGCGAGTACCAGAAGGTTAATATACCATCGCTAAATCAAAATGCCAAAATATAAAATAATGTAGAGCCGGTTAATCGAGGTTCTACTGTATATGCAAAAACAGCTCTTACCAAATGGATTAAACAATTGAGAAATCTGATTGTATGTCCAGTGTTTCGGAAATGTTAAATGGTACACGTGATCTCTGCTAGGAATTGCTAAAACATAAAATCAAATCGTCATTAACGATGAATTAAAATTCTAACTTTAAAGCTGTAGAAATAAATACTTACGATCCTTTCCAACTAAATTTATATAAGGAAGATCTTTCAACCTTGCTATGAGAAGTCTGAAACAAAAATATAAATAATGTGTTTATATTGAAATGTAAATTATTAATATAGGTTTACCATAGAATATAATAAGATGTACTTGTTTAAGAAGGGATTAAGAAGTTGTGAATCCGCAAGAACTATAGGAACTTCAGGCTGCTGTAAGGAACCTATAAAAGAAATAGAAATTTATTGTAGATAAATAAATATAATTGTAACACTTAAAATAATTCTAAATCGTTTACTTACCAATGTAATTACATAATGCAAGGAAACATATTCCAGTGATGTATGCATCGTATCCTGCTTCGTGGCATTTCTCTGCCAACGTGGAGTAACTTCTACCATCGATGGGTTCCACTTCGGGAATTATAAACGGTGGTTTACTAACTGTTTCAAGCAATTCATTCAAATTCGACGATGGTATTTGTTTCTTGAACTGCTGCGATTGGCAAAGTACTTTCGTATCTAAAATTCTATTTAAAAATGTTTTAAACAAAATATCATAGACGCAGATAGGGTCATTCCACGAGAACTCGGACACTTTTTGGAGTAACATCTTGGATTTTGCTGAATTTTGGATATGTTGTAGTGTTTAGGGATATATAACGTGTGCGAAAGGATTTTTGAAAATTTTTAAAATTGTTAATTTTAGAGCTCTTTGAAGTTTACTGTTCACTTCTTTTCTATTAATTTTAGCTCTTATACTAACAAACTGATAAAAATGTGCTTTTGGGTGCTTGTAGAGTAGACATAGCAGTACCTAACAAAAATTATCTCAGTTGGAAGAAAAACTTTTTTAACCATTTATTTTGCAATTGTTGTTAACAAATGCAGGTTTTTCATAGCGGGGAATTATTTCAAAAATCGGAAAAAAATTGAGAATATAGCCCTATTTATCCCCTTTACGGACCACTTTTCAAAAATATGGACACTTTAAAATTGGCCATAGAAAAATTAATTAAATTGTACGCTGCGCGTCGAAATCCACTGATTCGATCAGCCGAACGCGGCGCGGTGCGCGCAGCGGGGCCATATTTTTATCAGTAAAAATAGAGCTAAAATTAATAGAAAAAAAGTGAACAGTAAACTTCAAAGAGCTCTAAAATTAACAATTTTAAAAATTTTCAAATATCCTTTCGTACACATTTATACAGGGTGTCCTCAACTCGACACGGGAGCTGGAAATGGAAGATTCCTGGGATGATTCTAAACAACCTTTTCCTTTGCAAAAATGTTATCCGAAGCTTTGTTAACGAATTATAAACGAAAAACATCGGCCAATCAGAGAGCGAGTACAGCGGATTAATGATGGCACGGGCGATGGCGAGCCAATACTACTGAAAACTGGAGTGCGAGCTGAAATTCATCGTATATTCGTGCTTCTATTGGTAGGTGTTTTTTTGTTAATAACTCATTAACAAAGCTTCGGAGGAGGAATCTCTTATTTACGGCTCCCGCGTCGATTTTGGGACACCCTGTATATCCCTAAAAACTACACATATCCAAAATTCAGCAAAATCCAAGATGTTACTCCAAAAGTGTTCGAGTTTGCGTGGAATGACCCTATATGAAAACAGTAGTCGCAATATCTTTGGCGCGTTATAGGAATTCACGTTGTAAGAACTCGCGTTATACGGGAGTCTACTGTAATTAAATAAAGAAATGATCTGATAAGAAACATCGTATATAATAGTAAATTGTTGGTTTACCTAGGAAATAGACTATGAGTTAGAGATTTAAATTCGTGATAATTTTCTGGTAGAGGGCCAAAAAACTTGTGTATTATGTGACAAAGATCCAGTAGCATATTATGGCCGACTATTAACTTCCCCTAAAATGAAATTATATTTCAGAATACACGCACACTCTGTTAAAGGATCAGTACGGCTTTATCGTACATATTTTCAAGAATTTTTTTTCATACTAAAATTTATTTTTACATTTCCATCTTTTCACACAGAAAAATAGAGGTTTTGAAGTAATAAAAAGAATTTTTTATTTAATTTTTTTATTGATTTATCTTGGTGATCTGACCGCTTGAAGTGAGCCCTGCTTGTTCCTGGCCGACATGATATCTGGACTTTGGAGCATTTAAAAACAAAAAATCGAATAGTTTCATAAAAAGTAGAGTTGTCGCTATGATTGAAAGTAAAATTTTTCACTTCCGATAAAAAATAACAAAATGGTGGACTTTTGAATTTTTCGACTCTTTTCTTACAACTTAAATTGTTTAAAAATATGGTTAAATATAAATGAATATTTATAATTCTACTTCGGACTGAAACTATGCATGTTCAGAATAATCTCTGAAAATTTGAGCCCAATCGTTGCAATATTTTTTTGTAAATCGTGTCGGCGAGGTCGAAAAACGTTTCGAGAAAAACGCGTTTAAAGTTTTTATCGTAAAATCGTAAAAAAAAGCGCCCTACCCTCAATCAGCGATACCTGCTCCATACATTATTCCTTCAGCTTCTTCATAAGCATCATTTTCTTGCAATTTTTCCGATGTTTTTAGAAAATCGAATTTTTAAAAAAATAAACCCGTACTGATCCCTTAATTAAAAAAAGATAATACAATAATAAAACTTACAGATTCAGCAATTTTCCTTAAAAGTGTACTTAGTCCAACTGCTTCTTTAATCTCCAATACTTCTTTTTTCCGCCTCTCAATCTCCTTCTGTTCCTCTTCTTCCTTGGTCCCTGATTTTTTAATTACAAGACTACATCCAGAACAATTCGATTTAGTCTCAATCTTCAACGCGTTCAACCATCTTTCCCTTACTTCTTGTTGCACTACCTTTCTAAAATACCCATTACATCCATCTATTGTTAGTTCTTCCTCTCCGGAAGCGAAGAACTCGTCTATTTTTGAACTAAAATACATCTATTTTAAGTAGTTATTTTTCATTCCAACAATCCAAACGCACAGTGTCACCGATCGCCTTACCAAATCTTTTCCAGCTCAGGCACGTCGTCCGAATTACATTGTACGGTCGCCGGCGCTTCGTCTCTCGCCTTCTGCCTCTCCTCCAATTGCTTCATCAATTTCTCCTCTTCGTTCATGGACAAATAAGGAATGCCCATGTTGAAAAGTTTATTGAAATCGAAACCTTGTCTGGCCAAAAATGAAATGCACGACGCTTGGCACATGAATCTGGAATCTGGAGCCGAGCGATTCAAAGGCCGTGGATAAACGTAAAAATTATACGATCGTTGGCTATATCTTTAAAAAAAAAGAAAAAGAATAATATCATATTTCAGAAAATACATACGAGTAATGTAAGTCGAAGTAAGCGTACCTATGCGTTTCTTTATCGAATGTAAAAACGGAGAGGCCAAATTGTACGAGAAGAAAATTCATAGATCCTGCTCTCAATTTTGTATAATATTGAGCAGGCGTGTCGAAAGGATTAGCATCCGGTCCTGAATTAAGTCCTGTAAATTCCCCATCGATTCCGAGAAACGTTGCATTTTTCAATACGTCGTCCAACTCTGTCAAGACCTCTTGGAAATCTGTGAAAAACGACAATAACATTTATAGCTCAACCATTCGGAGAACTGTAAATACATGACGCTCAATGTTTCAAAAGATATTTGAAACAAAGAAAAACGAGAATACTACAAGTACGTAATGATACTCTTGATCACCGTAACTGAAAATGTGTATCCATAGAAGTTGAATTTTTTTTTTTATTACTCACTCGATTTTGTTACTTCCATTTTTTAACCTTGCACGTTGTTTATCCACACTTTAGTATAGCAAACATTCCTAATTTCCTATCCGGAACTGGAGACACGGAAACCAACGGAAACTAACGAGGTCTACCGATCTCGCACGATCTTCTTGTCACTTCTGGTAATCGTTCGTAGAATAGAACGAAAACATTGTTGTAAAGTATAAAGAATTGCACTGTAGATAATGCAGGTAATATAGGTTATGTTATATTAAAAAGAAGTTAAGCACTGAGATCAGTGAAGTTAAGTTACATTTAAAAATATATGTTCAGTTGTTTAAGTTGTATTAGCAACGAATTGTAATTGAAAAGAACGATTTAAAAATATATTTTCTTATAAAAATTTAATTCAATTGAATACGCTACAGCACAACGATTCAGTTGCCATCTATATTACGCTTGTTGCACTATAACTTTATATAATAAATCAAATATTCAAATATTACATTTCCATGTATGTATGTATGTATGTATGCACATAAGGTATGTTCGATTCATACACGTTTTCCTATCCCAAAAACATGAAGGCTTTTATATTTTTTTATTTTATAATTATAAATATGTAATAATGTTACTGATTAAGTATTGAACAGGACTAAATATCTTATGGGGTCTGTCTCCGGTCAAACTGTCTTACCGACCCATAATTTGAGAGTTGAATTTTAATCTCCTGGTCTCCCCTGCTCACGAACAGTGCTCAATTCAGAAACTATTCGAAACTGCGTGTGTATGTGTGGGTGCTTGCCACGGTGACTTGATAGTGACTTCTATCGAATTCGAATTGGACTCGACATACAAAGAAGAGGCTATGGCCGATTCACGCTTCATATACAATGTGTTATGTTATGTTAAGAAACATTATTTTACATACTGATATAGTCACATAGCTACTTTTATTATTAAAATGCAATATTAGTTTAAAAATACAAACCGTCGAAATATGTAATTTTCGCCAATTTTTGCCACATTCAAGTGGCATCCATTCCATCACCTCAAGCTGATCACTTCTAAAATTGACAGTAATCCATAATTAAACACAAACATTCAACATTTATACAAATATTTTTATCATGTTTATGTATCAATGAGCAAGCCAGTAGATGGACGGCTTAGCTGATTCCGAGATTTGTATTGAGATTTTGCTTAAAAATATTTGTTTTATAAACAAAATTCAAACACTTTGCACAAAATAAATGTATCAATTTTAAGAAAAAGTTAGTTGTATCTAATAGAATTAATGTCTTCAATCATAAAATGATTGAAAGTGTATGTACTCATAACATGTATCACCAGTAGATGGACAGTATTATCAAATATTTTTTCGCATACAAAAAAACACTTTTATTGAAAATGTAAGATTTCTAAGGCAATAAACGAGATTTCTCTACAAAATAAAGAAACAATAATATAAATTAAAAGCCTAATTTTTCCATAATTATCAATTAATCTAAAATCTGTCCATCTATTTCAATAGTTTCATCTGATCAATAATTATTAATGTAGAAAATTGTAATTATAATACAACTATAAGAACAATTATTTAAACGATGTATATGAAAAACTTATTTTTGCAAAATAAGGATCAGAATTACGTCCACTAAGAATTTATGTTTCAATCATTGAATAATCATCAAATATTCTCTTCATTTCCTCTTTTATGTTCATTTTAAGAACCACGCTTATATACAAAAGATCAGTAATAGCATCACTTGCGAGAAATAAGAAAGCACAGTAATGGCCTAGTGTTAGAATTGAGAACTACAAACGTAAGTATAATATTTAACATCCGTCGGTAAAACGTAGCTACACCGAAAAAATAAGTTGTATTTCGTGATCACAGATGTACTTACTATACGAGTAGCATCCATAGAGATATAAGAATAGAGTGCGCGAGAGGGCTGAAAAAGCGATGACTGCTTAGAAAGAGAACTTTACATAGAGACCCCTGTGTCTTTGTCTAATCGCGCAGGTGCATCAGCTCAGATAGTTATCATAGTTACGTTTATGTTTCTTTTAGCTTCTTTGACGTTTCAAATATACATATAGGTTATTATAGATATATTGAAGCAAATTAAAATAACACAAAATGCCCAAAAAGTGTATGGTATGCAAAAAGGAAGCTAATCCAATTACCTATTCCAAAAGTAGTTTCCATTTGTAAGTACAAGTATACCCTTAATTTCTACAACTTTCTGTTACATAATTTTCACATAACAGTTTATGTAAGTAGATGTTCATGTAGACACATTCATGTAGAAATAATTTTTACCTACAGGTTTCCTAAAAATGATTTAATAAGAGAAAAATGGAGAGCTGCTTTAAATTTAACAAATACTCCAAATTATAAAAATACATATATATGCAGTGATCATTTTGATATTGATTGTTTTCATGATTATGATAATGAAGTATTAGGATGTAGAAAACGTTTACGTTCAACAGCCATTCCCAAGATTACTATTTTACACCAATGTAACAACGATAATCATGTAACAGAAAAAAGTCAAATTGAGGTGCTTAAGAGTGAAGCTTTGATAGAAAATGTGCCTGTTTCACCTATTAGAGAAGACTTGACTAAATCATGTGTTGTAGACCAAATATTGGATAAAGAAGAAGTATTTAAAGTTAATAATGAGATAGACTCTTTAACTGATAAGAACTATGGCAGTATAACTAACAATTTAGGCAGCAAAAAAAGGTACACATATGCCAACAAGGAATCTAATTAAATATTTATTTAAGAAGTAATTGTTTATTACTTTCTTTGTAAATAATTTTTTTAGAAAACAGTCATTTCCTAACGGTAATGCAAAAAAGAAACTTCGATTTATGATGGGACCTAAAACAGAATATGTTTCTCGAAAAGACTTTGTTTCTGATGAAGCTTGGGACCGATTTCTTCGAATAATGGCATACAATAAATCTAAAATGTCAGCTGTTCTTAATAAGAATTACCGCAAGGAGAAAAAAATATTTAATTTAAAGACTTTGATAAAAAATTTGGAACAAAAACAAGAATTCAATGCTGCAAACTATTTAATGGTTTTTTACTACGTATTTATAAGAAATAAATATTTATGAAGATTTATTAAAAAATATTTATTTGCGTTTTTTGTTTTTATCAAGGATTTGCCACCTCATGTCCAAGAGCTCCTAACCCGCATGAAGTCCCGTAAACCCACAGTTCCTTTTCCCGAAAATTTGAAAACCTTTGCCAGAACGCTTCACTTTCATTCTCCATCTGCATATGAAGCTGTTAGGCGTAGTTTCCTTAATTGTTTACCATGCAAACAAACGCTTAATAGCTGGATTAGTTTGAAAGAATACAGACCAGGAATATCGGAAGAAATTATCAATAACATATCCAATATTGTTAAACAAGAAGAAGAAAAAGGGAAAAAATTGTTTTTTAACGTAACTTTTGACGAAATGCATATCAAACAACATAAAGAATGGGATAAAAATACTCATTCATGGAAAGGGCTTGTTGATTTGGGTGGGCAATTAAGTGAGACAAATAATGATAAAGATAAAGAAGTAGCTAGTAAAACATTAGTTTTTATGTTAGTTAATATAAACGGCAGTTTTAAAGCTCCAGTAGCTCATTATTTAATCAGCTCCTTAAATGGCATAGAAAAATCAATTTTATTAAAAGACTTGTTAGTTACATTAAATAAAAGAAATATTAATGTTGTCAGCGTAACATTTGATGGAGATAGAGCTCATAGAACAGCATGCGAAGCATTAGGAGCAAATTTAAATTACGTAGACAAAAATAATTTTAAACCTTATTTTAAACATCCAGAAACTTTACAGCCCATTTACATTTTTTATGACCCGTGCCATTGCCTTAAATTAATTAGAAACTATTTTGCTATAAAAGGGCCACTTACTTACAATAAAAATCAATACATACATTGGGAGTTTATAAAAAAATTTAATGTAAAACAAAATAATGAAAAATTACACTGTGCTAGTAAAATTAGAAATAGGCATGTAAATTTTTATAAAGAAAAAATGAAAGTCTTTTTAGCTGCACAAGTCTTAAGTAACAGTACCTCAATAGCCTTACGGTTCAATGAATTCAATTTAAAAGATATCAATTTTGAGAACTCCTCTTCGACAGCAAATTTTTGCAAAATTTTTAACAATATTTTCGATTTATTGAACGTCCGCAATAAATTTTGTAAAACACCTGGGCGACAAAGTATTACTAAAGATTTTTTACCAATTTTGAAAAATAAGATTGATGAATATATAAGATACATTGAAGGATTGGAGGTAAATATAAAGATTAAAAAATCAGAAAAAGAAAATATTAGCAGTAATGTAAATATAAAAGATTAATATTTAATAGAAGATAATTTCATTGAATATTTTTTAAGTTATAAACTATCGCAGGATCACGTGGAAATGTTTTTTTCATCCATTAGAAGAATGAATGGACATAATAACAACCCAACTACTACGCAATACTTATCAGCTTATAAAAAATTACTAGTTAACAAATTAAATATTTCAATTTCTTCTTCTGCAAATTGCTCTCCACTTGACAATACATTATTAATTTCAGAAGAAAACTGTGATAAAAACAGTAATAGCAATGAAAATTTAACTAATAAATTTTCTCCTGAGGAAATAAAAAATTTGTTACAAAACAATAATAATCATGTTTTTCAATACAACTACACTACATCTCAGAATAATTGGTGTTCTTCAGAATATGCGGAAGAAATTATTAAATATACCGCTGGTTCAATTGTACACTATTTAAAACGAAAAATTCATTGTACGAAGTGCTGTGAGCTACTAGATGGAAGCTTGAGTAATTTTAAATCTAAATTAATAGTGTTAAAAAATCGTGGGGGGTTGCAATTCGCATCAGATGATGTTAATTGTATTTGTAAATGCACGGAAAAAATTATACGGCAGAATCAAAATTTATTTTGTAATAATATTAACACAAAATTAATTGTAGAAACAATAAAAATTCTTCCGAATAATATTTTTTGCGAAGCGGAACATTATCTGGATCAAGAGCCTTTGATGGATCATCGGAAGCAATTAATTTTATTAATCATCCAAAAATATATAGATGTCCGATTGAAACATGAAGGCAAAATTTTGAATGAGCAAAATCAAAGAGTGCGAATGGAAAATAATAAATTGACTATTTTTAAGGGACAGTAAATTATAAGTGTTGTTTAAATTTGTACATGTTTTCAAAATTATCTATTGTTTGTCTTACATTGTTCGTAATAAAATAAAATGAAATTATAATTTTTGAATTTGAATTTTATTATTTATAGATGTCTGTAGATAAAAGATTTTTTAAACATAGTGATCGGGTATTATTCTTATATGAATTTTTAATTTTGTGTAATTTTTTATACAGTTTTATTATATTTAATTCAATTGTTCTTAATTGAAAGAAAAATAGAAAAAATTATGGAACTCATGAACGATCCCGCTCCCAAGATATAGTATACTGGTTTTGCGCATGCGTTAATAAACAAAGACACAGGGGTCTCTATTCAGCGTTCTCTTTCTAATCGTTCATCGCTGCCACCTATGGGCTAGTATACGGCTCACGCACTCTATTCTTATATCTCTATGGTAGCATCACATCGAGATATGCATCTCGTCTGTGGTAGCATGTATGTGCATACATTTATGTATGTATATAAACTCTATACCTTGTCGGTGGTTACATAAAACATTATGAAACGCATTTGTATCTTTAAATACATTATTATCACCTTATCATTAAAGCGTAATGTATTGTTTTCATACCAATAATATATTAATTAATAAAACAAATAATCATATAATCAAATAATACAAACATTAGAAAATGGATGTTATTTTTGTACACGGTTAGAGCGAGACTGCCGAGTGTACAATTAGTCTAAATGATTCTTGACGGTTACTAGAAAATCACCATGAGGAAAAGTGCCCATTCCCACTAATTATATATAAAAAATATATATGTACATACATATACTACATACACTACTACTAGAGGCATTTTTCCTCATCCCATTTTTCCCTAGAGGTAAGAATCAATTGGACTGAGCGTACTTATGTGGGGAGAAGGTGGAAATATGGACCGCTTTTTTTGTTTCAAGGAAAACATATTAAAACTGTAAAAAATGCGGGAACACAAAATGAAAATGATGAGCTCAGAGGTCTGAGATAATGTAATCGTTTAGAGTAAAAATTCAATATTGTGAAGCTGTACGTAACATTGTCAAAATCATGCTTCAAGAAATTGGGGTAAGTGATAATATGGACATGGACAGTTTAATAGAAATTAAAAAAAAATATTGTCTATAGTCGTATATGAAAAACTATTATTATTATATCCAATGCATAAGAAATTATAGTCCATTTTGGATATTTCAGACATTGAATTAAAAAAAAGAGTCAAAATAGACAAAATCAACATGGAACAACCGCGGTTCATATTGCCATCTCCTGCCTCGTTTTATAATAATTAAAAAATTTGGACTTGAGAAAGTTGTTTCTATATAACCAACTAAGTAATTTTGAAGCTTGATCCTATGATTAATTATGCCTGTATTATTAACGTATCATATTCTTGATTAGTATAAGTAAAAAATCAGTTGCTCTTATTGTAAAAACTTGTTAGGTGACCAGAAACAGATACTTTTACTTTTTGCCTAAAATAAACGCGCCAATCGCACCAGTTTTATTTGATGACGTGAGGGGGCATTGATATTTGTATTTCTTTCAATTATTGATATATCAGAGTATTTATCAGAGAAATAGTGCCTGGTCTATGTGCATGAAGTAAAGAAAATGGAAGATGGTATTTATTGTTTGATATTTAGATTTAGATAGATTTTATTAAATCTAATAGCAATTATTTGAAGCATTTTTTATCGTACTTACAATTAGTTTTGAAGATAAAATTGAAAACTAAAATGTATTTTACAAAGACGTGAAGCACATGTATTTTCCAGCTATTTGAATTTTGTAAACAAACATTCACTTTTAGCTGTGTATTTCTCATTATTATTCAAAAAATATGTATATACGTGCAATAAAAAAATAGTTTACATAATTATTATTGTTAATCGTCCATTATTAATCAGTCCCATAAAAGCTATTTGAATATTAAAAAATTGATACCACAAAAATGCTAGTTGATATCTTCGTTAGTTTCTGAGAAAACATCAGTATTTCCGGGTTCATATTTCGTACAGCATTATGTATCAAAATCAGTTGTCGAAAGAGAAGTTCAATCATATCGACAAACAATTCGCGATGATAACAGACGTTTTGTAACCCGTTACTTCTATAACAGAACAAATTAAAACGAATTGAAAGGTAATTGAATTAAGCTTTCAATTGTTATCTCCGCGATGTGTCTGCTGCTCGTGAACAGCTAGTCGTTTTCTTCAAATGGTTGGCCAGATGAGAAGATTGGAAGAACAATACTACGAAATAAAAGCACAGGACAAGATTCGAAGGATCCAATTTAGAACGGAATACGCCTATTCCAGGTTCCGCACAATGCCAATTTCTTTCTGTCCCAGAGGGTCCAGCCGTTTTTGGGGCGACTAATAGTTTCTGATCAGCTTCCTGCTTGTATTTGTCATTCATTATTAATTATCGAATCTAGTTAGAGAGCTAAGTTATTAATACCAGTCAAGGTTTACATCAGTGTTAGTGTCTCAAAGGAAGATGGACAAAATTTATATTTTTACTTTTCTCTTTTTGCAATGAAATTTAGTCCAGTGCTTTTAGAAATTTCTGTAAAAAAACTAAAAATAGGTGGATCGCCTCACGAATCGCTTATTTTTGTGATGGGTATGAACTTCTGAAAAATTACCGTCGATCGGCTGCCGGCTCCCCCCCCCCCTCCTTTTTTGGGTCAAATGTTAAAAAAAGTAGTTTAACGCAAATAAATAAAAAAATGGTTAGTCTAATTGAAAAATGTTTTAGATAAAAATTTAAGAGCGTGAAATTCTGCGTAAAAAAGGTTCTATAATATTTTTTCATAAATTCAATCCTTTTTGCTATAACGTTCAATAAACGTGCTCCTATTATAATATTGTACGTACCACCGTGAAAACATTAAGGACGTATTATTGCAAAAACGGTTGCGTTTCTCAAAAAATATTATACAACCTTTTTTACACAGAATTCCACGCTCTCAAACTTTTATCTAAAATATTTTTCAATTAGACTAACCATTTTTAAGTTATTTGCGAAAAACTACTTTTTTTAACATTTGATGCAAAAAAGGGGGGGGGAGCCGGCAGCCGATCGACGGTGATTTTTCAGAAGTTCATACCCATCACAAAAATAAGCGTTTTGTGAAAAGATCCACTTATTTTTAGTTTTTTTTACAGATTGCCCACTTTTTAGTCTAATGCTCCTGGGCTAATTTTAATAATGATAAAATTGCATGTACTTTAAAAACACCTTGCACTGTATGGTATATGAGGAAGATTTAATTGTTTAAGTAAGACAATTTTCTCGGTAGTAGAGAAACCTTTTTTGCAACATGTGGATAGATATGTACTTCTCTATTTTAATATTTTGCTTTCAGTGCGCTGTAACCTGAAACACAGCGTATTCATTAAAAAATGCACACCCAGATAGCACCATACGTGCCAAGGACGTTCGTTTCATGTTCAGTTTATGTCCGAATGTTCTACGTCCATTTTGGACATTCCTAGGACATTCCTAAAACTTAAATTTCGGATGTTTCAGAAACGTCCGTTTTAAAAGTTCTGCGGATATTCGGAAGACTTAAATTTCGGATGTTTCAAGAGCGTCTGTCTTAAAAGTTCTATGGATGTTCGGAAGGTTTAAGTTTCGGATGTTTTAGAAACGTTCCTCTAAAGAGTGTTATGAATATGCATAAGAAATACACAATATAACCTCAACGTTGCAATGAAATTTTGGTGTCTTATTTATTTCTCGTATAGGGTGAAGGCATTAAAGGTCGACAATCCTTTAGTAGTCGGCTACTCTTATATTGTTCAGCTTGAAAAAACGAACATTTAAATAGAAAGTTTGTTAAACAATAATTTTATATTGAATTTTAAATCTCTGAACTTTAAAATATGTATATACAACAAAACGAGGTTTCCAAAACTAAAGAAAAAGAAATGCTTCTGAATTCTGAAATGATTCGTAAATAATTGTAAACAATTACTTTATTCAAAACGACGCGTATATTATAAAAACTTGCTTTGATATATCATACAAAGGTAGCCAAATAAAAATTTTCTTTATCTAATCATTTGAGTTTGCAGTTTGAGGTTATAGATAGGATCATCGAAGTTAATAAGTAAAGATGCTCGATCGAGACTCCAAAGAAGAATGGGTGACCGCGAATATTCCGATAACAACATAACCTGCAAGGTTTAGAGTAATATTCCTTGCTGTCCGGATTGTGAAAGATAATAAGATCTATATTTATATTTTGTAATATCCAAGAATGCGAATTTAAGAAAATGATTCGTTTAGTAATTTTAAGCGTTCAAAAAATTATTTTTGAATGTTCGGAACATGTCCTGATAATGTCGACACAGCACATTCTGAGGACGTCCCACTTTGTAAATGGGACCTTACTGCGACGTTTAGACAACTTAATGAGGACGTATAGAGAACATATGGACTTTTACGGGACGTCCGGAACGTCCAGAACGAATATTCTGTGGACATACATACAACGTGTTTGTGTTATCTGGGTAAGATGTGTACAAAGATCTTAATTTTATAGTCTGTACGTGTTCCATGTTCTATTTTTTTTACAATTAATGTTGTTAGAATTTAAGGGTGGTTTACTCCTCGACGAAAACTAGTATTTTATTATCTGTCACAAATTCCACGCGGAAACCGAAAATGGGAGATTCCTGGAGTGATTCTAAACAATTTTTTCCTTCGCAAAAATGTCCTCCGAAGTTTTGTTAATGAGTTATTAACAAAAAACACCGACCAATAGAAGCACGGATACAGTGGATAAATTTCAGCGCGCGCCCCAACTTAGAGTAGTATTGGCCCGCCATCGTCCGCACCATCATTAATCCGCTGCATTCACTCTTTGATTGGCCGATGTTTTTCGTTAATAACTCGTTAACAAAGCTTCGATAACATTTTTGCAAAGGAAAAAGTTGTTCAGAATCGCCCCAGGAATCTCCCATTTCCGGCTCCCGCGTCGAGTTTGAGACACCCTGTATATTGTGACCTATGATTTCTGCTTTCTGAAAGCGTAAATTTTAAGTTCGAAGACTTCCATTTCGATACAGTTGTGACTTATAGATTTCATTAAATAATTGATTCAAGTAGTAGAACATAGAAGTAACAGGTAACAAAATATTAGAACAGGTAATCCTTAGATAATATATGTAGAACTTTCACCGAATAAACTAAAAAAATAAAAGTAGTAATTCACCGAATTATTCGACCATCAGAAATTTATAGCTGTCTGAAAATATGATTATAAGCGATAAAAGATTTAAGAGCGCGTAAAACGTTCTTGTTATGTTCAAACATCCCTCTGCGTATTATTTTCGTTCGAGTTGTTTAGAGATATCGGAAGTTGCGACCCTACGCGCCGTTACTCGAATTTCTATGGAGTGTCTGAAATTTATATAACCACTTGAAAGAAAAGTTGCACGAGGTCCCGGTGCCGATAAGATGCCATTTTTCATTTTGTCTTCGCGGGACCAATGAAAGCCAGTCGGCCGGAGATATGGCAATAAAAAAAGAAGAGGGGAAAAGCCGGCCCTTCGAGACTTTGCACCTTCGTTAGAGGGTTGAACCGTTTTTCTTGGAGACTTAATTTCATTGGTACCCTACCGTGAACCGTTATTTTTATTATTTCTTTCTTCGACTACTAAATCATCAATTTCCTTTATTAACTGTATTCTTGATTAGGGAAAACACCCTCCGGATAAGGCATTTCTCCAGAGATATTTTTGCGGCAATGTAATAGCATCGCGATATCAGCTGACATTCCCACTGGTAATTCCCTCAAAGAAATGACATAGAAAAAATAAATGGATTCATTTCTTTTTGTAAAAGTAAGTTGTAATATTATATGTATAAAGCTTAGTTTAAAAAAATTAGCTGCTTCAATTTAGTAATTTTCAATTCTGTTTTAATTTTACACAGTTTGAATATTTGATTTCATTAAACATTGAGTATACATATTCTAAAAGTACATGTACTTTCATTTAGATTCACTTTAAAAAGTATGTAATAAGAAATTTATTTTAATATTAAACTGAACAATAGTTTATATTTTAACGATAAATATTAAAATAGCTTGCAGTGTCTACTAAGGCTGTTATAAATGTTCCAAATATTCTATTATTCAAACACCACTAGAATTCGAATTTGATGATATTATTCGGATGATAAGTATTCGATCATTCGAATACTTCAAATTATTCGAATAATGTTCAAATATTCGAACACTTTTATTCATCCGAATAATTCGAATTAATTATTCGTATTCGAAGTTGTTTGAACTATTCAAATATTTCAAATAGTCAAATATTTACAGCTGTATTTCTTACCAAATTATTCGGAGTCGGAAAGTAACAAACGTGATGTACGAGATCATATTTAAATCGTGTCCCAAAATATAATCGATACAACCCAGCTTTTTCCATGTGACGCCATTAAGATCGAATTCAGTTCCAATTCGATATTCCGGCCGGTTGATTTATTAAGTCTATTATGAAACTGTGAAATTGTTTGAGCCGATAGGAAATGGTTAGGGTGGCACGAATGAAAGTTCGTAATTTTGAGGGTGGCACAGCGGCTTGTGTTTTACTCGACTGTTGGGGTGGAAATCCGCGAAGGTGGGACAGAGTTTCTTGCACTTGTGTTGTACTACTATAAGACGTCACCAATTCCATTTCCTTCGAGCTACAAATTAGTCACGGTGATTTGGTTTCGAGGATATTAATAATTTCTTAGATTTCCGAGACATTCATTTGCTGTGTATATTCTAGCCAATAAGTCTTCCTTAATTTTGATGTTGCCATGACGAGGAAGCGTAACTCTGCAGACATTCAAATATTTACAACTACAATATAAAGGTTCGTCTGGTATATATACCACACCACAAGTAATAACATCGATTACATCAAGTATCCATTTTTTTTTGGAGATATACAAACATTTCAGTTACGAAAGTTATGTTGTACCTGGAAAGTAATAATTTGCCAGTTTTCTTGTTGATGGACCTTTTGCAGAAATGCTTTTTCATTTTTTGTAGAGCAATTAATTGTCATTTTACATCAAACAATGTGTAAACATTGCGTCTCGCAACACTTTTTCTGTATATTTTCCATAGTTATGATGATATGAAAGAAAATGTTTAAAAACTATTTTTCAAACCATATAAAAGTAATAAAATTAAAAAAAAAAAAATCTACTAAATGTCGATACAATTTCAAAATATCGCCATCACTAGTAGGAACTAGCTCCACGAAGGGGTAAGAAATTCCGTTTCAACCAGTCACAAACAATTGAAATCCTAAATTATAATAAACTTAACAACAAATTAGTCAACAGTAAAGAAAATAACATTATGTATCAGTCATTTTTTATATTTTTTCCTGGTCTCCCCTATATTTGTAACTTGCAGTCTAAGTTTAACTCAAAGTTGTGAATACATATCTCGGAAACTAAACTGATTGACGGTCACACGAATAGAAAAAAACTTGTTCAACATGATGACCTTGATAAGATATTTCAGGGCCATTGAAATAAATCAGGAGGGGTAGTTTTTCTATAGATTGACTATTTATAGTCATGTCATGACTAGACAGCGGATCTTTATGCACTATAAATATGCAAACGGCATATAATTATGCACTAAAAATATGTAAATATGCATATACAGTAATATAGTGTAATAATTTAGTGTACACAATATATTCTGTTATACAATATTTGTTATGTACATATATGTACGTATACATACAGGGTGTAACAAAAATGTTGCACGTCCTTGAAAGGGGTGATTCCTGAGGTGATTTTAAACAACTTTTTCCTTAGTGAAAATGTTAGGTAAGGCTTTGTTAACGAGTTATTAACGAAAAACACCGATCAATCAGAGAGTGAGAATAGTAAACAAATCTTAGCGCAGGGGATGGTAAACCAATGCTACGTATAGCTGCAGCACGCGCCGAAATTCGTACACTGTTCTCGCTTTCTAATTGGCTAATGTTTTTCGTTAATAACTCGTTAAGAAAGCCTCACGTAACATTTTCTCTATGGAAAAAGTTGTTTAAAATCATCTTAGGAATGACCCCTATCAAGGGCGTACAACATTTTTGTTACACCCTGTATAGTTAACAATACTTTTACGAATCATTCTTGCATAGTATAATTCGTGTTACAATAAACGTTGAGAATTTTTTCTAGATTTTACGTTGTTAACCAATAGCGTCTTTGTCAATAACAAAATTTTCAACTAAAAGTTGCTTTAATAACACTTTAGGTTGTCTTACTTTTGTCATTTTTTAAAAATATGATAAAATAGTTAATCGTCCTATTAAACACTATTCTACTTTGTTATACTGCACCAATGGCTATAAAGACTTACCGAATGTCACTTCTGGACAAATTGTAAAGTACAAAGGAATTATTAAGAAAACAAAAAAAAACTTTGTTATACTGTGTACTATAGTACTATACTATTATACCATTACGTTTGATTATACATTATACTACACTGTTATATAGGATTATGTATTATTATATGTATATTAAATATTCAAAAGTATATTTATCGTTTGTCACTTTTCACTATTTCACTCAAATCCTGTTGGCTGCGATGAACGAACTAAACTGTTTGAATTACTCAAGATTACTCAATTACAAAAACATGATTTCTTCTTCATGATGCATAAAGTTATAATATAAGAATTTATATACTAATAGACGAAATACATTTGACAGATAGATATTCCATATAAGCACAATAAATGCAGATATTCCATATAAGCACAATAAATGCAGCTATTCCATATAAGCACGATAAATGCAGATATTCTATATAAGCACAATAAATGCAGATATTCCATATAAGCACAATAAATGCATATGTTGTTAAACATAAATATACAAAGCATATGCATTATGCGAAAAATGTAAAAGAAATATATTTTTAGAATCCCCTAATCATAAAACAAATTTCTATCTAGGTCCGATTACATCATTTATTTTCTATCAAAATATGCATTTGTATAAAGATCCGCTGTCTAGTAATGACATTTCGATCGGTTGTTTTGACATTGGTTTACAACGAGCTTTCAAGATTTGAGTAGTTTGTTTCAAGTATCATTCACGTGTGCAAAGTTATTTTAATAATTTAGATTAGAAAGTTCCTAACCATTTTCAGCAACAGTGAAAAGGCCATCAATATTTGACGGAAAAACATTAGTGAAAATCACGGAAATCTATTATTCTCCGTTTCGATTTCAAAAGGGAAGCCAGCTTCACTGCTTCCGAAATCAGATTAGGAGAATTTATAGGGTCACTCTGGAACGTCCCGAACCCTGGGTCATTCCCATGCGATCCGCAGAAAACGAACACAATTAAACTGCCTTGGGATCTTCGTTAATATCTTCTATCAACTGAGCTATTGTTTGATCATTTTCGTGTTTTACAGGTATTAAATTATAATTTTATTCACGATTATTGTATCATGATTTTTTTCAATTCAATTGAACAACATTTAGTTACAATGAACCTTTTTTTTAAGTATTGTTGAGGTAACATATACAAATTGAGTTAATAAGAACTATCTAAAATAATTCGTTAGATAGTGGTTATATTAAAAAAAAAAAAAAACCTTTTAATGAATTAGGTACGTAGCATTTCAGGAGGTGCACAAAATAGATGCAATTTGATTTTTTTATATGTGATCGTTTTAATAATATGTATATGTATACAATACAGAAGATGTACGTAACATTTTAAGCCAATTGGTAAACTCGATTTTAAAATATCATGGACACTGTTTTAAGAAATGTAGATCTGAAAATATATTAGATAATACAAGTCGTGATATTGACGATAATTTATGTGATTTCCTGTTGGTGCATTTCGGAAATAGTTTCAAATTCTAAACTTTTAGATTTACAAGATGAGTGTACATAGTAATAATAATTCTTTAAATCAGTTCCTTTGACAGATAAAAGAAATTGTAGATGAAAATTTTGTACTGTTTAACAAACTATACACTGTCGTGCAATGCGATATTTGTAGAAGTGCATCAGTGCAATCCACGTTAACAAGTGTTAAAAAAAGCAAGTACAATTTAAACTTTGCAATTACACCTATGCACGTTTGTAAAAAATTTGCATTGCACAGAGATAGAGTTTGTCAAACTATGCAAAATTTTTTTGTTCAATTTTTTTTACCAGTAATAAACACAAAATTGTAGTCCGGCCCAATTATTAGTCTCACCCTGTATAGGAAGAATATTCATGTAATTTAATGATAAAACAGGCATCAAACAGTAATTTTGTAATTACTATTTTATATTACAGCTTTTAATAAGTATTATAAAAGTTCAATTAAATAGGTAAAGTATCCATGAAGATACTAAATTATACTATTACTAAAAAAAAAAAACTCTAGCACGAGCAGTCACACATTTTAGTTACATTGAGTGATAGACCTTTCATAGTGTTTGCCCGTAAGTGTGCTTCCTCCTCACTCCATAACGGTGTCGTGTATGAAAAATCCCCAGACAATATGCTCGCGCATCCCCGAAAGCCGACAACCAAGAATTGGTAACCGCCGGTAAAAATCGTCCGTCAGAAGCCTCTCGATTGATAGACCCGACGGGCATGAAATATTTAAACCGCTTAGCAAAGCCTCGGCCTCGTTTTTCGAACGGTTTAAAGCCGTATTCGACCGCACCTCCGTCAACCAGAGAAATAATTACAAAGTTACCATTCTGGACGAAGTTTTCCCGGTTTTCCCGATAGAGATCTCCCCTCCCCTTCCCCCTGAATATCGTTTCTATCAAACGGATTGCCATCGTCCGTGTCGGAAGGGTCTTCCAACTCCTAAAGCGGCTCCAAGTACCCTCTACACGCATATTTCCTTTCCTCGAAGAGTTGGATCGAACTGTTCGTTTGTAGAGGCAACCCTGAGGATTTCGATGGTCGATGGTTCACGACGCGATCGTCATGCAAACGAGGAACTCTTCAAATTTCATGGTACATTTAACCTCTGATCGATTTTCCCCGTTGCGATCGTAAAAAAGTAGACACGAAAACGGGGACACCAAATAACCTCGGAAGGAAAAGCGTCGTTTCATGGGGCGCTCCTCAGACCCGAAAATTAAGTTCCCATCTTGGCTCGAGATCGACTAAGGATCGTCTTTCCATCTTTAGGACTTACCGTATCGGCTGTGTATTAAGGAATCGCCAATGTTCTGGGTTATCTAGCTATTACAGTTTCATGGAAGTAGGCTAAAGATGAATATGACCTGAGTCATCTAGATTGATGCAAAGATATAATTATCTACATTACGTTTAGGTGGGCATTGCATCATGTGGGCAAAGAATATCTACTATCAAAAAGTATCTATACATATAGGGAGGATGTCCCATTTTAATCCGCCAACACGGATAACTTAAGAAATATGCATAGGATCAAAAAACATCCCGAATAAAAGTTTGATGGTTTGGAGGGGGACATCTGATCCTGTTAAAAAGTTTTATCCCTACCCCCCTGGGGGGTGGGTCGGGGAGTCACTTTAAAAATTTAAATTGGACCACCTACTTTTTATTACAAATTCGGATTCTACGCCACAAAATATGTAGGTTTTATTTCAAACATTTTTTTTTTTATTCGCGATAGATGGCGCTATAATCGCTAAATTTTATATATATATATATATATATATCTATTTTTTATTTTACATAAATATTGTATATTTTGTGCATATGTAACATATTTATCATATAATATTGCATTCATGTGCCATTAACGATCATTCATAAATATCGATAGCGCATCACCGATGACATACACTGGTGCATAAACTTAAGGGTACACTAAAATTTTGCGAAAAATTTGGTCATCTTCAATAGACTGTATCTTCGCGAAAAATAGGTGTAGAAAATATTAAAAGCAGCCATTTTGTAGCTTGAAATGTCTAGTTTTTAAATCATGTATCCAATCAATTTTTAGTGCAGTATAGTGACATTGTTTGCAAGAACAGCTTGCTCAAGATATAACATTTATCAAAGCACATTTGCAAATTCTGCCCACTACAATAGAAAAACTGGAATCAGTCGGCTTACCATTAGTAGATTCGACAAGCATCTTTATGAATTGTGTAAGTCATTTAAAGAATTTGCCTGGGGATTGTGGTGAAAAAATTCGTAAAAAAGTAGACGCTATTCTAAAGAAAAATTCCGGTTTTCAGAATGTTTCACAAATTGCAAACATTTTAAGTGGCGAACATGTGAAGCGTCCGACAACTGCATTAGAATACCATTGGTGTAAATCTAAGTATGCGCCTGTTACATCTTGTGATATGGAATGCGCTCATTTTCAGCGTACAAGTCATAATTAACGTATAAACGTCAACAGTTGATTAATGAAAATACAGAAAAATGACTTATTGTTATTGTAATGCAAATTATAATGTTCATGCATATATGCACATTTAATGAGCATAAATGGCATATGCTTTTTACATATTTTACGTGCATGAACATTCGATCTCTACTGATGGTACCAACAGAAAAGGGGTGATTCTACGTCAAGAAATAAGTCGGAAATGCAAAATAAAGTTTTTCATATAAGGTTTCGCTTTCGAGAAAATCGACTTCATGACGATCAATGAAAAGTATGAAATATCTGGATAAATCATACAGAATGCCGCATGAACACTCACTAGTAAAAAAAGCAATTGCACTGTGAATTAAAGCTACGAAAAATACGAGTCACAGTATTTTTTGTTAGCCAGTCGTGTGATACAGCTGTAACGGGAACGGAGGATAACAAGTAGCTCGTGATTAATGTGATTCATAGGGATGAGCCCATGGGGAGCTCTCACTGTTTTGTGCTAGCTATTTGCCACTCGGTTCCATACCGTACATTACGACAGGTAGGGTGTCCACTTCGACATCCGTCGAGATCAACCCGATTTAACTCAAGTATCTTGAGCCGAGTCGTATTTTTAAAAGCTACTATTCGAGGGTTCGACTGCAATAAAAGGAAACGATTTGGGATGCTTGCAAATTTATCCTTTATCTTTAGAAGCATTAGCTGTACGTTAGGACGATAACAATCACTTAATATAAAGTGAATGTTAACTGAACAAAAAATTATATAACTTTTTATAGTTTACTAAAGAAGTTGTATACATTTTCTTTTATTATTTGAGATTTAAGGGTGATAAAAAATATAATATTCTAATTGTGATAATACATTTAGTCTTTTGTCGATAAAACAAACTTTTAAACTGGAATCTCTAGTATATCACTATGAAAACTTAAAAAGTATATATGTATATGAATTCCAGAAGCAATACTAGAAGTAAAAATATTCCATTACCAAAAACAAAAAAAAAAAAGTATAATCTTTAAAAGCAGTAAGGTAGTAGCATTGAAGACATAATGAATTGCCTAACGATTTAAGCAATTTTCAAGTAAGTCTAAAAAATATAAAAACCAAATTAAAAAATTGGAGAAAATTTAGATAAAATCGTTAAAATAATTTATTATTATTGTTATCATAATGTATAACCATGTTGACACTTCAGATTTGTGTTTATGTATGTTTTTATTTGAAGGGGCCAAAATTGTAAGTGCCAAATTAGCTTTACGATAGTTTTTAAGTTAGTTTATATGCCAGACCTATGTACAGGTACATTTGGGTACCTCTATAGGAAGTATGTCTGTATTGAATATACAGAGTGTAACAAAAATGTTGCAGTTCCTTGAACAGGATGATTCTTGAGGTGATTTTGAACAACTTTTTCCTTATCGAAAATGTTAGTTGGGGCTTTGTTAACGAGTTATTAATGAAAAACACCGACCAATTGGGGAGCGAGTACAGCGGATTCATGATGAGGCGGACGATGGCGGGCCAATACTACTCACAGCTGGAGCCCGCGCTGAAATTCATCCATTGTATTCGTGCTTCTATTGGTCGGTGTTTTTCGTTACTAACTCGTTAACAAAGCCCCACCTAACATTTTCGCTAAGGAAAAAGTTGTTTAAAATCACCTTAGGAATTAACTGTTTCAAGGATGCAACATTTTTGTTACACCCTGTATATGCTGTATATTCAATATTAGCGACGTGTACAATGTACTGTGGTTCAATAAAATAAAATAAAAAATTTTTGCATTTGTAGAGCTGCATATATTTAGGTGGCAGTAATTAAAAGAAATTGGTTAAATATATTTACTACATATAAAATCCGCAAACACGAGTATCGTTTGAAATAATGTCGAAACACATATTTTTGTTTAAGTAGAAACATTAAAAACTTCTTCATAGCTAAGGAGTTTTCTGAAATATAAATAAACACCTGTTCAATGAATGAAGGTTGTTAATATAATACAAAAAATTAACAGCAATCACGCTCTGTTTCCGTTGAAAAGTTATACAGGGTAAAGGCCCATATACACATAGTCGTGCACGGCCGGCGGCGCCGTGCGCCGCTGAAGGCGCCCGCGCGCCACCGTGCGCCGTCATGCACCATCCCCCGCCACGGCGCGGCGGCCGCCGGCGGACGTCGCTGGGCCTTGCCGCACGTTGCGGTGGGTTAGCGAGAACATTTTACCAGCGCTGAGGAGAATTCTTCATTTAGTAGTAGCGCATCATCAAAACTGTCCGCATCGAAAAGATCGAGAAATATGGCTCAATTTTCCAATGAAGAAGTGGCAACCCTCTCCTCTTTACGACATAACAACCGCCAGCAGGCAAAATAGTAAATTTCGAAAAAGTAATAAGTAAGAAACTGGCAAACTAACTGCCAAGCAGATGTGTAAAGTAAAGGAATCCTAAAAATAACACGAAATTGACGTCCGTATCATAAATCCTGTTCTTTCTGAACTGGCTATGTTCCGCCTGGTCAGTTCTTGGACGAAAGAAAAATGGAACAAAAGAAAATTTGGTGCTTATTATGAAGCTAAAGCATATTAATCAGAGAAAACCAATGGAATACTATGTTAAAAATACACCAATGTAATACTATGTTACGGTGCACTGTCACTTCTTCAGTGACTCGAGTATCGCGGATAATTTTCCCAGGTACCGTCTACCCGGGAAATTTTCTATTCTCACGGGTACCTGAAGAGATCAACCGCTCTATCGAAAATGGATAAAAATACGACGCTATATTTCAAACAGTGTAAAATGTTTTGCTTTAAGAAATCCTTTAACATACGTTTACATATCCTTAGAAAGTAGAACGTATCCAAATTTCAGCAAAATTGAAAATGGAACTCCAAAAGTCCGTCACGTTTACATAGTAGTAAGAAACGGAAAGCAAGTAAGAAAAATAAAATAACTTTTTCTTTAATACAGTATTTTCAAAGTTCAAAAAATAGCTACTCCATTTTGCTTTTAAACATGATTTACCTAACTTTATTGAACTTAATAGTATGTAATAGTCTTTTTCCGAATCGATGCTACATCTGCATATAGTTATCGACGTACACGGTTACGGGCAAAGACACTCGTCTCTCCCGGGCAGACCGTTTCGGAGTTACCGCGCTACTACCAAACTCATTAAAAATCACAAATCGTGGTTAAAATGTAATTGCGAATTCAATTATAAATTATTGTCTATAATTATGAATCGTTATTAATTGCACTGTCAAATTGTGATCAATATCTAATATCAATTATCTATTATAGAAAGTACCTCATTATTCAATAAATAATTACACTTCACTCAGAATCTGTGATTTCGTATCAGATTACATTTTGTTCAATCTTCCCTCCCAGCATGTAATTGAAAAAAATTTTCTCCATGCCTTTCCTTTCTATGAAAGTTATAAATCTTCACTGCATGTGAATATGAAAATGAACATGAACAAATTGCATAAAATATTACGTTACAATTCGATTTAATGTTGATATGATAAAATATTATGCTTAATATTATTTCATAGGCAACAATAATTTAAAGAAAAATGTGTAACTGTAACTCTTAAAACTATTGACTTCTGCCCATCATATTTATCAAACTATTTGTATAAATCGATTACAATACGACATGTCATAGCAAAATATTAAAGAGTCATCGAATATACATGCATATGTATGTATTTACATGCATAGCGTATGCTCGAATATTGAACCTCAAAAAGCTTACTGCTTCGAATGCAAATGTCACCAAATAGTTTATTGCGGGACATATGTACTTCTTACAACTAATCAACTTCTTCCTGTATAGTAAAATATTACAGAAAACTTTGTCTATATCTTTCCAATATACGATTGTGACAAGAATAGCAATATTTTAAAATAAAGCTCCGAGATGTAAATGTTGTAAATGTTGTGTTAACAACTGTAGGCTTTAATAACTTAAAAGAAATTAATTATTAACTTAACTGAAATACTAAATGGAATGTGTAACAAGACTTTCTAAACTTCCGAATCTTTCATGCATCCTGATCTCCGCATGCGCCTTTCGAAAAGAACTCTGCTCCATTTGTCCGATACTTGTCATCGACGCATTCTATCGTACCATATCGCACAGAATCTACATAGTCTTTCCACTAAAACCAGTAAAAATAATCGTATTTATATCACATTTGGTGTCATTTTAATCAGGAAAACATCAACATTCCGTTGGTTAACCTTTTATGAAGATCAAATATGAATTTATAGAAATCGTTCTTCATTAACAGGTAGCATACCCCTGTTTATTTTCACTCTTGGACCCCCGGAGTGCGGGTCCCGAGAGATTTGAGCCAGGGTTCTTGAGGATAAAAAAAAAAGGTCCCATTCAAGTACCTCGCCGCCGCCGCCGTGAAAATATCGTTGTCACCGATATTTTGACGGTGCCGCTCGGCCGACGTCGCCCTAGTGTGAACTGCTTCATTTAATAACTAGGGACCGATACTTTTCTGTCTGGTAGGACCGTGCACGACCGTGCACGGCCGCAAGAACCAACCCGCATGTGTGAATGGACCAATCGGAATTTCGTCGCGCGACGACCGCCGACCTAGTGTGAACTGTTCCATTTAAAACCAAGCGGCCGATATTTTTGTTTTCGGCACGACCGTGCACGGCCGTGCACGGTCCAGTCCATCACGGCTATGTGTATATCGGCCTTTTTTCGACAGCTCTAATGGCGTTCTACAAGTTCAAGGCAAATTTTGTTACTCGACATTTACAACTTGCATTTTGAGGTACGTTTAATCATCTTATTTTAAATATGTTTTTGCAATTACATTGCTGAGATGTTCCTTCAACGAAAAATACTTGAAAAATAACGAATTGTTGAAAATTTGTAGATTTTATTAGACGTTCATTCATTGAGTGGGAAATATTAATAAATACTAATGAATGATCAGCGGTTCATTAAAATAAAAAGAAAAAAAAAAAAACAGATGAAAAAGCTTTAATTAATACAAATGACGTTCATCTTGTAGCTAAATAAATTACAAATCTGTTGACATAAGATGTTTAATATCCAGAGCAACTATATGTAACACAGTACAGTGTTAACTCGAAGAATGGCTAGCTTTCAGAACCGAGCGCAGCCCTTTTTCGAATCGGGTTCGATCTCAGTCACGACGGAACGAGGATACTCGCACTGGCGAAGAAGTGGTGAGAATAGAGAAATCCTTTCTTCGAATCAAACTCAGGCGTCGTTCTGTGAGTCAACACTGTAAGATTGTCCTTATATCGAAACAGTACTGTATTAAAAATGAAGCAATGTAAAAGAACGACAAAACTGTCTGCGGTACCTGACATCTTCTACACTTTGTAACATACATTTCTTTATATACTGTAACACTTTTTAAATCCAGAATTACAATTATATTTAGAATTTGATAAAACATTTTCTTCTCCTTAATGGTACAAACGTTACCCTAACTAATAGAGAAAAGTACATTGTAAACCATGTTTTTTTATCAATATTATTCCGTTCATTCACTGGCGCGTCTCTGTTCATTCATTGAAAATAAATAATGTTACAATTTTTTAAATTATTGTTCCCCTTGTACTTCTTTCTAGACTTCGAATATTTTTTTCAAGCAAAACAAAAAAATCATGCGTTAAGGGGATAAGATGGAATAATTTAAATGAATTCATAAATATAACATTTATAGGAACACTATAAAAATATATTAGGTATATCACAAAGGGAATTTCTAAAAACATTGTATAAATTACATTATTTCTTAAAGCGATCCAAATTGTATATAAAAATTTTCTGTTGAATCTCATAACAATGAAGCATAAAGTGTTAATAAGCATATACGTATGGTTGTCTAGAATGAAATAGTGTCATCTGTTTGTCTCTAAAGACAACGCGAAACGCAACAGTATGCCGGGTGTTATATTCGTAATCGTAAAGTTTCCTTCACAGCGGTGAAAGTTGTCGCTGATGCTAATTGGAAGTGGTTAGCACGCAATCCAACCCTATTTCGTGCTGAACCGCCCTCAAGTTTTCTGAGATTTATGGGATCCTACGGTGAAACGGCGCGAGGAAGCTTAAGTCGAGACCAGAGACAGAAGACACACAAGATTCTGAATTAAACGTCAACCACACGACAAGACACCGAACTAACGTTGTGTTCACAGACATCGGTGTCCGCCGACTTTGTTGATGATTTGCACCATATATCTGCATATACCTGCAATAATTCAGGGAGAAACATTTCAAAGATTGTTATACGCCTTATGTCCCTTCGCGAAGCAAGCAATTCTTCTTGGAAAGATAAGGGTAAGTTCTACGCAAGGTTTGGACTTTCAGTTATCTGGAAGAGAAACAATTCTGCAGATAGAAGAAAGATATATTGTTGGATTCCAAGTTATGGAATAGAGTACAACACTTTTAAAATCTAACAAGAGGTTTATGCAATTGATGTTGCGATGTCTACAAACGTGAGCGTTACAGTTTCGTACCAAAAATCTCTGGCGTCGAGTTTTCGGAGTCGATATATATAAGCTATGAGAATGACGTGAAAGAGAGTGGGGAAGGGACAACGTGGAAGGAACTAAGAAAAGGGACAAAGGTGCATGGTGACTAAAGCTGCTGTGCAAAATATTTAGAGAGAAGTGACTAACGATGCGCTGGCGCTTACGTGAGATTAGATATTTGGCTGACGGGTACACAACAATATTACTAAAGCTACCAATGAATTAAGAATTACTATACTTGTATAATTAAGGGTGCAAATACTTACAATGTCGCAACGAAGACAGTGCATCAGTTATTAATTGGTTGCAAATGGAAAAATGCGAATGAAACTCATAGAAATTCAAAGTAAATATTCAGATGTCAGATGTAAGAAACAAATATACAGAGTACATTGGATGGCTGTACATCCTGTCAAATAAATACCGGGAATTGTTTATTTAAAAAGCCAGCGTAAAAGGTATGAGAATAAATTTTTTGCTGTAAGCTGGTACCAATATACCTAATTGTCACGTAGAGTTTTAGCACGATCTCTCGACCAGTTTGTTTACAATTATTAATTGGGTTAGTTGGCCTCAAATGTGCTCTGCGATTTTTAAAATGGATACAAGTATTGAACAAAAAGTTTACCTCAAAATTTTGATCTGTTTTTTGTTCCTGCACTGGATGCACTGGTACAAAACAAACCAATCGCTATCTCCTTCTATTTAACGAAAAAGGATAGCAAGTGGTTCACTCTGCACTAGTGCAGCCAATGCAGGAACAGAAAGCAGATCTGTTGCGTTGCCAAGTCTCTCGAAAATTAGTCATGTTGACTATTTATCGTGACGTTGTCCACTTGGAACTATCTGGAAGTTATGAGGCGTTTGAGAGAGAGTGTATTCGCTTGAAAAGACCAGATTTGTGAAAGACCAATTCTTTATTTTGCACCATGATAATGCGCCCTCTTACATGTCGAGCCTTGTACGTGAATTTTTGACTAAAAATTCAAGAAATGTGATCGGTCAAGCACCGTATTCACCAGATATGGCCTGGTCTGACTTTTTTTGTTCCCTAAACTCAAATTGCCGTTTTGTGGAAGACGTTTTGAGTCCATTGCGGCCATAAAAGCAAAATCGCAAAAGGTGCCGAAAGCCATACCAGAAAGTGCCTATAATAAGTGTTATGATGAATAGATTACTCGTTGGCATAAATGTATTGCATCAAATGGGGTCTATCACGGCCTTCTCTAGAACAGGCTGTAATATAGAAAATTTAGCAACGCTATCATCAGTCCTATCAATGTAAAATTATGACAGGTTGGTGATCCGGAATCAGGATTGACCAGAACCACGTGATTGGGACTGATGGAGTGTCTCTAAGCGCTGTTGTCATATCGTATATTATGGCCTGTACTAGAGAGGGCCGTGGGTCTGTCCTGAAGTCGATAAAATATTATTTGACAGAATATACAGGGTGTTTCGTAATTCGTGGGAAATCTCTGAGATACAGGTACTAGACACGAAAATAATAAGAAAAGTTCTTATGCAATATTCTCGGAAATGGTTAGTTTATTAGTTACACGCGGTTTTATATTTCGTAAAGGCACATAACAAAAGCTCATCCCCTGCAAGGTCAATGACCGAGATTTGGGCCCCTGCATCGTGGAAAAGTATCAGATGTGTTATATTCGTCATCATTTCAATTTTTACTTACAAAATATGTGATTTTTCATTCGAAGAAACATTTCATTCCAATACACGTTGCGAGTCACCGGGGCCCACTTAGGCCCAGAGAGGCCTGGGCCTGCGCAGTCACTGGCTTTAAAGGGGATGAAGCAGTGTTACGTCGGCATTTTACTAAATGTAAAACCGCGTGTAACTAATAAACTAACCATTTCCGAGAATACTGCATAAGAACTTTTCTTATTATTTTCGTGTCTAGTACCTGTATCTCGGAGATTTCCCACGAATTGCGAAACACCCTGAATATCACTAACCCTTTACCAACGACCCTAAATTCCTATACATTTCTTGTAGAGGACATCATAATCTGAGATTTAAGGCTTTCACGACCCGGCGTCATATAGCTCTCATTGTTGAAATTTTCGGCTCTCCCGACTGTGGGCCACCTTGAACGTAGTGAAGGGGGGGGGGGGGGGAGCTTAGAACTGGCCCCGCGATGAGCTCACCATAAACGGGACAGAGGTTTTCCTGACCGGACCGAGAAGCCATGGTCCGAGTCGCTAATGAATGTCCCCACAATAACAGTCCTTACAAGCCAGCTAGAAGCGTTGAGGTGTTCCGGCCGCACACACCAAATACGTGTTACTCATTTCGACCAATTCACCCGCTGGACCAAGCATCAGGTGTCTATTGACTACCCTCAACTATGGAGTAAGAGTCTGGGACCGAGACAGTGGGGACGTTAGGAACTACTAATTAACATTGCCGGTATAAGCCCAGAAGGAGCTTTGGTACTGCAGAGCTGGTTTCCAGACCTACAGTAAGCATTATGACAAACATTAAGTATGTTGAAGTTTTGGGGTGTAAGCCATGTGCTGAAGGAAATGTTTTCCCGACGTTTCGCTAGCTTTGCAGCTGGCTTCTTTAGGCGATCGAAAAACACACTGAAACTGGTATATGCCTGGTACGGTGCACTGTTTAAATGTACTAAGTGTATTTTATGGATCATTGAGCACCAATGAAAAGATGTTCCGGACCATTAAGCACCAATAATATGGTGTTGTTTTAATTGTTCAGCTGAACAATTAAAAACTGGGAGGAGGGAGCTCCAGATTGGGTTCAGGTGGTAGCCAGTGTCCCTGTTGATGTTATTAGGATGCTTCATTATCTTCAACGTTTCCCGATATTTTCTGGAGAAGTAGCCTTTAGTATTAGCTAAGATCTTCGTTTCGTTGAAGAGTATCCTGTGTCCTCTTGACTTCTGATGTTCTGCAACAGCGGATTGTACATATCCAAATCTTGTGCAACACTCATGTTTTTTGAACTTTGTGCTTACGATCCTCCCAGTTTCACCAATGTAGACTTTTCCGCAAGAGCAAGATATTTTGCATACCCCTGCTGATGAGAGCTGCGGTTGAGGATTCTGGGGGGAGGTGAGCATTTGGCCGATTTTGATGTGTAGTGAAGATGGTCTAGATGTTGTGTTTTTTGAGTATTCCGCTTATGCGGCCAGTTATGCCCTGTATGTACGGGAGAAAGGTGGTAGTTCGTTTGTCAGTGTTGTCTGGGGTAGATTGTTTGTTTGGTGGATTCGTGATTCTGTTTATAGCGCGAGTTATTTTGTTGTTAGAGAAGCCGTTCTGTTGCAGACTGCCTGTGATGTGGTTGACTTCCTGAGGTAGATGCCTCTTTTCACTGATATTAATATCATAATCTATAATGGAAAATCAGCCAATTTCACCGGTATCCAAAGTCCCAGATAAATTGCGCGGGATCGTTTATAATAGCAAATTAGACTTTTATTGTTTGACTATCATTTACTTATCATTAAACAAAAAGCGATCCGATTTGCTCCGGTCTACCCTAGACGATCATATAGGATTGTATATGTATATGTATAATTATGGATATTCGAAAACTAACTATCTCTTAACTATTTTCGAAAACTTATTTAGCTTCCACAAATCTAAATTAATATTATTCGTTCGATCAGTGCGTGATCCTCTTTAAAAAAACTGTCATCCTTCGCTCGATCACATGCCCACACGTAACACACCTAGACGAGAATTCGCTCCCGCTTGCGTTTATTCAAATCAAGGAAAATCACATGATGCATCGCACTGCAGTGAATTTTCCGTATAATGTCAGCACGAGAAAGAGAGAAAGAAAGGCGGTGGTCAAGGGACGGACAGTGCGGATGGCCCTGTTGGACCATCGCCGAGCAGAAATTTACGTTTGAACGGGTCTAAATCTGCGGAGACAATACCACTCACGTCCACCAGCTTTGACGTCAAGACGAGAGAGTCGATAATTCCCGAATAAAAAAGCGCAGTGCAGTTTTTACGTTTCTCCTGTATCTCCGCGCTAGGTCGTTTTACAAATTCACAGCATTGCATCGCATTTTTTCGCGGAGTTTTCAAGCTCGAACGCGCATTCTGGCCTCGCCGCATGGCAGCCCCCGTCCCTCGTGAGTTAAGCCGCGTCTGCCAAATGTTTCGAGGGAAGGATGGAACCCAAAGGGGGAGAAAGTCGGCGAATGGGTGTGGGTCTCTGTTAGGTTGTAACTGGTCTATTACCGGCTATATTGAGATTGGGAATCAACCGACGATTACCCGGGAGTCGGAGGCAGGGCATCGCGTGAAAATACACTGGCTATCGGCCGCCTCAATTTTCATAGCTGGATAAACAACCGCGAAAGAGTCGTTATTATTCTGACACGACTGCAATGTGTACCCATTAGAGAAGCGGTCACCCGATGCGTTCACCTGGTCATTAACGTAATAGTCGGTAGCACCGAATTTTCCTCGTCTCTACGGTTAATACTGCCGGCATCTGAGGGGGAGGGTTAAAATACCGGCGCGAAGTACGAGATTACGGATATAGATCATCGACTCGCATGGACTGGGTCTGATGATGGACATCGCACCCTCTCGCTTGCGAGAACAAATATTCGGGGCAGGCAAACGAGGGAGGTAATAGCTTTGGCTGCCGAGCGCGCCGTTGCATTTCGGATCTTTATCAATCGTGAAATACTGCACCGAGTATTGTCTTTAAAACGGATACTCGCGCGCTGTACTGCTCTGGCGATAGTTGCATGTAACTGTTCTTTGCTTCAAGTCGCAAAAAAAGCTGGAAGAGCTTCCGTTCCACTGCTGTTCCATTCCTATTGATCTTCTACCAATCGCATAAAGTATGATAGTTTCTGCTAGTGTGATGTATTAGCAAGTGCTACAGAAAATCCTACTATATCTCTTTTTTTTTATCCTTTTCACAAATATTTTCTAGCTGTAATTCTAACAATGTTCATGGTGTATAGTAGTCCCCGCTTATGACCTGGCTCTTTTATTCTGCAAAGAGCAGTGTAAAATTATTCTCAGGCACGAATTCTGAATGGGGTTTAATACCTTTAGCAATTTACTGTCAGCAGAATCGTAGATTACGACTACATAGGCAATTCTGGATCGGAGTGACGCTTTATGGGTGGTGAGAAGGACATTTTCCTCAGCTACCCAGTCTTTGCTGGCGATACTCTTAAGAATATTGATTCTTTTAGTACAATTAATTTTAATCTTTTTGATATGGCATGTTCATGAATTTCATCCCAGATAGCACACGTCGCCGTAAAGGCGCTTTTTTCAGGGCCATTTTACGCCTAAACGTCTTACCACCTAATTTGGACATCTTAAAGGCGCCTCACAACTAGGCGCCTTAAGGCCCGCTGCACACATCCGTTTTTCTGTCGTGTGGTCGCCGTGCAGCAACCGCAATTGCGGCTAAAATACCAGAAATAAAGTTAGGCGCTGCACACGTGCCGCAAACGCACAAGTGGCGTCTCGTGACATAACCTCAATTTGCTTGGATTTTAGCATCGTCTTTTCAATGCCTTTCAATGAATATCGCATAAACGTCCAAAAAATGGTATAGTTAATATTGGAAAAACTTATTTTCTGACATAGGTATTTGTAACGGACCGTTAGCAGTTACCGAGCATAGGCCTAGTTTTATAAGGCTTCCGCTATAGTGTTCTCGTAATAATCGTCTTTCTCGCTAGTGCCTGATCCTAGCCCTGTTCATATACAGGGTGTAAATAATATACGTTTAAATATTTTCAGGGGTGGTTGGGGAGCTTAAATGGAATACAAAATATCCTATGACATAGTGTTCGATCTGCCTTCGTTTTGCAGTGATAATACCTTACAGTTTATTACCTTATACGCTAAACTAATGGTCCGAAGATTTTGAAACTTTACAAGCACATTCGTAAGCAACAATAGAGTAAAAAAGTCTTAATGTATTTTGTTGTCTTTCTTATAGTTTAACTCTTATAAAGCTTTAAAAATTGGGGATGATTGTAGGAGTGAGCATGGGCTACGCACACAGAGGAAGGGAAGCCTAAACGACTGCTTGGTTCCATGTGTTTGCCTCATCGGTGTGTCGGAGTTAGTATCCATCTTAAAACCATACCGCTACCTTTAAAGCATTATTACTGTAAAATAGAGACAGATCGGACACTATGTCATAGGACATTCTGTGTTCCATTTGCGCTCCCCAACCACCCCTGAAAATATTTAAACGTATATTGTTTACAGCCTGTATAAGACGAGTTCCAAAATAATTTTCCATAACACAAGCGCGGGTCCGTCAGCATAGGTCTACTGAGATAATGAAGCAAATCTTCGTTGATCCGATGGTCCAAAACGAAAATCGCCGTGGCCCCCCTTCTCTTCTTCCATCCCAAAGTTTTCCTCCTCCAGTCGTCAACACTTTGTATAAGCAATAAAATATTTCTCTTATCGATCCTATACCTCGCCTTCCTCGTCGCCAAGCATACCCCTCAGTATTTCCATAAAGAAAAACTCTTTTTAGTTTGAGCGAAAGTTCCAATTATGCTACATTCATGTAGTTAAAATCAGCACACGAGGTTGTAGTTTTTACCAAGTCTTCAGAACCAAATATTCCTACACTGGTGTAGTAAAAACCTAACCACTTTCACCAATCCCGCCGTTTTAGTACAGAATGTAAAAAAATTTCTCTCATTTTTTCTCTCAGTGTATAAAAGCGCTATCCTGATCGCCAGAATTCAAATATGTGAACCTAACATTGGTCAAATTTAGCCGAACAGTAGTGCACATGCATCATAGCATAAAAAGATAAAAAGGGAGATCGTCAGAGAAACAGTGGATAGAGAGATTCGTTAGCGTACGGTTGGAAAAATATACGATAGCTTGGTAAAAATACACAACGCTAGAATTGTTTTGCTTGATGATTTCGTTTCATGTAGTGAATGGAGTCTCCCTCCCACTAGCCGAGATTTCAATATTTCGGACTTAATAGCTGGAACGTTAGTCAGTGCTTCGCACAAAGGATGATTACGTTAAAACTGATCGTCCCACCGACATCGTATTACGACGGCAGATAAATGCGTTCGCTACGCTGTACGCAGCGAGATTTACTGGCACTGTTAGCCTTGGTTGTGAAAACGATAACAATCCTACACGGTGTACAGTGCATCCTCACTGATGCAATGGTACTTAGCAATGCTACATTACGCCTCTGACCGCTGTTGTCCCGGTAATTTACTGTCGTTGTTGCTGCGCTAACTAACAAAAAGGCACTTTTACGACGATCGACCGTGAAATGTATCACGACAGCGATAGTTTGCAATGAAATTCATTTTAAACGTCATATTTCATTTTTTTTTGTCATTTTCCTTCTTACCTTTTTATCTTTTGCTTCGTCTTTGTGACACAACGTGAAGTACAATTCCGTTTGTCCTGATGTACCGATCTGTGGAGGGACAAAATTCCGAGCCATTTCAATAGGTCGTTTAAGGTCACCATTTTCTGTCACTTTTTCGGAAGGAAATGATCCTACGAAGTACAGTATTTTCTCTTAAGTAGGGTACTACTTTCTTTGTAATGTGCCGAACGTAGAGAGAGACAGCACGCGAAAAAGACGCTGGATCAAAGACGGATGCTGCTACTGGTGGGGATAAAATGCGAGGGTGTATCGTACGGTTTTTTCGAGCCTATATAGAGAAAATACTGTATTGTGTGTTTAGCAGTCTTCGTGTTCACAGAAGATACCGTCGTGAAGGTTTCACTGTTAGATAACTACAAGACGAAAATCTGACCTTGAACGGCCTCTTGATTTGCACCGAAGTACATATAATCTATGTGTGTGAAGTTAGCCCCCCCTTTTGTGAAAAATTCAAAAATCATTGTTGTATTAGTTTGTACTAGATTTGTATCGCGTTGTACCGTTGAGAGTTTTTAAAAATTCAAAACCGTTTTCGAGAAAAACTCAAAAAACCAATTTCGAAGATAGGCTCCCTTTTTTAAAAAAAATCGTTTTTCTTGACTGTACTGTTAGAAAAAATTGTTTAACAGCATTGGTTAGAGAAAAAAACGGGGGAAAAAGGAAAAATTGTCAGAAGCACCAATATGAAAAAAATCATTTTTTTTCCTGTACTACATTGTACTAGGTAACGTAATGTACCGTTCAAAAAAATCGCCATAGTTCGTTGCTTTTCGAAGAAAACAACGAAATCGGAAAGATAAGCTGAGATGTACCTAATATTCAAATACTCAAAATATACAAAACCTTTGCGCTGTACCATCTTTTACTGAATTGTACCAGGTTGTACCAACGTGATACTGTCCGTTCTTCGAAAACGGTTTTGAATTTTTAAAAACTCTCAACGGTACAACGCTGTACAAAACAAGTACAAACTAGTACAACAATGATTTTTTAATTTTTCACAAAACGGGGGGCTAACTTTACACGTATGTATAATAGGGTAAGCCAAAAAAATTCAAAAATTTTTTTTCAAGTCGTAATACCGCGGAAAAATTGCGAATTGGGGAGACTAAAAAGGGGCAAAAAAGAAATAAAATCGGTTTATATCTTCCGGTCGCGCATGTGCTCTAAATTTGGAAAAATTCACATTTTTACGATAATTTTTAACATTTTTAAATTGGCCTCTTCCCGAATGTAATAGCTCAAATTCTTATGTATTAGAACCACAGAAAATAATGTTTAAATATTATTTAAATCCACCAACACCTTCCGGTCGGGCATTGCCTTCAAAGTTAATGAAATTTTGAAAAAAATTTACAAATAAAGGTAGATCACAGTTCAAGGGAAAAAAAATACTAACAACTTACCTGTTTTTTTTTTTTTGGTTTCTTTATTGAATACAAGTTTAAATGTTTAAAAACAAATTATTTTAGACTACTAGTAATATTTATAAACAGATTTTTTTATTGAAAAAGTTCACACAAAAACTTAGTTTTCTTTAAAATCTGTTTATAAATGTTACTAATGGTCTAAAATAATTTGTTTTTAAACATTTAAACTTGTTTTCAATAAAGAAACCAAAAAAAACAGGTAAGTTGTTAGTATTTATTTTCCTTGAACTGTGATCTACCTGTATTTGTAAATTTTTTTCAAAATTTCATTAACTTTGAAGGCAATGCCCGACCGGAAGATGTTGATGGATTTAAATAATATTTAAACATTATTTTCTGTGGTTCTAATACATAAGAATTTGAGCTATTACATTCGAGAAGAGGCAAATTTAAAAATGTTAAAAATTATCATAGAAATGTGAATTTTTCCAAATTTAGACCACATGCGCGACCGGAAGATATAAACCGATTTTATTGCTTTTTTCTACCCTTTTTTAGTCTCCCCAATTCGCAACTTTTCCGCGGAATTACGACTTGAAAAAAAATTTTTGAATTTTTTCGGCCCAGCCTAATGTATAATCTGTATAATAATAGTATACTGATTCTGTCTTCCACCACTGTTTATTCGTTCGGACAATAAGAACTCATTTTACAAAAAGCAAACTTTTAGCTAACTTTTATCTAAGCTAGTGGTAAGATAGATATACTAGCTTGCAAAAACTACCTTACTTTTATTTAAATAATGTGCATTTGTATTTTTTACATGAGTTATACCCTACAGATAATTTTATACACTTTTCCCTACCTTTCAATTGATTTCGATCAAGAAATAGAAATTTAAAATAACAAAAAATACTTAGATTACTAAAAAGTAGCGTAATAAAATGTACATGCAAAGCAATCTGTATTTGAAGGAAACAATTGTAGGAGAAAAAGAGTCGGCCGATCGGATTGTCTGGACCGGGATTAGAACCCGGTTCTTTTACTTTCCGGGCGAGTGCGGCCGACCGACAACTCTGATTCTTCTAAACGCTATAACCGAAACGTAAACACAGACTCAGACGCCCATCGCCTACACCAGTGGTGTCAAACACGCGGCCCGCAAGACCTTCGAGTGTGGCCCGCGGCCCAAAACTTGAAATTAATTTTATTACCAAAAAAATACAATGCAACACAATGCTGAAGGAAAAATATAATGAAATTGACATTCCAGATTTTTATTCGTACTTGCCGGAACATTTTATTGAAATGCGTATGTTTGTTGCGAGAATCTTGGCAATGTTTGGTAGTACATATCTATGTGAACAATTATTTTCTGTCTTAAAGACTGATAAAACTTCACACAGGGTGAGGTTAACAAATGAACACTTAAAATCTATGTTAAAAATATTTTTATCCCAAAAAATTACACCCAATTTCGATAAAATAGTATTTGCGAAAAGATGCCAAGTGTCTAGTGAAAAATATTAAGTCTTTTAATTCTTGTAAATTTATTAAAGAAAAATAAATGTAAAGTTTAAATGAGTTATTCTCTATTATAAATAAAAGACTTTTTTTTCTTCGTGTCTGCGGCCCGCGGATTTTCTTAAACTGAATTTGGTTGCCCATATTCATACATCAGTTTGACACCACTGGCCTACACAATATAATTGAATAATTAGACATTTTGAGTGTTTTGGTAGTTTTGGTATTACATTAAATTAGAAAAGTCCAATTACATTAAGACCCATCATATGGAATAATATAATTTTCGTCAAATGAATATTGTGCCTTTATTTTGCAACTGTTATTTAATAGAAAGGAAGCATCCGATAATTTAATAACAGATTTCAACACATAGACTTTGAATTTTTGTAATATTGTAAAATATCATCGAATAGCAACTTGATTAACATTTATTGACAAGTTTTCGAAATAGCAGCGGGTGAACGTGATATTTGTTTGGCTTTGATCCATCTGGTAGAACGTCAATACTTCGATAATTGATATGTATTAATTCGTTTCATTTCACTAATAATTTTGCTCGTTACTTTCGACTGCTTTAATCAGACTGAACAAACAACATGAAAAAATATATCATACATCAATAAGCAATTTTACATATCGAAATAGTGGTATTTGTTGAAAGCTTCTGATTTTCAATATTTTCCGTTGTTATGCACAAATATTATTAGGGGTATGCAAAAACATTATTAACAGTATGATGGTTTTTAGTCGAAACTTTTTCCACCACTTTCTATCACTTTGTACTGCCGTTCTGATAAAAAGTGATAGTGATCAAGTCATTAATAAATTTTCCCAATTTTTCAGTATCTTTAAATAAGTTGGTCAAGTAATAATGTATTGGTTCGAAATGCATACATAACTATATAAAGCTTAAAGAGACAAAAATCATTATGGTTGAGAAACTCATTCTTCATGGATAGTGAAAACCAGAATTTCCCACGGTGTTGTCCACGCAGAAGATTTCACGCATTAGGATTAGATGATATATTTTCCCCGATAGGATCAGAAACGAGGGTTTTTCCGGTGTAATCCGTAGTGTAACTTTTCACCCCTGACTGTTCGAACGACTGACACGTGCCCGGTACACTCTACGTGGAATACTGAACCAGATGCTTGTAGCGAGCATTTTTTCCAAGATATTGTATACTATAACTATAACCTGACCACCGTTCGAATAAAATTCCCTGGATAGATATCGCGTGACGCATATTAACACAACACACATCTTTCCCAATTTTTCTACTCCACACCTTATGTTTTTCTCATACATTTTTCTTCAACAACACCGAAGCAATTCTATTTTAATCTTTCTTTGAAGGAGAATGTTTTTAAACTCATACAACTGTCATGCTTGAAAGATTACTTTATAATGGTACATTTTGCTCATGAACTAAGGGTGTGCGGGTACCTGAAATTACGGGTTCCGTCGGGTCGGGATCCCGAAAGTTTGTCGACACATAAATATATTCGGGTACCCGTCATTTCGGGAGCCGATTTTCGATTCAGGATCCGATTTTCAATTCGGGACTCGATCCTTAATTCAGTATATAACAATACATAAAGCAAAATTACACTTTGAAAGTCTAAGAAAACCAAACTGAAAAGTTATCTACTGAATTAAGGGGTCTTCCCACTGTGAACCTCTGAAAAATTGCCTTCTTTTGTGAATTTTTTTGTACTAAACGAAATGTCCAATCTAAATAAAGTTTTTCCGACTGATTAATACACTTATTGAGAGTACAAACAAATTTTTTTTGCAATTTATAATAGTTTATTTAACTATATACATATATCGCACTGAATTGAGCGCCTCAAGAAAACGATGTAGTGCTGGCGTAGATGATTCCAGAAGAACGACGCATCTGAATAAAAAAATTCAAAATGGTTTTTAGTCGTCACGGATGTCGTTATCGTTGGAACCAAAATTATTTTAATTGATAAAAAATTAACCAAATGACGGAAGTTTGAATGTTTAAGTTTCGAAATTCGATGAATTTTTAGTCATTTGTCATTGTAAAAAGTATGAAATTGTTAATAAAACAAAGTTTCCGTGGTCCCTGCGATAGCCACTGATGTGTTGAATAATGTGTAAAAATTTGAGACTGATTAATAAAATAATTTTTTTGCAATCATCTACGCCAGCACTACATCGTTTTCTTGAGGCGCTCAGTTCAGTGCGATATATATAGTTCAATAAACTATTATAAATTGCAAAAAAAATTTGTTTGTACTCTCAATAAGTGTATTAATCAGTAGGAAAAACTTTATTTAGATTAGACATTTCGTTTAGTACAAAAAAATTCCCAAAAAAGGCAATTTCTCAGAGGTTCACACTGGGAAGACCCCTTAAGTGCGAAGTCTTGAATTAAAAATCGTGTCCCGAATCGAAAATCGGGTCCCCAAATGATGGGTACCTGAATATATTTTTGTGTCGACAAACTTTCGGGATCCCGACCCGACCCGTCCCCATTGTTACCCGACCCGACCCGAGGCTCGGGTACCCGTATTTTCGGATACCCGCACACCCCTATCATGCACTCATTTTTCAAGTCATCCAGAAGAATAACCTTGTGACACTAACCTGCTTCGAACACTGAAAATTAACACTCCTATCATGCACTCATTTTTCAAGTCATCCAGAAGAATAACCTTGTGACACTAACCTGCTTCGAACACTGAAAATTAACACCCCTATCATGCACTCATTTTTCAAGTCATCCAGAAGAATAACCTTGTGACACTAACCTGCTTCGAACACTGAAAATTAACACCCCTATCATGTACTCATTTTTCAAGTCATCCAGAAGAATAACCTTGTGACACTAACCTGCTTCGAACACTGAAAATTAACACCCCTAACATGCACTCATTTTTCAAGTCATCCAGAAGAATAACCTTGTGACACTAACCTGCTTCGAACACTCAAAATTAATCCTCCTATCATGCACTCATTTTTCAAGTCATCCAGAAGAATAACCTTGTGACACTAACCTGCTTCGAACACTGAAAATTAACACCCCTATCATGCACTCATTTTTCAAGTCATCCAGAAGAATAACCTTGTGACACTAACCTGCTTCGAACACTGAAAATCAACACCCCTATCATGCATTCATTTTTCAAGTCATCCAGAAGAATAACCTTGTGACACTAACCTGCTTCGAACACTCAAAATTAACACCCCTATCATGCACTCATTTTTCAAGTCATCCAGAAGAATAACCTTGTGACACTAACCTGCTTCGAACACTCAAAATTAACACCCCTATCATGCACTCATTTTTCAAGTCATCCAGAAGAATAACCTTGTGACACTAACCTGCTTCGAACACTCAAAATTAACACCCCTATCATGCACTCATTTTTCAAGTCATCCAGAAGAATAACCTTGTGACACTAACCTGCTTCGAACACTGAAAATTAACACTCCTATCATGCACTCATTTTTCAAGTCATCCAGAAGAATAACCTTGTGACACTAACCTGCTTCGAACACTCAAAATTAACACCCCTATCATGCACTCATTTTTCAAGTCATCCAGAAGAATAACCTTGTGACACTAACCTGCTTCGAACACTGAAAATTAACACCCCTATCATGCACTCATTTTTCAAGTCATCCAGAAGAATAACCTTGTGACACTAACCTGCTTCGAACACTGAAAATTAACACTCCTATCATGCACTCATTTTTCAAGTCATCCAGAAGAATAACCTTGTGACACTAACCTGCTTCGAACACTGAAAATTAACACCCCTATCATGCACTCATTTTTCAAGTCATCCAGAAGAATAACCTTGTGACACTAACCTGCTTCGAACACTGAAAATTAACACCCCTATCATGCATTCATTTTTCAAGTCATCCAGAAGAATAACCTTGTGACACTAACCTGCTTCGAACACTCAAAATTAACACCCCTATCATGCACTCATTTTTCAAGTCATCCAGAAGAATAACCTTGTGACACTAACCTGCTTCGAACACTCAAAATTAACACCCCTATCATGCACTCATTTTTCAAGGCATCCAGAAGAATAACCTTGTGACACTAACCTGCTTCGAACACTGAAAATTAATACCCCTATCATGCACTCATTTTTCAAGTCATCCAGAAGAATAACCTTGTGACACTAACCTGCTTCGAACACTCAAAATTAACACCCCTATCATGCACTCATTTTTCAAGTCATCGAGAAGAATAACCTTGTGACACTAACCTGCTTCGAACACTCAAAATTAACACCCCTATCATGCACTCATTTTTCAAGTCATCCAGAAGAATAACCTTGTGACACTAACCTGCTTCGAACACTCAAAATTAACAGTGTATTTTTTATACGTCCTTGGTAATTTACCCTGTAATTATTCAAAATTAGGAGAGATGCACCTATGATATATGTGAAGATTTCAGTTTCTGTCTATATTGATGAAATTCCAGAAAAAATTAATTATAATGAAGTTTAGCGACTAGTTAAGCATCTTACTAAATACTTGTTTTGTAAATACTTAGAATTCCATCCATCTTTGAGCCTCAGTGTTTTAAATAGGAAACATTTAACCGATTCAGTTTTGTTGCTTCTCTAAAACTTTATAATCACAAAACTGTCATATAAGATACGAAAAGGTTTCAGAATATAATCAAATCATTAATTTATGAAACCGTACGTTTTCGTTTCAATATCCACCTCAGAATGAGTGGAAAACATGAATCAAAGGAAATATAAACTTTGAACTACTAAAGTTTCGTAGTAGTCGATTGGAAAGGTCAACCGTTTAACGGCAAGGATCGTTGATGCTCTAAAATGTGGTGGGACGCTCGACACGACATTAATCTCGGTGGAATCAAGGTAAAGGAATCGTGAATCACAAAGTTGTACCGGGAGACGTTGGAAGAAAGTCGTCGGGGCAATATCGAGCAGTCGATGCCCGCCGTGAAAGAGTCTGCAAAGAAAGGAGACAGGGGAGATTGCACGTCTAGATTTTGTCTTAGCTCGTAGATATATCGAGGGTAGCTCGGAAGAGGGTAACTCGCGCTACTATGCGGGGGATGCGCGCGATCTAAATTCCAGGTTAAGTAGAAATTTATGTCCAACGTAAGACGAGAACCAAATAAATCGTCCGTATTTTAACGCAACACGCTACAAGCGCGCAATAAATTTCGCATATATCGTAGATTCCGCAGAATTTTGGCCGCGCGACGTCAGACATTTTTGCACGTTGCCATATTATACCACATTATATTACCGGCGCGGCGGAGGATGTAACGCGCTATTTTCTTGCATAGAACTACGGCGAACATTCCGGAAAATATTATTCTATTGATTTGTTAACGTCTAAAATGCTAACCCGTGATGGGAAAGTCAGTAAGTATAAGTGGAAGAAAGTTTTCACCCTGTTGATGGAAGTACTTTCAGATTTGTTAAAGATTTCATTAAGGGAGTACGCTGATATGCATACCGAAGTGCCTGTTACTGCATATCATTCATTAATTTGGAGTCACGCTGAAAAATTATTTCAAAGAAATTCATCAACGATATCATGTTGCATATTAATTTTAAATTTTCCTATAATTGAAACTTTCAATTGTTAGTAATATCATAACATCGCTACTATTTAATTGGGATTAAAGTGTTAGGGAGAAACTACTGATATTATATGCTTGAACCAAACTTCATCCAACCAAAACATCAAAAATTTCAATTCCATAAGAGTATTATAGTTCAGTGTTTTTAGAAATGTCTGCAAAAAAAACTAGAAATAGGTGGAGTTTTTCACGAATCGCTTATTTTTGTGATGGGTATGAACTTCTGAAAAATCACCGTCGATCGGCTGCCGGCTTCCTCCCCCCTTTTTTGGGTCAAATGTAAAAAAAGTAGTTTTTCGCAAATAACTCAAAAATGGTTAGTCTAATTGAAAAATGTTTTAGATAAAAATTTAAGAGCGTAGAATTCTGCGTAAAAAAGGTTCTATAATATTTTTTCATAAATTCAATCCTTTTTGCTATAACATTCAATAAACGTGCTCCTATTATAATGTTGTATTTACATACCACCGTGAAAACATTAAGACATTGCGTTTCTCAAAAAATATTATACAACCTTTTTTACGCAGAATTCCACGCTCTCAAACTTTTATCTAACACATTTTTCATTTGGACTAACCATTTTCGATTTATTTGCAAAAAACTACTTTTTCTAACATTTGACCCAAAAAAGGGGGGCGGGAAGCCGACAGCCGATCGACGGTGATTTTTCAGAAGTTCATACCCATCACAAAAATAAGCGATCCGTGAAAAGATCCTATTTTTAGTTTTTTTACAGATTGCCCACTTTTTAGTCTAATGCTCCTGGGCTATTAGGGAAATTGGAAATTCAGTAACAGAAATACCAACTTGACAAAATTGAGTAACTATTGACACTATTACGTTCATCCTATCTTAACATATTTATTTTCTATTTATAAGTGCATTATATTTTTTAATTTTGCACACTATGCAGTCATTCAATACTCAAATACTCAATAGTCTATAGTCTATATTATACATACCATACCACGTCAGAATAATTGTTATACTGGGTGTTTCGCTTAAAACAGGCCTCTTACATATTTTTTATATCTCGTTAAATCCAAAAAATGTTTGCAATGTAAATCGAATGGTTCAATAGATCATTCAACTGTATACATTTTTGAACTTTTTCTCCGGAAAGTGTTTTTTATCTCTGTATATTTTTAAGTGAAACACCCTCTATAATACCCTATAAAAAATACTAACGAAAATACATAAGTTGAACATAAATAAACGGAATAGTACTTCATTGTATCATCATCGTCACCTATAATGACTGTAGTGAAGTGTAGTGGATTTTTGATTTTATCATTGACAAAAACAGACAGGGAAGAATACGAATGCGTTAAAATAACAACATCAATGACCCTGAAACCGTATAAGAAATGTCCTTCAGAAAAATATTTTAATATGTAAGATATTTTAAATATTAAAAGCTGTAGATTGTAAAAAATATGAAGTAATATTTTAGATATTTCTTATAATTTAGACCAGTGGTGTCAAACACGCGGCCCGCAAGACCTTAGGGTGCGGCCCGCGGCCCAAAACTTGAAATTAATTTTATTACCAAAAAAATACAAAGTAACACAATGCTAAAGGAAAAATATAATGAAATTGGCATTCCAGATTTTTATTCGTACTTGCCAGAACATTTTATTGAAATGCGTATGTTTGTTGCGAGAATCTTGGCAATGTTTGGTAGTACATATCTATGTGAACAATTATTTTCTATTTTAAAGACTAATAAAACTTCACATAGGGTGAGGTTAACAAATGAACACTTAAAATCTTTGTTAAAAATATCTTTATCCCAAAAAATTACACCCGTTATCGATAAAATAGTATCTGCGAAAAGATGCCAAGTGTCTAAAAACAAATATTAAGTCTTTTAATTTCTAAAATTAATGTATCTTTTACTGTATTTTTTAATCCTTGTAAATTTATTAAAGAAAAATAAATGTAAAGTTTAAATGAGTTATTTTCCATTATAAATAAAAGACTTTTTTTTCTTCCTGCCTGAGGCCCGTGGATTTTCTTAAACTGAATGTGGTGGCCCGTGTTCATACATGAGTTTGACACCACTGATTTAGACTTCAGACCATTAAAACTTTATATTTAATTTAAATACCTAACTTCATAATAGAATTACGATGGATTTACTGCATTAAACAAACAATTGTTGAGCTTCTCATAGCTAAAACATAATTATCTAAACTGTGACAGTTTTTTATTTTTAAATCTATTAAAATTTAGAAAAATTACAAAAAATTTCGGAAAACTCATGATAATAAAGTATTGATAAAAGTGTGCAAATTCGAAAAAGTGATTGACTAATAAAAACTCCACAATCCATAGATTTTTATGGATTCTGGTTAGCGCTGTAGAGTAGAAGCACTTTTTATAACCTTTCCCCTCCCCTTCCCATTTTTTTTCAGTGTGGTTAAAATTGACAAATGTTTCCTCCTATCTCCGAGGGTGCGACATCACGCTTACAAGAAATGAATGAAACTTTTCTCAAGCACGATCTCGTCGTGGCGTTACTTCCGAAGCTTCACAGAGCACGATGCGATTACCGAACTAATCCAAAACAATCATTAATTCTCGCGAAGAAGTCTTTCGATAGGGACGGTGCGGAGGGTCGGCGACCGTCGTCCCCTTGGAAGGAGAGTCGTCATTATTCCTCACTTGGTCGATTCCAAGATCGTTTTACTTAGCGAACGTAATCTCCGAGAGGTAATTCATCGGGTACGTATTCGAGGAAATCAGGTTCGTACCACCATTTCGAGAAATTAAGACAAATGCGAAAGGGCTGTCCCAGCAGCTGTCGTTTCGACCGGCCTTCAGTCACGAAAATACTTTGAAGAAGGACAGTAGAATGAATTCCATTTCCGTTAAACGTGCACGCGTGATCTGAAACTTGAATAATTTATGTCTGATTTGATCGATGTGCGGCGCCGGGCAGAGCTTGCAGAGCTAAAGAGAGACGAATTCGTTGATGCATTGATTTCAGAGGGAAATGTCATAAATTCAACGATATTCACATTATTTTAACATTCGAATTTACACAATAAAATTGATTTTTATACCTGATAATTTAAATTTTAGAGTTATTTTAACCTCTCGAATAGTTTTATCAATATGTAAAATATCTTTTTATTATAAATTAATCAGAATGAAATGTTAAATAAATTGATGGCATACCATTTTTAATGTTTCGCTTAATTAAAATGAATGTTAAACATAGTCCCGGTATCTCATGAAATTATGATATATTCTGTATTCGATAAAAAGACTTTTAACATATAATTTGATAAAAGTATTTGATAAAAAATATTTTATAAATATCTTGTAAACAGCAAAACTGACTCCCTAAAACGCATTAATTATATGAAAATACCTCGTTAACCCTGCTCGGTCTTCAGGTCTTTTCAGCCCAGTTATGTGTTTTATTTGTTTAAATAATTGTCGCAATTTTAGGCAAGTATTAGATAGTTAATGTTAATATCTACATTTGCTGTTCCTTGATATTTCATAAAAATTTCATTGTCTACACTCATAATATTAAAGTTCTAATAAATCAGATTTTTAAGAGGGCCGTAGAAAGGTTAAAATTTAAATTAAAAAAAGCTTTCGTGAAACTAATTTTACTTTAAAAACTCGTAATTTTTTTTCAACATACAGAAATAATATTATTCAAAGAAATATTTGAAGTAAGTTATTCCTCACCATTGCCACTATTCTATTTATATTCTAAAAGAAACTCTGCATCCCCTACCAAAGCCTTCTAATCCTCGTTCCACGCCGTCTCTTACTTAAGAAGTCTCAATCTACTGTATTTCCTGCACCGCATTTCTAAATTATAGTTAGCCAAAATTGATCTTCATATTAAGAACAAATTTTGAACGACCAACAAATGGGTCGTTTCCTAAAATCAGGGTTGTATACTGTTGGATGACTAACCTCGTGATTCGTTAGCAAGCCTGAAACTAGGATGAACGGGTAAGCGTGGACTTTTAACAGGATCCGCGTAGAACAATTCCGCTGCAGGGGCGGCATTCCGAAAAAAGGACCACGTATTGCACACGCTCGCGTTTGTCGAGTTCCGAGTGCGAACTTGGTACGGTCTCAAAAGTTCGTCATGCGGACTGGTTTCCTTGAGCCTCACCGCGTTGGCACGTTTACTCACTCCGGTCACGTACTCGAAGGCGGTTGTTTCGGGGAGCCGTGGCGCGGAGTACGGAGCGCGGAGTGTGTGTATGGGTAGGGACGGGCGAGGGGGCGAGGGAGATAGGGTAAGGAAGCGCCGACAGGACGGTTTCGGCAAAATGGCAAAATACGGGATCCGAATTATTGGACCCGCTTCGAAGCACCGCGATTTCCAAGTGCGACACGTATGAGCAGGATATATCGGGAGGACGAGTGTCCTTCGTTCCCCACGTCGCGTCGCGTCGGGGAGAAGATCTTTGGTCGTTACGCGTGTCCTCGTTGCCGACCCTTCGGCGAAAAGCAGCCGACGACTTCGCCACCGGGGTGAGTGCATGTCGAGGACGTAATCTTCTGGCTTTCGAGGGTGGAAACTGAGACCTTGACGACCCACGTTGAAACACGACGACTCGCGAAATGACGGATGCCGAGCGGAGCGCACCTGCTACCCGCGCCGAGGAAATCGAGGCAATCGAATTATTTTTCCGAACGTTCGATCGTTGAAAGATCGAGGGGAGGGTGGGAGCGTCTTCGACCCGAAAGAGATTTGAGGTTCTATAAGGGGGCGAAAGGCCCTTCGAAATAAAAGGAGAAATTGGTGTTCCTGGGGAATCCGAGTTTAGATGTCCCTTATAAATCATTATGGATTTAACCTGCTCCTTTTCCTTTCGGCAATAACGGGACCGATTTGGGGAACTCGAAATCGTTAATCGTCCGTCGGGGGCCACCGTCATTTTAGAGACACGGGGAAAAGGATTCTTTCACACTACGAATGCGGGGCGAAATTTTTGCAATTAGCAGGGGAGTTGATCAAAGTATTTATAAAGTATTTATAAATGCATGAATTAGGCAAAACTTACGCAATCACTAAAACAGCAAAAAATTAATGAAACAAACATTAATTTATCAGAGCAAGTGTTGTTTCTTCTTTTTAACAATAATATGGAAATACAGTAAAATATTCCCTGTCTTGTTTCGGTATTAACAGTTCAAATTGAAGAAAAAAATTAAATTATTATTTTTTATTATGCATTTTTGGTAAGGCTAATTAAGTTTCAAACTTCAATGTACGATAAAGTTAAATTAATTGGAACCTGTCTCTATATTTGGTGACTAAAATATTAAATTTTAATGCTTTCAACCAAAACGGCTTTGTGATTTTCCTAATTTTTCTCTCTCATTTTCCAAATAACATTTGTACACTGAGAAAAGTCATGGAGGAAAAATTACTACATTGAGTAGTAAAGAAGCAGGATAGAGTGAAATGAGTTCCTTTCTACCACATTAAAAGGAAAAAGTAGCACATGTGTTTTTAAATTTAATAGACCAGTGTAGTAAAATTTACGGAAGCCTGTGATACACGACATCTACGCTTCGGAAAGAAGTTGCATCTCGTGACATAACCTCTATTTACTTGGCTTTTAGCGTTGTCTTTTCAATGCCTTTCAATGAATATCGCATAAACGTCCAAAAAATGGTATAGTTAATGTTGGAAAAACTTATTTCCTGAGATAGGTATTTGTTACGGGCCTAGCTGTTAGCAGTTATTGAGCATAGGCGTACTTTCATAGGACTTCCGCTAGAGTGTTCTCGTAATAATCGTCTTTCTCGCTAGTGCTTGATCCTAGCCCTGTTCATGTACAGGGTGCGGCACAAATTAGTCCCCACGATTTTTCAACCCCTTCGGATGGTCTGACAGAAAAGTTTTTCCTACCAAAGTTAATCAGTATTTAACTGATAAGAAATTTCAGTTTTTGAAATTAAAAAAAAAAATTGATTTTTAACAAAAAATCGTGATTGCCGTCATATCTTTAAATGGAACTGGGTATTTTTAGCTTCATAATATTGTAGGCGACGTCGAAACGAATTCAACGACCTGCTATACGATGACCTTCAGATAACCTTGAAAGAAAATATCGCCATAAATCGGTTGCCAGAATATTTGAAATAATTCGACAATACGTAATAGCAAATAGCAATGCCTCGCATTTTGAGGTAAACAAATAAATGTAAACATTGCTTCAGAACCTGGCTCACAAAAAAAAAAAACAAATTTATACTTTGAATTATACTTTTTATTAGTAATTAACAAATATTCTGGCAACCTAATATTTGTTAATTACTAATAAAAAGTACAAATCAAAGTATAAATTTTTTTTTTTTTGTGAGCCAGGTTCTGAAGCAATGTTTACATTTATTCGTTTACCTCAAAATGCGAGGCATTGCTATTTGCTATTACGTATTGTCGAATTATTTCAAATATTCTGGCAACCGATTTATGGCGATATTTTCTTTCAAGGTTATCTGAAGGTCATCGTATAGCAGGTCGTTGAATTCATTTCGACGTCACCTACAATATTATGAAGCTAAAAATACCCAGTTCCATTTAAAGATATGACGGCAATCACGATTTTTTGTTAAAAATCAATTTTTTTTTAAATTTCAAAAACTGCAATTTCTTATCAGTTAAATACTGATTAACTTTGGTAGGAAAAACTTTTCTGTCAGACCATCCGAAGGGGTTGAAAAATCGTGGGGACTAATTTGTGCCGCACCCTGTATAAGACGATTTCCGAAATAATCTTCCACAACTCAAGCGCGGGTCCGTGAGCATCGGTCTACTGATAGAACATTGTATATTTAGTTAACTCTACATATATAATGTATACATTTTATACAAAGTGCAATAAAAAACAAGGTCTACTGATAATGAAGCAAGTTTGGTTGATCCGATCGTCCAAAACGAAAATCGCCGTGGCCCTTCCCTTCTCTTCTCCCACACCGAAGTTTTTCCTCCTCCAGTCGTCAACACTTTGTATAACCAAAATAATTCTCTTATCTATCCTATACCCCGCCTTCCCGGTGCCGAGCATACCACAGTATTTCCGTAAAGAAAAACTCTTTTTAGTTTGAGCGAAGTTCCAACTTTGCTACATTCGTGTAGTAAAAATCAGCACACGAGGTTGTAGCTTTTACCAAGTCTTCAGAACCAAATATTGTTACACAGATGTGGTAAAAACATAACCACTTTCACCAATCCTGTCGTTTTAGTAGAAAATGTAGTAAAATTTCGCACAATGTATACTATAAATTAAAACAGTTTCTCTCTCAGTGTAACTTAAATAACTCGGAAGTTTAATAATTTAACAACAAAATAATTTATTTATTTATTTATTGAGCCAGAATACATAGTACATGTCGCTGATATTGAATATACAGCACATATATTCAATACAGACATACTTCCTATAGAGGTACCCAAATGTACCTGTACATAGGTCTGGCATATAAACTAACTTAAAAAATAACTTAAAGCTAATTTGGCACTTGCAATTTTGGCCCCTTCAAATAGAAACATACATAAACACAAATCTGAAGTGTCAACATGATTATACGTTATCATAACAATAATAATAAATTATTATAACTATTTTATCTAAATTTTCTCAAATTTTTTAATTTGGTTTTTATATTTTTTAGACTTAATTGAAGATTTTTTAAATCGTTAGGCAATTCATCATAAGTCTTCAATGCTACCACCTTACTGCTTTTAAAGACTATACTTTTTTTTGTTTTTGGTAATGCAGTATTTTTACTTCTAATATTGCTTCTGGAAGTCATACATACAGGGTGCGCCAAAAGTATGGAAACTGTCAAATACTTCGAAAACGGAATATTTTTGAGAAAAATTTTTTAGAGCAATATTTTAAGGTTTTAAAAATTCTATTGAGCAGTCATATCCGTTTGACCTTCAGAGGAACGGTCAAGGTCATATCAAGGTCAACATGATTTTTTTAAATAGAACACTCCATTTTTGATAATGCAGTGTTAAAGCTGACGATGAGACCTTTTCAAAACACTAGCTGATGACCTATTTCTCTTTATAATTGCCTGAGTGCTGAACTTTAAATGCTTCGATGCTGTCAGCCTTATTGTTAGTATTATTTAGGGTGCACCGGGAGGAAGTTTCTTGATTGGACTTCGCACAATCATGGTCCTCACGTATGGGCTTACGAAGGGCGATTTTAGTATAAATACGCATTGAGCATTTGAAATTTAGCATTAATGTGCATTAACTCGTTAAATGTTCGAATTATCTTCTGCCTGATTCTTGACAATTCTTGGCAATTTTCAACAGAAATAGGTCACCAGCTAGTGCTTTGAAAAGGTCTCATCGTCAGCTTTAACTCTGCCTGTTAAAAAATGGCGTATTCCATTTTAAAAAATTATGTTGACCTTGACGTGACCTTGACCGCTCCATTAAAAGTTAAACGGATACGACCATTCAATAGAATTTATAAAATCGTAGAACATTTCTCTGAAACATTTTTTTCAAAAATGGTCCGTTTTCAAAATATTTGATCGTTTCCAGACTATTTGATACAGTAGACTTTCTTCATTCTCAACGGTCAGAACTCAGGCAATTCTCAAGAGAATTAGGTCATCAGCTAGTGTTTTGAAAAGGTCTCGTCGTCAGCTTTAACTCTGCCTGTTAAAAAATGGCATGTTCTATTTAAAAAAATCATGTTGACCTTGATATGACCTTGACCGTTCCTCTGAATATCAAACGGATATCACCATTCAATAGAATTTTGAAAACCCTAAAACATTGCTGTAAAACATTTTTCTTAAAAATGTTCCGTTTTCGAAATATTTGACCGTTTCCATACTTTTGGCGCACCCTGTATATACTTTTTAAGTTCTCATAGTGATATACTAGAGATTCCAGTTTAAAAGTTTTTTTTATCGACAAAAGACTGAATGTATTATCACTCTTTTTATTTATTATCTTAACTAATCTGTTTTGCAGTAGTTCCAATTTTTTTATAACATTGCCATAAGCACCATTCCAAGCAATTATCCCATAAGTTGCTAAACTGTTAAAAAATGTATAGTAAACTATAGTCAAATGTTTCGTTATCATAAAGTCCCTTAATTTGTAGAATATAAAAAGGAAGTATTTGGTTTTGTTGACTATTAAATCAATGTGCTTATCCCATCTTAGGTGGCAATCAATTTGAATTCCCAAGTATTTTGTATAGTTCACCCTATCAATTTTCTTATCATTAATAATGCTAACCAGATCATTCGAAACACTATCGCTATAACACCCAAAAGCCATATAGACTGTTTTGTCCACATTTAAAGACAGCTCATTATTAGCTAGCCAATAATTAACTCTATTCAAGTATGCATTCATTTCTCGCTGATCTTGGTCCCACGAATCTTCCGAGTACATTATAACTGTATCGTCTGCATTTATATGCATTCACATTTATCGTGCCACCGATAAACGTCGTTTGATAAACACTTCGTGCGTTTGATAAACACTTCCTCCTTCTCCTCCTCAAATACTTTCTCCAATAATCAACAGTATTATATCAAACATTTATTTTTGCGGCTAGTCGTAACGAACAACTGGAAAAATTATGAAGGTCATCCGTCTCTCTTGAACATTACGTATTATCAGATGAGAAAGATTGCTTCGCCCAATCGAGAGGGGCAGAGAAGGGTAATGCTTTTCACGCGTAACCCAATTATGAAGCGAAACGACGCGACGCGACGGTCCGCGCGTGGAAAGCACGCGCTCCATAGCCGCACGCGTGGGAAACGAGGGGACGCAACCTGTCGACGAAGATACATCATTTCACACTTTAACGATAACGTACACGGGCACGTATAAATAAACCATAGCGGGTGGTTTGAACGAGTAACGTCGCCGCGAATGTGTTCGTGGAGCTCGTGGACGTGTGAAGTGCGCGTCTCGACGTACCACAATGAATGACATATCCACGTTTTGTGGACGAGCGAAAATTACTATGTCGACATTGTTACGGCAACAGCAGCCTGCGTACCGACTGAAAATTCCGTCGGTTCGTCGCGTTTTATTTTAATTTATGCACGAATTCGTTTGTACTGACGCTTGAATGGGACCGCTCCATTGTTTTCGAGCGAAAACTTGTCGAAAATTTACCTCTAACAGAGGAAGTGATTATTCATCATGAGGCCTTTAACAGAGTTGTTGCCATATTTGCATCTTCTCGTGATTTTCACGTGGGTTTTATGCGGACTTTCAATATTAACCATTTAGTGGTTAAATACTTGATGTAATTGCCGAGTTGGGTGAAGTGGTTTCCGTGTTGGAATTAGGGCTATTGATTATGAGATACCCGGGTACCTGGGTACCCGGGTGAGATACCCGGGTATACCAAAATTACCCGCACTACCCGGGTATCTAACGGGTACCCAAACAAATGAGATAGACAAGAATCTCATGCCGAATTAAGCCGAATTGAACCGAATTGAGCCGATAGTTTTTCGGTATGTGTTTCTGGATTTTAAAGTAGAGTGCGCGCGAGAGAGAGCGAGAGAGAGAGAGAGAGAGAGAGAGAGCAAACTCATTTTCAACATAACCACGGTCCATTAAATTCAATTTTCATCATGAATACAAAATTCATTTCATTCTGAAATTTTTTTTTATTTTTAAAGTCACAAATACGTACGGAAAAACTATCGGCTCAATTCGGCTTAATTCGGCATGAGATTCTTGTCTATCTCATGCGTTCGGGTACCCGTGAGATACCCGGGTAGTACGGGTAATTTTGGTATACCCGGGTATCTCACGAATACCCGGGTACTCGGGTATCTCACTCGGTTCACTTGAAATCTCGAGCCCTAGTTGGAATATTACATACGAGGGTGAATTAAAAATTATTAGGCGTGGGCGGGTACCCGACATTTCGGGTTCGGGTCGGGACACGAAAATTGGTGCTACTCGGATACCCGGAAATTTCGGGTACCCGATGTCGAAATCGGGTCGGGTCGGGATTCTGAATATTATAACGCGGGTTGGATGATTCTTCAATCAGATTTTACTCTTTCTTGATTCTTTATATGGGATTGAATTGTATTTACAATATTGCTGTTATTGTTGATGACAAAAAATCCGACCGGAACACTACTCGACCCTACATAGACTTCAGATACCCGAAAACTTCGGGTAACCGGGTATCATAATGATTCGGGTCCCGACCCGACCGGACCCGAGAGATCAAAAGCCGAACCGAGGCTCGGGTTCCCGAAATTTTCGGGTACCCGATTGTACAGTGTGAATGTAGTCGATTATACTGTACAATCAATGTTATTTTTTCTGTTAAAACAAAAAATATCGGTATGTTGCCAAATGGCAACACGATGCATTCAAGGGTTAAAAAAAGGTAGCAAGCGTCGATTCACATTAGTGACATCAAAGCACAGCTCGGCACGCGGAGACGCGACCAGCAGAGGAAATATCTTAACAATGCAGTAGTTTGCAACCAATCGGGTTTTGCAAATCAACCACGACCCCATATTTCCAGTGTAAACAATCTCCCGATGAAATATTCTCGATCGGTCTCTGGCTTCTGAAATAAAAATTCGACTTCGTCGAGAGTTGAAAGCCGATCGGTCACGGCCGCACGACGCAGAAGGGGCGCGAAAGAGCGATGGGTGATGGGCGGTATTGAAAATCGGCCTCTAATCCGGAATAAATCGCGACGTGTGCCGGAGCTCGTCCTGGGCGAAAGAGAATCGACCATGGGCGATACATATCGGCACCGATATAAGAGAAAAGGATTCGACCGTGGCTATCTAGCATTTTGGAAATTTCATGGTGGGAAGGATAACAAAGTCGCGGGAACCTGGAGAATGCTTATGAGAATGCAAAAGTTGTGAAGCAAGTGCAATGAAAGTACCATTTGGCGCGGTACGCGTGGTACTCACCCTTAGAACTGGTGCGTGCCTCGAATATAATTTATTACTGTTAGAATATTGTGGGGTTCCTCCGGTTGAGACACAACGCGGCAACAACCCTTAAGTTTCGATAGCGTTGGTTGAACGGTGTAACTTCTCTTTGTTCTGGTTGCGCACCCTAACATTTTACAATCCCTAATGGTTCGCATTTTACAAAGTTCCCGTTGCCATTCGACTCGGACAATATGTTTTATTAAGCTTAGCGATGACGCCGATCGGAACATGCTGTTAGGTTATGATTCAGGAAGCATCGGTGCTCGATGAAACGGTATTTTCGCTTCACCAAACGGAAACCGTGATCAGTGAAATATCGTTTTCCTTTTCAAGAATGAAACGCCAGACTGGTGGAGTGTTATTTTCATTTCATTTACTTGTTCGACAATATCACATGAATTTTAACATCTTCGCTGGCTTTTTACGATTCTTTTGTGTTGATCACATTCGCATCCGTGAGAGCAATGGTCGCCTAAAGTTTGTGTCCGGTAAAATACGTGAATTATAACTGTATTTTATTAAAACTAATAAATACTTCGCAAATTCATTCCTTTGTTACGTCAGCCATAGCCCATATTCCTTTCGTCACCGACGGAATCGTTTCGTGTAAATAAACAAAGAATAAACATTGTCGAAATATCGGCCGTGAGCGATTCTCGTAATACAAAAGAATCGTTGACGACCGATCATGTAATCTCCGACTTAATTAATAAATTATACAAGGTGTAACAAAAATGTTGCAATTCCTTCAAAGGGATGATTCCTGAGTTGATTTTAAACAACTTCTTTCTTAGCGAAAATGTTAGGTGTGGCTTTGTTAACGAGTAATCAACGAAAAACATTGACCAATAACAGAGCGAGTACAGCGGATTACTGATGGCGCGGACGATGACGGACCAATACTACTCTGCTATAGGGCTATTGATTATGAGATACCCGGGTACCCGGGTACCCGAGTGAAATACCCGGGTATACCAAAATTACCCGCACTACCCGGGTATCTCACGGGTACCCGAACACATTAGATAGACAAGAATCTCATGCCGAATTAAGCCGAATTGAACCGAATTGAGCCGATAGTTTTTCGCTATGTGTTTCTGGATTTTAAAGTAGAGCGCGCACGAGAGAGAGAAAGAGAGAGAGAGAGAGAGAGAACTCATTTTCAACATAACCACGGTGCATTGCATTCAATTTTCATCATGTATACAAAATTCATTTCAATCTGAAATTTTTTTTTATTTTTAAAGCCACAAATACGTACCGAAAAACTATCGGCTCAATTCGGTTCAATTCGGCTTAATTCGGGATGGGAGTCTTGTCTATCTCATGCGTTCGGGTACCCGTGAGATACCCGGGTAGTACGGGTAATGTTGGTATACCCGGGTATCTCACGAGTACCCGGGTACTCGGGTATCTCACTCGGTTCACTTGAAATCTCGAGCCCTACTCTGCTAGAGCGCGAGCTGAAATTCGTCCACTGTATTCGTGCTCTGATTGGTCGAGGGTTGTTGTTTATATCTCGCCAATAACATAATATAACATTTTCTCTAAGGAAAAAGTTGTTTGAAATTAACTCGGGAATCACCGCTTTTAAGGAACTGCAACATTTCTGTTACACCCTGTATAAGCGAGAGTTCGTTCACGACGTCACAGTGCGGCAAGTATACAGGGCGCATGGGACAAAAATCATACTATTCGACATAAAATAATCCTTCGATCTAGGTACCTTAATACTTTTTAAAAGTGAATATAAAAGTACATCATTTGTTGTATAAAAAGTATGATGTTACGTTAAAAAGAATTGAAGTGATTTTCATTTTTTATTGAATCAAATATATTTATTAATATTTTACTATTGCAATTTATTTTCAACGGAATATTGAGTCACTTTTATTGAAAACGTTTCTTTGTCCAATTAATTATAACTACAATATTAATTATAACGGAACGATCCGGATAGCAAGGAATATTGCCGGAACATTGCATGAATATTTAAGGTTGCGCAATGTTTCCAATGTTACAGGAATATTCTTGCAATATTCCTATGTCCGCTTTTTCCTAAGGAATATTCCTGCAATATTCCTTGGTGTCCTGGAAGGATCATTATTGTTCATAAATCATAACTGATGTACTTTACGTTGAATATGTGTCAACAGTTATTGTAACAGTTAGAAGCAGATAAAAATTGTACAGAAATGTAATACAATAACTTCTTAACACAAAAAAAAATAAAAATTACATGATGTTTTGAACCGTTTTTTTTATATCACTTATTAAAGGAAAATCGAAAATTTACAAATTAAAAACTAAAATTATGTACATCTCTGTTATATTCTGCATTTTTAAGGTGTAACAAACTCTGTCTAACAAATGATAACAGACAAAAATATACAACGAACGAATAAACTAATTTTTTAATAATTACGTTCTGATATACATACAACTATTATTAACTCCGTATTGTTTGTTTTGCAATTTAATATTCACATTTATATTGCTTGCTTGTCGACTGATAATAGCATGCAGAAAGTAGATAAAAAGCAAATAATGATTATTTTGAGCTTTGTCCATTGTATGCCGCACTGTGGCGTCTATGCGAAACGTACTGCCGAACACTAGTCCAGTCATTTTAGAAATTTCTGCGAAAGAACTAAAAATAGGTGGATCTTTTCACGAATCGCTTATTTTTGTGATGGGTATGAACTTCTGACAAATCACCGTCGATCGGCTGTTGGCTTCCTCCCTCCTTTTTTGGGTCAAATGTTAAAAAAGTAGTTTTTCGCAAATAACTCAAAAATGGTTAGTCTAATTGAGAAATGTTTTAGATAAAAATTTAAGAACGTGGAATTCTGCGTAAAAAAGGTTCTATAATATTTTTTCATAAATTCAATCCTTTTTGCGATAACGTTCAATAAACGTGCTCCTATTATGTTGTACATACCACCGTGAAAACATTAAGGACGTATTATTGCAAAAACGGTTGCGTTTCTCGAAAAATATTATAGAATCTTTTTTACGCAGAATTCCACGCTCTCAAACTTTTATTTAAAACATTTTTCAATTAGACTAACCATTTGTGAGTTATTTGCGAAAAACTACTTTTTTTAACATTTGACCCAAAAAAGGGGGGGAGGAAGCCGGCAGCCGATCGACGGTGATTTTTCAGAAGTTCATACCCATCACATAAATAAGCGATTCGTGAAAAGATCCACCTATTTTTAGTTTTTTCGCAGATTGCCCACTTTTTAGTCTAATGCTCTTGGGCTACACGTAAAACTCGCGATCCGACCCACGGAGATCGCGCCTGCCAACGAACGCTACGATCGCGATCGGTCTAGTAGTTAGTGATAATTTATATCATTCATAAATGCCAACTCGGTACCGGTGATTGTTGATACAGTTCGAATCATAACCGAATACAATCGTAAAGTGCCACACCTGAACGGGACCGAGGACGACCAAAGAGGGTGCGTGACTCTGCGCAACCACGACAAGGGATAACAGGACTGACCAACAACGCAACCCGGCGCGGCGCGGCGCAAGCGATCCGATACAGCAGCGTAAAGGTGCCGTTCGACTACGAAAATGCGCAGCGCGCAAGATTTATGGGCGGGCGCGTAGCTGTTGAAAATCGAGCCTGTCAAGAGGTTTGGAGGATCGTACGCGCCGCGCCTCTTCGCAATGGAACGGCGCCTTAACGCTTCCTGCGACCAAGAGAGAGTGTGTGTGTGTATCGCGTATGCGTAATTTCTTTGTACAACCCGAATCAAGAATATATCGCAATTGTAAAAGGGAATCACGATTCACTTCTCTCACTTACTTCTCACTCCTAGAATTTCTAATAACAGTTTAGTCAAGGTGTGCTTCATCACTTAAAACGAGCAAGATCGCAAAGGAAGACGTTTCACCACTCAAACGGCTCTTGTCGCGACCTGCGACACCTTCACGATAAATAATTATTTATTTACTAATTTACTTCAGTTCTCACATTTTTTCATTTTTTGTACAGAAATACAAACTTTATTGAAAGAAACCAAGGTGATGAAACTTGTGTATAAAATGCAAAAGAAAGTATTTCACCATATGTTCTTTTTCAAATGATATACTTTCGACTTCTTATAGGTACAATCAGTGACATTGATTCTTGCCACTCATTTCCTACTGAAATATATAAAATACAATATATACAGTATATACTGTAGTGTTTGTAGTATATGGATATTAGGGGTGTGCAGGTACCCGAAAATATGAGTACCCGAGCCTCGGTTCGGGTCGGGTAACAATCGGGACGGGTCGGGATCCCGACGATTTGTCGACATATAAACATATATAGATACCCGTCACTTCGGGACCCGATTTTCGATTCGGGACACGATTTTTAAGTCCGTACATAACTTTTGAGTTTAGGTTTCTTAAACTTTTAAATTGTAATTTTGCTTTGTGTACTGTTATATACTGAATTAAGCGTCGGTCCTGAATTAAAACTCGGGTCCCGAATTGAAAATCGGATCCCGATATGACGGGTACCCGAATATATTTATACGTCGACCAACTTTCGGGATCCCGACCCGAACCCGAAAAAAATTCCAGACCCGACCCAAACTCATAATTTCGGGTACCCGCACATCCCTAGTGTATATGTATACAGGGTGTAACAGAAATGTTGCAGTTCCTTGAAAGGGGTGATTCCTGACATGATGTTGAACAACTTTTTCCTTAGCGAAAATGTTATGCGGGGCTTTGTTAACGAGTTATTACCGAAAAACCCAGACCAATCAGGGAGCGAGTACACCGGATTAATGATGGCGCGGACGACGGCGGGCCAATACTACTCACAGCTGAAGCCCGCGCTAAAATTCATCCACTGTATTCGCGCTTCTATTGGTTGGTGTTTTTCGTTAATAACTCGTTAACAAAGCCCCACTTAACATTTTCGCTAAGGAAAAAGTTGTTCAACATCATGTCAGGAATCACCCCTTTCAAGGAACTGCAACATTTTTTTTACACCCTGTATATATTTTTTATGTATACATATATTAGTGGCAAAAGGCACTTTTTCTCATCCCATTTTTTCCCTAGGGGCAAGAATCAATGTCACTGATTGTACATCTTTGTACAATAAATCCAGTAATTTGAAATGGTCAAATTAGGTAGCTCACCTTTATTTTATAGTAAAGAAAGAAATATCTGTAAAGCTAAATATACAAATTAAAAACTTGGAAAATTGAAGAACAAAATACAAATTTCAACTAAAAAACGTAGCGTTTCAGAAAAGTATACTTAATAACATTGAAAAAAATGGTAATAGATAAGATATACGTCATAATTATTTGTGTGATTATTATAATTATGGATAACAAAGATCTGACTTTTTACAAAGAATATTATATAAGCATATACTAAATTATATTTCAAATAACACATGCATCATTTTCAAATTAATTGAAATGGTACGCGATTATGAAGTACTGTACAATTTATCGCATCCGAAATATATGGATTGTAAATTTAAAATGGAAGTATGGAAAAAGATTGGGAAGGAATTGAATAAAGATGGTATGTACACAAAATACTGTTTATTGTATGTAATAGATAAAATATACGTTATAATTATTTTGTCATAGATTATTATAATTATGGATAACAAAGATCTGACTTTTTACATAAAATATTATATAAGCATATACTAAATTATATTTCAAATAACACTGTTCAACACGGGTCTGATTTTGTAAACTTGAATAAACATTTCTTATATATTTCGACGTGCTGAATACGAATCTGCAAACCGTTTTTTTCTCAGAATGTACAGTTTTTGAAAAAATCGATTGTGAAAAAAATAACAAATTTTCAACTTTGGAATTTTTTTGTGCTTTTACCGTAATAGTTATTTAGTTGCTCTTGACACGAAATGATTCTGTGGACTCTCCCGAATAAAATGATATAAATAGTTATTAGATTCTAAGCATCGAAATAGGTTTAAATAACAATTAAAGTGAAAAAGACACCCAAAACGCACCCATTTTTGCTGATATTTTTCACTTTATTTCAAAAAGTAAGGGTCTAGGAGAAAATTTGACCATACCACGCGATTGAGTATCACTGTCGCCGCCGCGCATTTCGCCAAACTATTTTATTTCTATATTGAAAACAAACATATATTTGGAAATTCGCCTAATGCTTCCCTTAGTAGAAAGGTTTGCTCTATCGCGTGCTTTGGTCAAAGTTTCTCCTAGACCCTTACTTTTTGAAATAAAGTGAAAAGTATCAGCAAAAATGGGTGCGTTTTGGGTGTCCTTTTCACTTTAATTGTTATTTAAACCTATTTCGATGCTTAGAATCTAATAACTATTTATATCATTTTATTCGGGAGAGTCCACAGAATCATTTCGTGCCAAGAGCAACTAAATAACTATTACGGTAAAAGCACAAAAAAATTCCAAAGTTGAAAATTTGTCATTTTTTTCAAAATTGATTTTTTAAAAAACTGTACGTTCTGAGAAAAAAACGGTTTAAAGATTCGTATTCAGCATGTCGAAATCTATAAGAAATGTTTATTCAAGTTTGCAAAATCGAAAATAAGACAAAATTTGTCGAACAGTGTAATGAAACAGAAAAAAAACTTGTTAATAGTTATTGATATCACAAAAAATAACCTTCTTTTTACAAAAGGTATAAAAAAGTGCGCCAAGTCTCGGGGCGTTAATTTGGAACACTTTTTTGTACGATGTTTAGTTCTCCAGATATTTAACAGTCTCCAGTTAAATGAAACACCCTGTATAGTAAAAGTTTAAACAGAAGTAGCTTAAAAATATAAAAATGTGGTATTGACATGTCCATGAAACTAACAAGAATTGTACACACGAATGTATTTCAATGTTGTCCCCTACTCCACCCCCAGGGGCGGCGGGGGCGGCCTATTTTCTATACAGGTGAATAGCCCTTTCGAAATCCTTGAAAGTTAATCTGGAACATTTTTTTGTACGATGTTTAGTTATCTAGATATTTGACAGTCTCAAGTTAAATGAAAAGTTCAATAAAACACCCTGTATAGTAAAAAATTTAATTAAACATAAGTAACTTGAATATAAAAATGTGATATTAACATGTCCATGAAAAATCACTTCGAAACTCCTTTCACGAAGGTAACAACGTCACGCCGAATCCTTCGTCCAATCAGCAACGTCCTGTGGCCACATTTCTTCACCCTTTCCGCAGTTCCCCTTGCCTACAAACTTTCGACGTTCAACACGGGGTATCTTAACGAAAAATTTCCGAAATCGGATAATCTGATCGATCACTATTGAAATTCGACAATTCTTCGAAACGATGCCTCGCGTTATAGTATTATGTATTGCGGGCTGCCTCGCGCTGCGCCTCAACTTGGCGCGAGGCACTACCGCATACCGTGCCTCTAAATATTCATTTATTCCTTAGTAAATAGTAAATAGTTGTCAATAATCAACTGATATAAATTAACTTTGACACATATAATTAATGAAAAATAGTAAAAACTGTTCCAACAAATTTAAGAATGCAAACACTTTTCAGCACTTAGAATTAAGTAATTTACCGCTGACTATCGATTTGCTAATCCTATCGATAGGATACATCATTTGACAGACAGCTGCAACAACGGATTAGTTTTTGTTGACCTCCCTTCGATCCAATTTGACATATCACAGGTGTAGTAATTAGAAACACATATTATTCAAGAATCGTAAATCCTTCTTATTAAAATAAATACGGTACATCGATAAAATTGTTTTAAATAAAAGAATTGGAGCGCACAAAAGGAAACCACATCCAACATTACATTAAAAAAAAAAAAGAGAAAATTGTATTTATTATATAAAAAGCAATCTTAAGTTTCATGATTTAGCAATAAACTTCTGTAATCTATTTAAAAACAGTTAATCCATTCATACTTACTAAAACTTATCACTAGACTGCGGATGTTTATGCAAAATTTATATGTCGAAATATGCAAAATATATGCAAAATTAATGCAAAATATATTCAGGAATATGAAAAATATATGCAAAACATATGAAACTGTATGCAAATTGTTTTATTATTTGTACTATTTACTACTTACTAGTGCTATTACTACTACTACTGTACTTACTACTATTTACCGTAATTTGCATTACAATATGTTATGATTATTTTTTCTATATTCTAGACTGTCAATTGGTGCCTTTTATCCGATACAATTAATTTGTAGGCGGAAAATGTTCGTTCAACATCACAGGATGTGATAGGAGCATACGTATACTTTTTCCAATATTGTGCTTTTACTTCATCTAAATAGAGTTTCAGTAGCTTCACCATTTAAGATGTTATTAATTTAAATAGTATTCCAAACCCAGGATTTTTCTGGAGAACATATTTACATTTTTCTCTTACTTTCCCTCCACAGGTAGCAGGGGGAACTTGATCCAGCTTATTAACCAAATTGGAAACTACGTTAATTGAATCACTTAACGATAATGTGTTCGACTCTAATTTCATTATAGCAGCTGGTAAAATGCCGAAATTAGCTTCAATAAAAGCTAAATCATCAGTAAGATTTTCATCCTTTAAAATGTCTTGTGTTGCTTCAATGCAAGCTGCATCTTTTTCGTTAAAGGTTTCGACAACCTAGAAATAAATGAAAAATTGATTATCTTGTATAGAATTAATGATACAATTAATCTTAATTATCTAAAACAATATGAAAGATAATTACTTCTTTAATAGCATGCACACGTCTTGCATAAAAGATTGCCGCCTCTAACCATGTTCCCCAACATGTTCCCCAAAAGCGTTTACGTATCTCAGGACATTCGAATGAATAGTTCTTATGAAGCATTCATATCGTATCACGCGAGAATGGGGAAGTAACATAAGACACAGTAGTACATATTTCTTGTCAATAACAAGGGCGACTGTAATTGATATGATATAATTATGAATACGATATTTCTAACGTTTGATTTTGATCAAGGGAATCTGGTCAATCGAATATATATGAAATATGTAGAAATGAGACAAATATATGCAAAAATATGCAATATGCAAAACATAAAAAAAATAAATTATATTTTTTAAATCCTCTAATGATAAAACTACTTTCTGTCCAAGTCCCATAACATTATCTCTTTCCTATAAATATATGCATTTGCATAAACATCCGCAGTCTATTGTGATAAGTTATTACAATCAATTTCTAATGTAAGGTTACAAAATACACTCAGCAATAAATCGTTTACCTATCAAAATAAAGTAAAGAGTAATATTCAAACAGATGGTGAACTCACATTTATTTAAAAAATGTAGGTGTATACGATCTATTATTCAACCCGGCACGGCGGAGTCTTAATTTATTACTAGGATTAGTAAAATACTCAAGCATGATGGAAATCGTTTAGAGTAACGATTATTGAAGGGGATTACTGTAAAATCGTTTACTTAATGATTTACTTGTAGTTACTGTACACGCAGCTTACTCAAGCCTACACACGAAATAGCTATCACGGACCATTGATATTGTGGTGCCTCCGAGTTCTATGCTGGTACATCGAGGATAATCCGCAAGGGAGAAAGAATAAATGTTTCCCAGATTCTCATCCCTAGGACACCGTTGCATGTCACTATTGTCGACACCACTGCGTGAGACTGTCCTTTTATTATCTGAACTACACTTCATGGACGACCCATTGGTCGTTGTGGTCGATTAACCCCCCGTGGCTCGCATCATTTCAAGGAGACCAATACAAAAGTTGCGATAAATCACCGTATTCCAGTTCCACGATACATTATCGCTTTCTATGAGCCGTTTTCAATCTGCTAACGAAGCGATTATTCGAAAATTTACTTCCGTCACCAACAAATCCTACAATAGAATCTACTGGGAATCTACAAGGGAAGTTAGGAAACTCAAAAATTCAAAAAACTGTGAAACTCTGTGTGCAAGTAGAGTAATTTATCCCTATTACAAAATTATATTTTGTGCTTTTAAGTACAATAATTTTACAATTCGTACAATAATTTTAGTACTATCATAGATAGAGAGAAAAAAAAGTTTAAACGCAAGTTGTAGCTATTTTTTATATCTACAAAACTGCATAAACAATTTTTCCAAACATCCATATGTTTTTATCAGGTAAATAAAAACAAGCATTTTTTATAAATTTTGTTATGCAATTTTGTAGATATAAAATAAAGTTACAACTTTTGTTTCTCAACTTTTTTTTCTCTATCTCATATAGTTCTCGAATTATGCTACGAAAACGAACTACGTATTTACTTTTCTTGTGGAGCTGCTTCCAACCTTTAAAAACAAAAAATAGTTCTGTAATAGGTATGAAATACTCTACTTGCACACTGAGTTTCACAAGTTTTTGAATTTCTGAGTTTCCTAACTTCCCTTGTGAATAGATGATCCCGAGTTGCGGAACTCGTGGAAATTGGTGTAAATGATTTTTGAATAGATGCCGTGGCATGGTCATTAGGATCATCGTGATTAATGTTCTTTTCATTGAAGAGCTATGAAGTGACTTTACAAGAGGGGCGAGAAGAATCTGAGGGTTGCGCACTATTCTTCTAGCACAATGCTCTTCGGTGGAAGGTTACTAGTTTCGTGCTTAAAAAATGTATACATATATCACATGGATGTCATTTTATTGCAAGTTTTAAGGACGGAAGGATAGAATGAAATTGTTACCGAAGAAATTTTTCACGTCCTTTACGGTGATAAATACTGTTCTCTTGGAAAATTGCTTGCATAAATTTGCACCTCTCCAACTTGCTTTTGTATTGAAAATACAATTCAATAAAACTTATTTTTAAGTACATAAAAATATGAAGTCATTTTGTTACCAAATCAATTCTATTCCTTCACTTAGCTTCAGATACTGAAATGTCTAATTTAAAATTTAAAATACTATTTTTATATCAAATTTATATCAAAATGTTTCAAATGCAGGAGAATTCGGAAAATATGTCCTACTAAATATATAATATTTTTAAAAATGTAAATACTGCGGAAACAGTGAAGGTATTTGAACTACTTAATAATGAATGTCACAAATAGTTTGTCTAGGTAATTCTACAACGTTAAAGGCGTCTATAGTAGGTTGTATATGCATAAATATAAATGACAATATAACAAAAAATGAATTTTGTATTTTCTAACATTTTACATAATTACACGACTGACTGTACCACTTCGTTATATCAGCATCACAGACATCGTCTTCTAGTATATCTTCACCGTTTACGCGTTCGTCTCTTCCGCGCTCCCAATTAATACCTTTTTACCTCTATTTTCAAGGTCTCGATTCCCTGGATCCCATTGAGAATTAAACTTTCGAATCATTCCGGCATAAAAAAAAAAAGAAACAAATAAAGAATGACTGGCAGCCAGACGAGGCCATCGGATTGAACCAATGCGATCGTTCCATCGCGAGAAAGAAAAACGCTGCTCGCAATCGCGGCAAAATAACAAACAACATTTCGAGATACGCGTATAAAAGTTACGCGACGCTGGTGTGGCGTTCGCGTGTGGATTATAAAAGAGACGCGGGTTAAAACGTTCGAGAGTCGAAATCGGTTGACTCGTCGGACCCGGGGGTTGTTACAGATCCTTTATTTTATTCGACGCGCTCGGCTGTTGCTACTGTAAATCGACGTCTGGCTAGCTTGCCTCGGGTCAGTATTTATTACAAGCCGCGTGCCTCGATTTTATGTTGTTGAATCGCGGTATAAAGTACTATGAATCTCCTCCGTAAGATAAATTCGTTGTTGGAGGATCTCTTAAGGGGGAATCCCACGGTGCGTGGCTTGGCGCGCAGAGGTCGTCATGCGCCTCAGAAATGGCGGGATAGTGGCACACACGGCGGTCACCACGCAGTTTGGCAAGCGCCGGGCCCGATTGGCTCCAGGGTGTCGGATACTGGATTACCGACCTCTGGGGGCAGAAAGAAAAAGGTCCAAAAAAGAAATGGACTACGATAGGGATATATAGATACTTCATGGCAATGACCTATGGTCACGTGGTTAGAGGATAGTACCGTAGCAAGTTTACCTAGAGACCCGTGTCCACATAATAAAATATATACATACAACTTTTATTGATAAACAAGCAATTAACTTAGCAGAGTGTTCTCTATGATAACTGCAATAACAATCAATGCTTTGTAAACATTTAGAACTTAATAATAACGTTTAATATAAATATAGGAATACACCCAGGGTATACGTAATTTACGTCGGCCCTGATTCAACCTATATATGGCAAGGGCGCGAGCAAGGTCAGCCATGTTTGTAAACAAACAGCTCGGATTTCAATACATTCAGCAGATGCAACTTTTTGCAGCGAAGAAACACTATTTGTTTATGATTTTTTTTTAAGAATTTTTTGTTCAATTCCGGAGGTCGCTACAGAGCCCTTTTTTGCAATTTGGCTTTCAAAACTTCGTAAAAAATAAATGTCAATGTTTTTATAGAAGAAATTTATTCCAGGACCTTTTTTCAAAAAAAGGGCTTTGTAGCGACCTCGGCCTTTTTTCCCTGAACAATAATATAATAATTATTATGCGTTTTGGTTCCTATTCTGTCCGAAATCCTGCATCAGCCATCCCATAAGAAATACATGGGGCCCTTTTAGTTTACTTTTCCACTCCTATGCGCCGCTAATCCAGTATCCGACACTCTTAAGGGGGAATCCCATGGCCTTAGGTATGGCATGCCAAGGACGTGATACACCTAAAAAATGGCAGCGCAACGGCATTCAGCAAGGCACAGGAAGTCGACGCAGGCGGCCTGCCAGGCCGCCGTTGGTTCGGTGTGCGATATGCCATGCCGCCTGAGCTTGCGTTACCGGTTTCCGAGCCTGTGTAGGCCGCCTGCATCGACTTCCCGTGCCTCGCCGATTTGCTTTGCGCTACCATTTTTTAGGTGTATCACGACCCTGGCATGCCATACCACAGGCCATGGGATTGTCCCCTTAGGGAAGGGAAATTCAGCACGACTCGGCCCAGCGCACAGTGGTTCAATGTATACAGGGTGTCCCAAAACTATGCAATTTATCGAAACATGCTAATTCTACGTAATAAGACAAACCGAAAAGTCCTTTACCATCTTGCGATTCGAGGCTTCGTTTTTGAGGTATTATCAGCTCAACAAACACTAATCAGCTGATCGGACGACCACACGTACGCGCAGACACAGCTATGAAGCGCGCGACTCAGCGTGCGTGTGCCTTGTTTAACTGCTAATATCTCGGAAGTGGAGCCTCGGATCATAAAATGGTAAAGCACCTTCCGATTTGTTTTATCACGTGGAATTAGCATGTTTCGGCAAGCTGTGTAATTTTGGGTCACCCTGTATAAGAATTGCTGAAGAAACCTTGTAACTTCTTTATATTTTTAATATTTTTGAATAATTTTTTTGTTAGTTTATTTATCGAATGACGACTTTCATAGTACTATTATTATTTTAACACAATATTGTTCTCACAAATAATATTTTTTACATAAAACAAAGTTCACAACAATTTCTATTGTTACGGTATGTTGTATATACAGGGTGTCCCAAATAAAGTGTGGGAGCCGGAAAGGGGTGATGCCTGAGGTGATTCTAAACAACTTTCTCCTTAGCAAAAATGTTCGTTATGGCTTTGTTAACGAGTTATTAACAAGAAACACTGAGCAATCAGAGAGCGCGTATAGCGGACGAACGGCCCTTCAGTGGCTGGCCCAAGCTACGCGTAGCGTACACGGCTAATCGTTCGCTATGCGTGCGCTGTGATTGGTCGATGTTTTTCGTTAATCACTCGTTTACCAAAGCCGCAACAAACATTTTTGTTAAGGAAAAAGTTGTTTAGAATTACCACAGGAATCTCCCCTTTCCGGCTCCTACACTTTGTTTGGGACACCCTGTATACATGTTTTGACAAAACAACTACTGTTATCTAATATTCTTTGGGTAAGAACATTTTTATACAAAAAACCAGATTATAATACAAGTTACATTGTCATATTACATTACCTCAATGACAAATGTCTAGGAAGAACAATCAAACCCGCACGCAGTTATAAAATGTAAAACAGTATTAAGAAGAGACAGGAAGAATATGCACGTAAAAAGTCCGAGAATTTTATGAAGAAAGTATCAGAGGATGCGACCGGCTGAAACTTGTACGGGTTTGGTTCCTAAATGTGCATAAACAATAATCAGGCCCATACGAAGATGTTAAAAATATCAAACTTATTGAAAATACGTACTCTAGGGTTTTTGTGGTCGCTGATAATGAATTGAATGTGAGAATTATAAAAAAAGAAGTGGTGAAGTGAAGTTACCGAAAATGTTGACTGACTAGACTTCTCAAGCCTCGAGAGTGCGGTTGCACCGCCATTTTTTAGGCGAATCAATACCCTGGCATGCCATACCACAGGCCATGGGATCGCCTCTTGAGCCCGCTTGGCGACCCTCGCGTGAGTCGCTATCCTGCCATTTCTGGGGCGTATCGCGACACCGGCGCGGTGCGCCAAACTACGCGCCGTGGAATTCCTCCTTTAGTGTGTTTCAAAACCACGCACAGCCGACGGAGGACGTTTTATTCTCGGCCAAGGACTCGCGTTGGATTTTAATACCATCCACCAGAATCCCTCTTTCGTGGTAACTTCTATTGATTTTATCGCTTTATGAAGTTCACGGAGATTGGCATTTTTCTGCTCTCTTCTTCCACTAGCTTTCTGCTGTACTGGAAGGTTCTTGATCGAGAAAGTGGTATAGCGGAATTTTGATTATTCAGAACTCTTTGAAAGCTTCGCTGAATGAGACTTTTGTTGCTAAAACTTGTATAGAAATGGAAAAAAGTTTTGTAAAGTAATCTTTATTTTACTGAAGCAGATTTTTTCGAAACTAATTCTTGAGATAAACGAAAAGTTGTACAAAAATATCTGTAAAAATGTAAATTAAAATAATCTTTGCCAATATTCTTAAAGTATTTTAATTTATAATTAGTTAACACTGAATTTCAGTTTAGATACAATTTTGTCTAATATTGGAAGTACTGATAATTAACCTATCCTTTTTTAAACATTAAATTAAAAAAAATACACGATTCATGAAAAATGTATAAAACATTTTCACTATTTTGTTAGTTTAGTGCTAAATCATCAATTACAGTTATATACTTCCAAATTATCAAAGCGATATTTATACGCCTGCTGACTTGAACAATTTTATACAAGGTAAGCAAAGCACCTAGTGTCAGTAATTTCCATGCCACTTAATTAATCAATCTGCTAAATGAAGATAAAGCAGTAGCATTCGTTTAAATAAATTGTCTATTTATTTGCTTTCATTTTATTGTTTCCGAACTGAATCCAAGACTATTCGAGACAGAGACATTCCGACAAGAAGATTCCAACCAAGGAACACCCTGTACATATTCAACAACTTTTGCACAAAGAATCGGTCCCTTCCCAGCTGTACCACGGATTCGTCCCTTTCCTGCTGTTCAGACTTTCCCCGCTTCATCCCACCCTACGAACTTCGCACGAAACGTCTTAGAACAATCCGAACTCTTATCATACGGCCACGGGCGAAAGTTTTCATCTCTGACGCAGGTGAAATAACCGTGTGACGCTCAAATAAACTTCGCCCCTTCCTCTTTGGTCTGTAGCTCACGGAACTTCGAAAACGTTTTGTATATCATGAGCATCCGAATTCTGGGATCCGCACGCAAGAAACAATTTCCATGCGACGAACATTTTTGGCGTTGTGCCTAAACTCGAAAACATCAAGTTTCGCTGAAAACTTATTGTCTGCTCAGAGTTATTGACTCCCAGGATTTACATTTCCACATAATTGCTAGGGGTGGGTGAGTACCCGACATTTCGGGTACCTCAAGTTGAAATCGGGTCGGGTAGTACTCGGGTCGGGTCGGGAACCTGAATATTATGACGCGGGTTGGATGATTCTTTAATCAGATTTTACTCTTTCTTCTTTCTTTATTGGATTGAATTGTATTTACAATATTGCTGTTATTGTCGGTGATAAACATCAGGTATAAATAGGCGTACAAAATCAGATTGAGGAACCACCCGATTCGAGCACTACCCGACCCGACTTTGACTTCGGGTATCCGGGTATTCTAAATATTCAGGTACCCGGGTATCGTAAACATTCGGATCCCGACCCGAGTCATTAAAAGCCGAACCAAGGCTCGGGTTCTCGAAATTTTCGGCTTTATAATTGCCCTTGGTAATGGAAGCGTAAATATAATTTTTGTTTTATGATAAATATCACTTTTTACGGTATGCGAATTATCACAGTCGAGGGAAGGGAACAGTAGTAGAGCTATTGATTATGGGTACCCCTAATTGATTACCTGGGTACCCGGGTGAGATACCCGGCTATACCAAAATTATCCGTACTACCCGGGTATCTCACGGGTACCCGAACACATGAGATAGACAAAAATCTCATGCCGAATTAAGCCGAATTGAACCGACTTGAGCCAATAGTTTTCCGGTATGCGTTTCTGGATTTTAAAATAGAGCGAGAGAGAGAGAGAGAGAGAGAGAGAGAGAGAGAGAGGGAGGAGAGAGAGAAAGAGGGAGGGGAGAGAGAGAGAGAGAGAGAGAGAGAGAGAGAGGGAGGAGAGAAAGAGAGAGAAAGAGGGAGGAGAGAGAGAGAGAGAGGACTAATTGTCAACATAACCACGGTCTATTAAAGTCAATTTTCATCATGTATACAGAATTCATTTCATTCTGAAATTTTTTTTTATTTTTAAAGCCACAAATATGTACCGAAAATCTATCGGCTGAATTCGGTTCAATTCGGCTTAATTCGGCATGAGATTTTTGTCTATCTCATGCGTTCGGGTACCCGTGAGATACCCGGGTAGTAGGGGTAATTTTGGTATACCCGGGTATCTCACGAGTACCCGGGTACTCGGGTATCTCACTTGGTTCACTTGAAATCTCGAGCCCTAAAAAGTAGTACAAGTTTGATATTCAGGTTATATTATTAGTCAATAGATTAAATTTTCAATTTGCATTATAGGTACATATGAGGATGTGTGATTTTGTAATACTAGCGCAAGCAGAATAAAAGCGGTTTTATCACAGTTGGTCAAAATTAAGAAACAAAGTACATATATGAAATACTATTTCAAATGGAATATGAGATTTTGACGAATAAAATATTTTTATTTTCACAAACTTTAGAATGAAATCAAATATTTAAACTTTTCTCAAGTCAATTAAGGAGAGTTAATATTAGACTGTATGAGTTGAAAAACATATGTTGGATTCGTTGTGTTCCACGGAGTTAAAAATTTTAATGCAGCAATTGTTTCCATAATAATATTTGATTTTTAGAATGAAGAATAAATTAATATTTATTGACAAATATAAGCCTCAGCATTTCGAATATCCTTAAAATAAAATGCTCTTTTAAGAAACTTTCCTTACAAATAAAATGTTTTATTTTCAAAAATACTTCGGTCTCAAATAAAATAGATTATTTACTATTTACTATTTTAAATAATATTTTGTCCAGGTTTGTGTTTTATTTAAAAAGTATTTTAATCTATATTTTTGACATCACGTTAGTGAATCATTGAAGGACTAAACATGATATTAAATAATGAGTCAAATAATTAAAAAAAATCCCTGTCTTCACAAAACATTAGAAGAATAATATTGTAGCCCTGCTCCCTTTAACATAATTAATTTCATAAAAAGTACATTTGTAACTTACCCTAATAAACAAGAGCTCTTATCGCGAGAAAATATATAACTCTACTACATTCTACTAGAAAAAAGTCCTGAGAACTTCCCACGAGACCTAATAAAACTGTTGAAGATCCCGGCAACCTGTTTCAGTATCTCTGGAATCGCGGCTACAAAGTTCACGCTTCGAGCGAAGGTAATAACACGCGCTTGTAAAAGGAGGGATTAAGAATTGTAAAGGCGCGCTAGCATCTGGCTTTAATGCGTACTCATTTTTGCAGGTTTCACGGGCCAGTAGCCACCAGAAGGTGCAGCTGCCGCGGGTCGAGGACTTGGGATCCATATAACTTAGATCGACGATCGAGGAATCTCATCCCTGACGTCGCCCGATCATCAAGCGAAAAGGAATCGCGTTTGCTGGCTCGCACGGATGAGTACAGGACGAAGACGCTTACATTAACAACGAGAACTGGCCATGGTCCGAATAATCTGTAGAAACGATCTTCTCAACAGCCTATAGATCCTATCTCAGAACGGTATATGTGGCAGCACCTACGTGAACACTTAGGCTTCTAATTATACGAGAAGGTACAGAATCCGGGCTTAAAAGCTTTATAAAGTGCGTTTCAGGTCTATAACCTCACCATACAATTCTGATGTTTCGATAGTTTCTAAAAGGTTGTGATTGTATTAATACTCCCATATAATAAAAAAATCTAAATTAACGTATTTTTGAAAAGCGTTTCAGCATATAACCGCATCAGTAAAATTTCTACGATCGTCTAATATTTATGTTTATAACGACGCCTGTGTATTGTTTTCTCAAAATGTCTCGTAGGAAGACGTTATCGGAATGCAAAAAAGGAATGATAGAGGCTTTTTAATGTGGAGGTAAGAGTACAAGAGCGATTGCGAAATCAAGAAACCGTTCGCCACGGGTAGTGAGTAATTATTTAAGAAATTCAAACGAAAAAATCAACAAAGACTACTGACAGAACGTAATGAACGCCAAATTGCGAAATTAGCAACTAATTCGACAATAAGTTGCAATGAAACTAAGTTTAAATGCGATCTTCATGTATTTAACTCGACAATCTGGAGATCAATTAAGGTCATCGCACACCAAACAGCACAGCACCACTGATATATACATATATACAATGGATACGGTATTGTCATAAGCCGCCTTGAAGCCGAATTGAAAGTGGTTTTTGCATGCCAGTGTGATACGGGTGTAATGAGACTCGTAGGAAAGAAATTGTAATATAATGAATATTGAAAACTTTCTTTGCGAACATCTCGACTGCTAAAAGTGACCGCTCGGTGTATGTATAGAGAAAAGTTGTTCAGAATGGTGTTGCATTTTCTTTATTTCCACTGAAAGTGTAGAGAAGTAAAGTTCTTCCGTATCACATTAGCGGCGCTGGCATGCAAAAACCACTTTCAATTCGGCTTCAACGCGGCTTATGGCATTGTATACAGGGTGTAACAAAAATGTTGCATTTCCTTGTAAGGGGTGATTCTTGAGGTAATTTTAAACAACTTTTTCCTTAGCGAAAATGTTAGGTGGGGCTTTGTTAACGAGTTATTAACGAAAAACATCGAGCAATCAGAGAGCGCGTATAGCGAACGGCCGTTCAGTGGCTGGCCCAAGATAAACGTAGCGTTCACGGCTGATCTTTCGGTATGCGTGCGCTGTGATTGGTCGGTGTTTTTAGTTAATAACTCATTAACAAAGGTCCAACTAACATTTTCGCTAAGGAAAAAGTTGTTTAAAATCACCTCAGGAATGACCTCGTTCAAGGAACTGCAACATTTTTGTTACACCCTGTATACACACACACACACACACACACACACACACACATATATCAGTGCACAGCACACGAACGGCATAGAACCAACGTCGGCATATTCACATTATTATATGATAATTAGATAAAAAATGCTAAGTACATCATGCTTTAAAAATCATCACAATGTAGTAGGTGTAGCGACCTAACCTGGTAATGGTTTGGGGACCGTTCAGTTACCTTAGCGTTTTGGAATTGGCTTTTCCATCGACAAGGGATTATTTATTGCCATATTTGCGTAGATTTCGTCGAATCGTATTAACATATCATATCAGTTCATACCAGCAAGGTAATGCATGAATTCATACCAGCTATAGCACAATGGCCTGGTTTCAAGAAAAGAATATCAAGGTTTTGGACTGGCTAGCGTGTTCGCTCGATTATAATTTAATGGAAAATCTGTGGCCCATTCTTCTGCGAAAAATTTATACCAATAATAAACAATATTAAACATTTCAAGAACTCAAAAAAGCATTAATGAAGCCTACAAGAGTATTGATATGTAAGTGTTGCAAAACCTTAATAAAAGCGTGCACAATCGAATTTTTCAAGTTATTAATCATAATGGAAATTTAACTGACGACTAGTCTTAGTGTTATTATAAACTTTGTTATTATAACCTAAAAATATATAGAAACATCTAAGTGAGGTTATATTCTGAAACGTTAAAAAATTAGTTTTCTAATCATAATCTTGCAACAAACAATGATAAATTTATGAAACTTTCAAAAAATATATTAAATTAGATGCCTTCTTACATTTAAACTATTTAATCATAATTAAATCAGAAATTATTTAAACATAAAAATCGTATGGTTAGGTTATAGACCTGAAACGCACTTTATGTATACATACACAGGGTGTCTTGCACAACTCTGCCATCCCTAATAGAATAAATTGTTTTTGGTCGCATGACCGTATGACATTTAGCAGGAACATGACAAATATTATCTCACGAATTTCACCGAATTTTGTCCCGTGTGTTTCCGCAGGCTTCCATTCGCAATCCGTTCCGCGCGTCAATAACAGCTGTCGACGGAAGAGAGAAAAATTTCGAGGTGTATTCTCGAAACCAGCTAATTGTGAACTCTCGTCGAAACAGGTGCAACGCGATAACTTTCCTCGTCGAAGGGTAATCGCCAAGGGGGTGCGATATCGTGAGGTTTGTTAGCCGTTTGAACTCGTCCCAAGACCGGGACACTTGTATCGGACAGACGAGAGAAAGAGCATATAACAGGATCCTAACTTGGATGAAACTTTGAGGAAAACTGCTCCTGCGAGACGCGTAAGTTGGACTAATACACTCTGAGGATGTCACAAACGAAACTCGTGACAGAAGCAATCTCGAAAGGCGCCATTGTAGCCGTTAATTCGGGCTAAACAGACGCACAGTATATTTCGGAAAAGATATCTTACGACACGACGGAGCACTCTACCAACGTCTGCATTGTGTTCTATGAAATTTGTAGATCTTATCTCTCTTGTCCTGCCTTGGCTAGAATGCTCCGGCTACAGCCCCAGGACGCTTTTCATTTTAGTTGATAGTGCAACACGCGCGCTACGTGCGTCCTGTAATTTTTTGTTCCATCGTGTCGGCATACGATCCTCTTGTTGAACTGTTTTATATATCTGCCGTGCTTTGTTATTCGTGAAATGGAGCGGCGAAAAATTGGGATGCAAGAGGGAGAATTTAGCGAGGATCTTATTCCACGGGAAACAAGTGCAGAATTAAAATGTCTCGATTTTATTTTGATGTCGGTACGTGGGTATGAATTCCTCTTTCGCGCAATTGATTTCTTTTCGGAGGGACTTTTTCTTGTGAAATTGATGCAATTTCAAAAATTGCTCAATTATTTTTATTGAGCGATTTGTATACTGAGAAAAATAATGGAGGAAACATTACTACATTGCGTAGTAAAGAAGCAGGATGTAGTGAAATGTGTTCCTTTCTACCACATTAAAAGGAAAAATTAGCACATGTGTTTCAAAATTTAATAGACTAGTGTAGTAAAATTTACGGAAGCCTGTGATACACCACATCTACGCTTCGGAAAGAAGTTGCGTCTCGTGACATAACCTCTATTTACTTGGCTTTTAGCGTTGTCTTTTCAATGCCTTTCAACTTATATCGCATAAACGTCCAGAAATGGTATAGTTAATATTGAAAAAACTTATTTTCTGACATAGGTATTTGTTACGGGCCGTTAGCAGTTACCGAGCATAGGCCTAGTTTCATAGGGCTTCCGCTAGAGTGTTCTCGTAATAATCCTCTTTCTCGCTAGCGCTTGATCCTAGCCCTGTTCATATATAAGACGAGTTCCGAAATACTCTTCCACAACTCAAGCGCGGGTCCGTCAGCATAGGTCTACTGAGATAATGAAGCAAGTCTTCGTTGATCCGATGCTCGAAAACGAAAATCGCCGAGGCTCCATTCTCTTCTTCCATCCCAAAGTTTTCCTCCTCCAGTCGCACAGTGTTCAAAAACGACTTTCTGATCGGGAAAAATTATGTTTTGAAATGAAAGTATTATAAATCATCGAAAATAAGTTAGATTATTGATAATTTCGGCTTCTTAACCTTATGTTTTGTCTAAATTCGAAATATTTAAAACAAAAACTAAATTATTTTAAAAAAATTATAAGGTTAATTTCTTTACAATTGGAAAAAATATTTTACTTTTATTTATTCCAATACAGAATACGGTAAAAACAATATACATATATAAAAATATAATAGTTAATATAATAACTAAACTATTGATCCGTATTTTTTAGTAGTTCTAATACTTCCAACGGAAGATGTCCAGTATTTTTCTTAGTTTTAACCCTTAACCTACTTATTAGTGGATCTGAAGGCATCAGAGCATATGGAACAAATCCTCCATACAGTCTTTTCTTGAACATTTTCTTGTATTATATTATTTAGGAAGAGAGGAACTGAAATGAGTTGATTGGTGTTTCTGCTGAGCACTGCTGTTTGTAAACCGTCTGTGAAGGATTTGCGAAATTCAAAATCAAATTATGCAAAAAGTACCACTTGATTTTTACAGCAATTATAGTGCTGACCCTATACTATAAGATAGAATTAAAATGTTGACCAATCCGTACCAATCAAAAAAGTTGTACTTAAAAAATCAAAGCACATGCGTAACAAAATTAGCTATTATTGAATGCGTTTGTTCGGATGTCCCATCAAACTTTTTTTTAATTTTCCTATTACAAAATCTAAGTATACACCTTCGTCTACAAAATCTGTGTTTCGTAAAAATTGATTGCACGTTTCGTCTTTTACGAGAAGGAAAAATCTCGAGTGCTAAATGACATTTCTAATCACAGTACAGGTTAAAAAATTCTATGTACATATTATGTTATTTAAACAATCTTTAGAAGTGAATAATTGTACAATCAAGGCTCCCTAGGATTTTAGGAATCTAAAACAATTGAGAAATAAGTAAAACAAAATTATCGAAATTATGACTTTTTCCCAGTCAGACAGTCGTTTTTAAACACTGTGAGTCGTCAACACTTTGTATAACCAATAATAATTCTCTTATCTATCCTATACTTCACCTTCCCCGTCGCCAAGCATACCCCTCAGTATTTCCATAAAGAAAAACTCTTTTTAGTTTGAGCGAAAGTTCCAATTTTGCTATATTAGTGTAGTAAAAACCTAATCACTTTCACCAATCCTGCCGTTTTAGTAGAAAATGTAGTAAAATTTCTCTCATTTTTTCTCTCAGTGTACGTTTATAATTTTAGGGTAAAACTCACTTTTCAACTCTATTCAAAAATCGTTGTACACTTTTTAAAAATTGTCAAGACTCTTGGGTTGAAAATGAATTAGTTAAAAAGTGATGATTCGTGTCCCAAATGGCCCTATATTCGACACAATGTACACCATCATAAATATCTCTAAGTATTCAGCTATACGGACACAAAACAGGATTGGTAGACAATTAATTTGAAATCTCTGACATTAGACATAATGCATGAACTCCCAATGGACTTGGGTTTCGTCGCCTTGACGATTACTTATCAGATACATCGAACGGTACAGCAGATAGCTATGGGCTGGAGACAGGTGAAAAAAAAAAGAAATACCGAATGTAGAATGTTATCTGATTCGTAATACCCGCGGGACCGGTATTTATCACAGCCCTGAGCGCGCGCGTACTTTCAAAGCAGTGAAAAGGAACTGTGATAGCGCGCGTTGCTGCCAAACAGGTAATTTGAAACGGCGGACGCCTGAACACTGGTTTCAGGGTTTGAAAAATATTGTTAGCTCCCGACTCTATCGACTCTGAATCCGTTTGGAAAGCTTGATCAAACAACGTGCGGGGTCGTCTTCAAAGTTTATCCGATTCACGGTGCCTTCGAGGATGTTTCCGTCCTCTGAAAGGGGAGTAAATTTGATGAGTTCTGATGGCTCGACTGTGAAGTCCTGAATCCAATACCCTGCGTCGCATTGCGGCCTAAAAAGAACCTATTATGTAATTGTTCACAAAATGGCATAGGAATTGAGAACGCGAATCCACAAAAAGAGTCAGACAATCAAAGTTGCCTAGTTCGCAGTAAGTTAAGAAAGATTCAGACCCAGAACGCTTTCCTACAAGAATACACTTAAGGTAAATGTACTAATGACTAGCCACGTCCCATTACCAGGCCACTGATGACATTTTATTTTTTAACAAGCTAAACTGACATAAAATAAAAATAGTATTTGTACCAATTTATTATTTAAACATTCAGCATTCTAAATTAAAAATTACATCCCTAAACTTTTTGTTTAAGATATTAAAAATATTTTTTGAAACACAAAAAAGACAAATGCACCATGAATCTTCATGGATTCCTTAAGATATGGCTAAGAAATGCGTAGTACTTACTAAAGTGATAAATATCATTATACTACATTTTTCTATGTAAAAAAGGCAGTTATAAAATCTTACGAATATTTATAATAAATAGAAAACAAAGAATTACGCATGTAAATAGTTTTTAAGTCACAAATTTATGTGGTTATGTACTAGTACGTAATAATCTTATTTGCCCAATAACTAACCGCGACACGTGTTTCACATTTTTCTTATTATTTAGTTTCTGCATGAAGTTAATTTAGGTAAGTTAATATTTATTATAAAGAATGAAGTTAGATTTTATAGGTTTTTTGTTGTTTTACAATTATTTATTTATTTTTACTTACATATGCTACACTTAACCTCAAATTATAGAACATACAATGGGCAAGGATAGAGAAAAGCAGAAGAGAAAGAAAATAAAATGGCAATAGCTGAAAAAAGGAAAAAGTTGGACGAAGAGATCAAACGACTGACAACTATGAAAAAAGCATTACAAAAAAAAGTTGATTAATAATAAAAATATATCATTTATTACACAGTAAAACCTTGTTTCACGACTTTACTTTTTAACCTTTTAATGGCCTCTTTATTAAGTATATTCATACTTTTTAACTTTTCTAATGCTTCTGATTTAGTTTATTTCTTATTTTTACTTTACAAAATAAAATTTCGTTCGCAACATTATTTTTAATACTCTGTCAAAGTCATGGCCACTTATTGGGACCTCGAAATTTGGACACTGGGACAATCACGTTTGGCTGGCCAGGTATTGGTACATCACGTCTCCTTACATTTTTAATTAATTTGTGTTTAATATCGTTGAAAATAATCGTTTCTTTTGCACTTATTTAATGTAAAATGTAATACCCTTCAAAATGCAATATTTTTTTTTTTACTTTAAAGTTAATTTTATGCCTTAAATTTAAGATATTTGTTCTCTTTGTTCTTAGACGTCCAGTTATTGGTACATTTACCTTACCTACGTTTCAATAAGAAAGCTTGCTAGATGGTTTTCCGCGTTGCTTTGATCGGGAACACAAAAAGAGGAGGCAGAGAGCTGTCTCGCGGGTAGAAAAGCGTCGTCGTAACGGAGTCTGCGTAGTGCAACGGCGACGACACTTAGGGAAACGGCGAGGACCGAACAAGAGGATGGAGTCGGCCGACCTGGTGGGGGTAGATCAGAGGGAGAGGATGGTGGCAGCGAAATCTGGCCTCAGTCGTGCGCGACGCGCCATATGCAGTGGACCATTTGTCAAGGCACTCACAAAGGCCAATAATCTCGCGTGACACGTGTGATTCCCCGATAAAAAGTGTCACGTGCTCGGTGCTCGCACCCCTCTACGACTACCGGGACGCACCCCCACCAGGGGAAACTTGACGGAAAAACTTTTTCCCTCGGCGCGAGCCAGCAATCTCGTTCCCGGCGACGGCCCGAGAACAGAACCCGAGAGGACGGTATTTTCCTCGCGATTGAATCGTTCGGAGGGAACTAATCTTTGCGAAAGCCAACGGAGAAAGAACGAGAGGGTGAAAAAGGTGAAATACTTTCCGCGCGTTGGTCCAACAAGGGGTAGTTTTTTCAAGGAGCTCCTTCGGTTTCAACCAAGACCGATCGAACTTTCGTGGGGGGGAAAGTTTGGACGGTAGTGCTGGACGTGGTGTCGCTGCCAAATGTAAAAGCTTAGAGGAGAGTTGGGCAAGATTGAAAAGGTGGTGTTGCGCGGCGACCGCGTGGCGGTGAAAGAGGGAAGGCACCTTTCTTCTCGACGAACGAACGGAGATCTATGGTGGCAATCGGCGGGCCAAAGTGAAACGAAGATTTACGTCGAATTATAATTAAATCGATGTAATCGAATGGAGTGAAGGAGCGAACGGCTGACGTTTAAGGTATATCGGTTCTTGCGGGACTTTTGGAGCGGCGGCGGCGATTGATGCGAGGCTACCGGCTTTCTGACACGATCTCGACGGACAGTCGACAAGAATCTCGTTAAGAAACTCTGCTCGTGGGACAGGAAGAATTTATGGTGGACGATCGGAGAAGGTGAGCCACAAAATACGGTATACAGTTGCTAATTTTATGCTCGAGAAACTTTATCGTGTGTGTCGAGAGCGGGTGCCCGAAAAATTTATTCAAATTGAGTTGTCGAATTTTTCTACCCTTACGCTCGCGACAGGTGACGCCAATGTAATTTGAATGCTAAAGAGCATTGATGCACTTAACTGCCTCGCATTAAGAAGCACGTGTCCCGCCGTCTGGGGATCAAATCGAAATATTGGACTTCGGTCCAACAAGATTATCCGAAATCAAGGCCATATCATTGCCAATTCATTGTTATCGACAAGACTACTGAATACACATGAACAATTGGCCGAAATTATATTTCAAAACTTTGTAGTTCCTAGACTGATGAAAAAGTGTTCATAATCCTTTGTTAATATAATTATAAATAATTTCTGAGAAAAGTTTATACTGTTTATAAAAATAATGTATAAATTAGAATGCGTACCTTCAATTGGTGTAAATGTTTTAATAAACTATTTAATATTATTTAAAATTGTTTAAACTATTTAAAACATCTTTTTTAATGCGATTCTTTAATAGAAATTAAATATTTAAAGTTCCTTTCATAGGTAAGATGTAGAATAAAGTTTTAGAAGTTTTAATCTCGAATACTCATTATATGACTTCATCCAAATTTTTATACCATTATACAATATTTCCTATGTATTCTTTGTTCAGCAAAATTTTCGTCAGAAAGTAATATCGATTTATATTCTTCTCCTATTCTCTTTTCAATTTCTGGCTGTCAAAGTATTAACTTTCCCTGACGATACAGACGTAATAGTGCGCGCAATGCTGTTTTCTTTAGAGGTATCGAATACCTTTAGTAGACACAAAACAGTAACAATGCTCGAATCCTCACATAGAACATAAAAGTTGGGCGCTGTGCTATTGTACCGATTCCAGGATTATCCCCCACTTCTACAATATAGAAACCACAAAGGAATAGCTAGCTTACTTAACCACCGTAACAGGCGTACCTACAATGCTATGGAAACACACAAAGTGTACTTTCCGGGAAACTTGCACACCTGTTGGTAGAAATACCAAGAAAGATGCGATTCTTCATCCTAGCGGTGATCCATTTTAAACAACGTTGCTCTCGATACTTTTGTATACAGTGTAAACCAGAGGCATATGGTCAAGTTTTTATAGCTTATTGTATCCATGTCGATAATACGAAGAGGTCACATGTACAGCGTCGTGAAAAAACAAAATGTGGCACGAAACGTTTTTCCGGATTGCATATTTGACTTCCTTAGTGTAGTTTTTTATTCTCATGCCAAATATTTGTTAAATATGAATAGAATAGTACATTTTGTTGATTGCAGAATGAACAAAGTAAACAAACTTTTTATCATAGTGAATTACAAATTAAGGTACAATATGAATAACATTTTTCTTTATTTCACAATATTTGGTAGATTTCAAAATTATTTTTTTCTATTTCTATCATCTATTATAACTTTGCGCCCACCATTTTCGCGCTCCCAAAGGATGAATTACTTTTTAAATTGTATTGATTTTATTACTTTTAGTAAATTATTTTATAATCTGACGGAATTGTATTATATTCCATAATATAAATACTATATGGTATTTATTAATAATGACTGTAAGGCCATTAATAGATTAATTCTTTAAGAAAAAAAATAATATTATTGAACTCCATTTCTAAATTTTATTCTGAATTTATTATACACGCATGTATTTGACTAAAATAATTAGTTTTGACTGTATTATCGAAATTTACGAAATAAAAAGGAAATCTTAACGTCCTATTAAGTAAACGTAGACAAATTTTTATGCCAGAACAGACAATTTATATCGATTGAGTAAAATTAGAAAGTTAACAGATAATACCGGGTGTTCCATAGAATCACAAACTCGCACTTGATTGCAGTACCACTTTCACAATACCTTATAATAATAATAATAATTTATTTCGTGTGTAAGAAAGAAAGAAGGAAAGAAAGAAAGAAAGAAAGCAAGGAGAAAGAAATAATAAGATTTTATAAACAATTATAAGAATAATAACAATAAAAATTTAATATAATTACAATAATAATTATGCAACGAGTTATGAACTATCCTTAGAACGGACTGTTTAAAAGAATTGAAGAGACTGCCGTAGAAATCGAGTTCATCGCAGAAATGCTTAACATTTAAATATATACGGTTTGAAAAATTGAACTGCCCATAAAGTGTTCGATGGAGTTCAGTCGCGAAAAGAGAATGACACCTAAGACGACAGAGTACACATACATTTGCATTTATAATATAATAATAATAAATATTTATAGTTCATAAATTAAAATAATGATCAAGCTAAAAGTTCATTAATACATACATCACTGGACAAATAAAAAAAAAAAACAAGTTATTGCGGAAGAGTACTTAATCGATGAAAGTAACATTGACAGGAACATACACATTAGGGTGGGCCGAAAAAATTCCAAAATTTTTTTCATACAAGTTTATGTTCACACAAGAAAAAGTTCACACAAAAACTTAGTTTTTTCAATAAAAAAATCTGTTTATAAATATTACTAATGGTCTAAAATAATTTGTTTTAAACATTTAAACTTGTCAATAAAGAAAACAAATAAAGAAAACAAAATGAAAACAAACAAAAAAGAAAACAATTCAATAAAGAAAACAAAAAAAACAGGTAAATTGTTAGTATTTTTTTTTTTAACTATGATCTACCTTTATTTGTAAATTTTTTCAAAATTTCATTAACTTTGAAGGCAATGCGCGACCGGAAGATGTTGATGGATTTAAATAATATTTAAACATTATTTTCTGTGGTTCTAATACATTAGAATTTGAATTATTACATTCGGGAAGAGGCTAATTTAAAAATGTTAAAAATTATCGTAAAAATGTGAATTTTTCCAAATTTAGAGCACATGCGCAACCGGAAGATATAAACCGATTTTATTTCTTTTTTTACCCATTTTTAGTCTCACCAATTCGCAACTTTTCCACGGTATTACGACTTGAAAAAAAATTTTTGAATTTTTTCGGCCCACCCTAATACGCATATGCTACGAAACTTTGACCATCCGTTCTTGAATCAGCCTGTACGATCACGGTATGCCGTCTAAATGCAACCGAAAAAAAGCAAAATACGTTCAATAGTCAATTTTCCCTCCGATGCGTGAAATAACGTCGAGGTATAAATTTAGTGGAAAAAAAAGAGAAAGAAAAAAAAAGAAATGGAGAGAGAGAGAGAGAGAGAGAGAGAGAGAGAGAGAGAGAGAGAGAGAGAGAGAGAGAGAGAGAGAGAGAGAGAGAGAGAGAGAGAGAGAGAGAGAGAGAGGAAGGGAGGAAGTGAACAGAGAAAGAGGGGAAGCGATAGGAGGTAGAGGTGACGGTAGTGTATCGCGCATTACCCACATTCTCGTGATCCATTGATCATACGGATTTACCACGCAGGCAGTGTTTCGCATCGAACGTGTTTTATATTTAGCCGCGGCCCATTGGCTGCTATGTTATCACGGCCCGTCGCATTAAGGCGGGGAATAATTAATTTGCTGGCCCGATTCATAGATTACAGGGCCGCGGACGTTAATATTTAGAGGAACGGAATTGAATTCGGATTCTATCGTGAATGCGGACTCGATCGTGTCTCGTTAAACGGTTTCCCGAAGCAATTAAGCATGACTAACATATTTGTAACGTCGGATGAATGGGGCAAAACCCGCGAGCTTGTGACTACGACCCCGATCCGAGGGTAAACATCGGTTCACATATGCACGCCGTTTAAACGTTCATGTGTTATCCGAGTGAGCTCACCGTCCGTTTCGTTCTCAGAATCAATAAATTCTGTTTTTCGTATAGGTCCAAGTCCCAACTGGACTCAATGGTCTAGAAAATACCGGTGCTAGTCTTTTCGTTACCGTTGGTTCCAACACGTCGAGTCCCTTTTCAGCGGGGTTAACGATCTGACCAGTGGAAACTTGGACACGTTTCGGGCAACAACCCACGACAACCCACGAATCACACGTCGCACGATGAAATTGTAAATGGTCCCGTGAGACGAGACGCGAGGCTTGACGCTCTAAGTACCGCACGATATAGTTACAGATGGGGGTGAAAGTTGCTCGTGACCGTGGAACAACCGCCACTCGACCGACGCGACGGTAAAAATATGTACAGGGTGTAAAGTAATGTTTTCTCTTAGCTATCATAAACGAATTCTACATCTTTGAATTGGTCAAGAATTATGAAAAAAATCAACCGCAAAACTGAACTTGACCTTTGAATTCAAGGTCAAATTCTTTTTTTGTTGCATCGTACTCTACTTGTCGTGAGGATAAAAAGTGTCAAAGGAACTGTATTCAACCGTTCTCATATAAAATAGTACCAAAATTTTATTCTTATTAAAACTAATTTTATTGAAAGAAGTTTTGCATTTCTAATAAAGCAAATAGCTAGTGTTATTGTTGATCTGTTAACTGACGTATATTGATCAACTGCAAAATAAAAATAAACAATAAAACATAATACGAAAATCAAACGTAAACAATCATAGTCAATATTACCTTCTGTAACATTAGAGACGCTCATCTTCCGTTACTTTCTCTAAATGATCCTCAATGCTACAGCTGTTTGTTTACCTGTTCATCACGTTGTGTTTACGTTAATATATCACATTTGAGTTTAAAATGTTCCATTTTTATGAACAAAATTCATCTTATATTATACACAATAAAACTTCAACTCTAATTTCTAGCGAAACGGTTGCTTCAGGACCTATGGTTCCTGTGACACTTGTTATCCTTGTAACGAGTAGAGTACTATGCAACAAAATACTTGACCTTTGATTCAAAGGTCAAGGTCAATTTTCGGCTGACTTTTTCCCAGTTCTTCACCGATTCAAAGGTGTAAAATACGTTTATGACAGCTAAGACAAAACATTTCTTTACACCCTGTACATACACCCCTTTGCACAACGGCGCGACGTGACGGTGTTGATCACAGAACAGTAAAGTTACAGGGTGCAGTGGATGCCTCTGGTTGTAACAGAAGTCTAGGAAATATATACGTGGACGTTTGAAATAAAAAAATTATATGATGATTTTTAATATACCTATAGGGTAGCTGACCCAATTACGGATAAATTAAAGGTTCCGCGGGTTTATTCTCATTAAAAAATGACAACAAACTATTGATGATTCTTAAAAATCGTGTCCCTTAGTCAGTTTCTTCCGGACTTCTCAAGTCTTTTTACGGAATCATTAAAAATGAATGAAATACCGAAGAAAGAAAAAAAGAGTTATTGCACTTATTATGGAGTCATTAAAACAGAAGTGTCTATATTACAGTTTCTATGTAGCTGTTTTTCCTTATTACTAGTGGAGCACTAGTTAGGCTTAAATAGGATAAAATTGGAAAGGAAAAAGTAGGATCCCTGCTAGGAACCAATCAGTAAAACTGGACTTCTATTATTATCTTGTTTATGAAGTAATATACACAAATAATAGAATAGAAAAATCTTTTTCATTCTATTCCATACTCTTCCTTTCATTGCCTAAATATAATTCGTAATATGCATGCATTGTAAACAAAAAAAAATGAATAATATAAATAAATGTTTTTACGATGAATCGAACTTACCGGACATCCTCAAGTATTTTATATTTATAATACCGCTTGAACAAAAGCAATCAACGAGCGTATAAAATATCAAATACTCATCAAGCTTTCAATATCCGTCGGAACTCTTACGATGCACGACCTTCTAATCTATCTAGAATTTCGATACTTTCAAGACTTCCAAGACATTCAAGACTGTCAAGACCTTTCAAGAATTTCAAACGTTCTAAGCGTAGAATCGTGTTCCAAACAATTCGAATTTGATTAAAATCCCATGACTACATGCAGGGCCTCTAAATGGTAGGGGTGGGCGGGTACCCGACATTTCGGGTTCAGGTCGGGTCGGGTATTTTCCGTGGGTTCGGGTCGGGACCCAAAAATTGGTGATACTCGGATTCCCGGAAATTTCGGGTACCCGATGTCAAAATCGGGTCGGGTCGGGATTCTGAATATTATAACGCGGGTTGGATGATTCTTCAATCAGATTTTACTCTTTCTTAATTCTTTATGGAATTGAATTGTATTTACAATATTGCTGTTATTGTCGGTGACAAAAAATCCGACCCGACATTGACTTCAGGTACCCGAAAATTTCGGGTACCCGGGTATCATAAACATTCGGGTCCCGACCCGAGTCATCGAAAGTCGAAGCAAGACTCGGGTTCTCGAAATTTTCGGGTACCTGCCCACCCCTAAATGGGTCCCACCATTTTTAAGGAACGTCCTTTCTTGGCACTCGAGCTTTTCACCAATTCCAGTGAAAAGCTGGTGACCGTTGATACAGTGGGGACTTTTATTCTCCCATGGAACAGAATGCATAACTGACTGAATATGATTATAATTGTTTATAAAGTATGCCAATAGCCTGCAACGTTTCAGTTGCCTATAACAGAATTAGCTATCGCATTAGCTATTCTAAATCTATTCTAAAATTTTTAAATTTCGTACTGACAGAATGTTTATAACAAATGAGCGTTTGGTATGATACATGATACGTGAAAATCTATGGCCAACTAATCAGCCGATCAAATAGCTTATTAATTATCGGCCATATGTCCCATATGATGACTGAGTAGCTATTAGCAGACGTTCGTATTACTAATACCCTCGGGTGACACAAAATTTAACCTATTGCATGTTCTGCATTGATTTTCCATAGATTGATGTACGCCCAGGCAGATTGCCAGATACCTTGTCAAGGTGCATTAACCAGATAGATTGATATTAATGTTTAAATATTAATTTACTTTTATTGTCGTAAATTCATTGTAGAAGAATGGAGCGACATGTTAAATCCCTTATACCGTGATTGAAATGACGTTAAATATTCTTTACTATATTTTATACGCTGATACGATCAATATACGAATTATAATGTCGTGAAGCAGCATTGATAAAATTATTGCTGGATTTAGTATAAAAGGGAAGGAAATAATCGAATTTTCGGCAGTCATATCTGAAAAGTAACGACATATTATTTCACTGAAATTGAGAACGCGCTATTTGCATTTAGTGTATCGTTATTCTTTTTAATTTAAATGCAATCACTTGCCCTGAAGCCCATACTTTACCTTTTTTATGCAAATATCTTTATCCAACGGAATTTCAATATTTTCATCTGAGTCGTTAAACTATAAATATGTATCGCAAAGCTCTGTTTGATTCAAGTTGGAGCCCAATCGACCGTATCTACAAAGGATAGATTCTCTGCTGTATGAATTCGCAATCCAAGTCGCATTAGGAAACGTGTGCAGTATTGTATAACTGTTATGGAGAACCCAAACCATTTAAGTTACAATTAGAACCTTAATTATCTGCCATTGGGCGGGTGAATCGTGGTTCATTTAGGTATTAGCGCCAACTGCGAGCAGCTGAAAAGGATAGTTAATTTTCCTGTGTTTAACACTTACATTACAGGGTAAAGCATTTCAAGTTACAACCTTAATGTAACTATTATTGTGCGCAGAGGAAAAGAGATCGAGGAAGTGGTAGATAATGGTTTCAAGAGGGGCATAATGGATACTCGCATTTCTTTCATGAAGGTATTGCAATACATTTTGTAACAGAAACACATCTGTACTAGAAAATCTTTATGACAGAAGCAAAACTTTAAAAGAAAGAAATAAATAAGTAAATTAAAAAGGCAATTTAAAAGGCATAATTTTGTCTAAGTACGAAAATACTTATGGTTAGTCCAGTACATGAAAAATATGGCTCTATTAAAGTCGTATTATCAATCAGGCACGTCGGAGTTGGGCAAACTGTAATCATTAATATGATTGCTGACTAACAAATATTTGAGTATGACTAATAATGACTAAATTTTTATTACACATGAGTAAGAAATACTGACTAGTGAGTAACTCTAATCGTAATTAATGGCTAAATGAGTTATGAAAAGTTTAATGTAACTAATAACTAAAAGTGATAAACTAAAAAAGCCACGGAATGATAACACAAAAAATATATTTCAATACTTTATAAACTTTTAATATAAAATGGTTAATATTTAGACTCTGATTTTGATGACCTTGAAATATGTTATCATATTTCTAATATGTAGAAAAACATACTAGTAATTAATGACTAATCAAATGCAATAACCAATGATTAATCATAACTAATAACGAATGACTAATGATTAAATAGAGTTGTAAGCAGAGATGGGCATTATCTAAATAAAAAAATTATTTAAATAAAAATTCGAATAAAAAATAACTCATATTTATTCGTTATTCGAAGCAACGAATAATTTCCGAGTCTTCCCGAGTGAGACCGAATGAGGCTTAGTGGGCTGATCGAGTATTGTGGCGAATGTTAAGCGCCATGGGTATCTTTACCTATCTACGAATAAACATGCGAAAATCACTGAGCGTTACGGTACGGCTCGCGCAGGTTCACGTTAGAAAATGAAAATTATACAGTCGGTCATACACTTCTCATTTTTTAAGAGCACGAGAATATAATTTAATAACCGGTGCTTTTCGCATGTTTATTCGTAGACAGGTTAAAATATGTAGGATATGTTATACGTAGATGAGATGGTGTAGGAGAGAGTCTCCTGGGAACGAGATTTCTCTCTTTCTCCTACAATGGCATGGTGTTTGACATTCGCTACAATACACGGTCAGCTAACTCGGCCGCATTCGGCCTCACTCGGGAAGACTCGAAAATTATTCGAAGCTTCGAATATAGATAAAGATAAAAATGAAAACTTTATTCTAAGCGTCGAATAAAGATAAAGATGAAAATTTAATACAAAAATTATCTTATGTCTTCGAATAAATTCTCATTGAATAAAAAAATTATCTTAAATCTTCGAATAAATTTTCATTGAATAAAAAAATTGTCTTGTGTCTTCAAATAAAAATACTTACAAAGTACTTTCGAATAACGAATACAATTTTTTTATCTTTTAATCGTTATTCGACATTTTTATTTAGATAAAGATTTTACCCATCTCTGGTTGTAAGTAATTAGTGCCATATATCATGACTAACCAATCAATATTTTTTAGCTAATAATTATTAATTATGATTAACGATTAATCAGATGATTAGTCAATTTTAATTATCAGATGATGACAACCTAAAATATTCCTTATTCGTAAATATATTTTATGTTAATTGTTTCATTAATCAAAATCATAAAATAAATTTCATTGCAAAACAGGTGTCGACAGAAAAGGATTTAACTATATTTAATTAGTTGATGAAAAGTATCAGTTAATTACGATCTCTACAAAGACGCACAAAATCCGGCAAGACTTTCGAAACGACACAATATCGATAACCATCAGTAGTTTCGCTAAAATAACGGCGACGTTCGAAGATGAAAACGAAGAGCGTGTCTAGGACGTGCGATAACGCTTTGACGTCCCACATGGTCGGTTCATCGCAGCGAACGGCCAGACCGATCTGATATAAAATTCGTTCACACGAGCCGGATAAAAAGCACCGGAGATACATACATAAGGCCTCGGTATCTGAGATACCACCGCGCCGAAGTTTTCGCGTCGCGTCGGCTCGCCAAGGGTAGCTGCCTCGGTAGGAAAATCCCGCGGTGTGGAGAGGGTAGAACGTACAAAATAATCTCTCCTTTCCGCGAATAAAGTGGATGTGAGAAGGTGGGTTCTCGTTAGTTTCCGTTGGCCGTAAGTCTCGCTGGCAAGACGCATGACCTGGTATTATTCCTGACTGGAATAGCGGATCGTTAGGTTTAATCGTGCGGGCGTTTTCGTCGCGGCGGACGGTACAATCAACCGCAAGTAATCCCGCGCTCGGACGAAGTCAATGTGACGGGAACGTCGGGCCGCGCCGGGGAAAAAAGGTGATCAGCTGATGGGGGATGAGGATAAAAGCGGCGGAAAACGCCTCGCCGCTTTTCACGTCTAATATACAAAGGGACCCGATACAACGGAGCACTTTTCTGCAATTTCGGAACGAAAGAGATTGCGACGAAAGAACGCGGCCGTTCCACTCGACGAAATCATTTCTTGCACTTTCCAGTGCGTTACGCTGGAAAAGATATATCCAAGAAGTCGCCCGTTATCGGCGAATGACCACTGTCCCGTGCGACTAAAATAAGTAACGCCGAGAGGGAGCCGCGACGATAAATCTGCTGTTTCCCCTGTTTTCATTCAAGTACGATAAGATGTTGGCAAGAGTGTGGCCGGCGTAGCGCGCGCGTTTACGCGGACAATGGAACATCGTGTCGTGACCCTCAAAGAAACTGTGCCGTTCGAATGATAATTGTGACTGAAATTTTTACGCCGACGGTCGCGCGCAAAATTAACCGCCCTTTTGGCTCCTTCGCCACGAGTTTCCTTTCTCCCTCAGGAAGCCTTGCGAACTTGAGAGTTGCACAGACGCGCTATACAGGGTGTAACAAAAATGTTGCAGCTCCTTAAAGGATCTTCCCAGTGTGAACCTCTGAAAAATTGCCATTTTTTGGGAATTTTTTTGTACTGAACGAAATGTCCAATGTAAATAAAGTTTTTCCTACTGATTAATACACTTATTGAGAGTACAAACAATTTTTTTATGCAATTTATAATAGTTTATTTAAATATATATATCGCACTGAATTGAGCACCTCAAGAAAACGATGTAGTGCTGGCGTAGATGATTTCAGAAGAACGACGCATCTGAATAAAAAAATTCAAAATGGTTTTTAGTCGTCACGGATGTCATTATCGTTGGAACCAAAATTATTTTAATTGATAAAAAATTAACCAAATGACGGAAGTTTGAATGTTTAAGTTCCGAAATTCGATGAATTTTTAGTCATTTGTCATTGTAAAAAGTATGAAATTGTTAATAAAACACAGTTTCCGTGGTCCCTGCGATAGCCACTGATGTGTTGAATAATGTGTAAAAATTTGAGACTGATTAATCAAATCATTTTTTTGGAATCATCTACGCCAGCACTACATCGTTTTCTTGAGGCGCTCAATTCAGTGCGATATATATAGTTAAATAAACTATTATAAATTACAAAAGAAATTTGTTTGTACTCTCAATAAGTGTATTAATCAGTAGGAAAAACTTTATTTAGATTGGACATTTCGTTTAGTACAAAAAAATTCCCAAAAAATGGCAATTTTTCAGAGGTTCACAGTGGGAAGACTCCTTAAAAGGGGTGATACCTGAGATGATTTTAAACAATTTTTTCTTCAGCGAGAATGTTAGGTTGGACTTTGTTAACGAGTTATTAGTGAAAAACACTAACCAATCAGGAAGCGAGTACAGCGGACTAATGATGGCGCCGACGATGGCTGACCAATACTACTCACAGCTGGAGCCCGAGCTGAAATTCATCCGCTGTACTCGCGCTCTGATTGTTCAAAGCTTTTTGTTAATAACTCCTTAACAAAGCCCCACCTAACATTTTCGCTAAGGAAAATGTTGTTTCAAATCACCTCAGGAATCGCCTATTTCAAGGACGTGCATTTTTGTTACACCCTGTATCATTTGACGGTGCTCTTTAGTGTTTTGATTGTTCGAACAGCGCGCTGCATTAAGCTCCGAATGTTGTAAAATATATAATTAATTGGCCTTGCCACTGCCGCCTCACTGGGACTGAATGATATATGCAGTTCATTAAAAGGAGAGGCAGACTGTACTGTGTTCACTAAATCTCCAACGTAAATATTCAAAGTGGCCAAGGCGAATTTAGATTTTTCACTTCAGATGTACAACCCACACGGATGATTCATTCATTCGCAGTGAAATGTGTAAAGAATGTTTTCATTTGCATTGCATCCAAAGTAATTAGGGAACAAAGTAGAGCCCATCTTTACTTTTGATGAATTGAATGGATGGTTCATCCATAGTGAAGCGACATTAACAAGTCTACACTTGTCCAATAGTAAATAAACAGCTGTTATGTGCGTAGGAAGCGAATGAGCACACTGATATACTTAATGATACTATATTTATTATAACACTAATTACTATAGTCTTGCACAGATATATAGAGGTGAAGATGACTGCCGTAGACTATCTGCGGTCGCTCATTCATTTGTTAAGAACCACCTAATCTAAAGTTTTTTTTTTCACAAGAAGTTTATTTAGAAGCTTGATACAATATGGAACCTTATGATAAATCTCAACTAGGCCAGACGCATCTGGCACTCGAGAGGAATTGATCACTACTATAATAGATTAAATAAATTCAGAATAAGTGCTCCGCACCGAAGAACAATATGATGTATCTATATTTATCAAATCAACTTAAAATTACGGGCAAAAATTCCAGGACTAGGAAACAAAAAAAAACCCAAATCAGTCTTAAGGACTTATATCTAACTTACAAACTATTTAATACTACTTAAAAATAAATAAATATACAATAACACCAATATTGCTTAAAATTTAGCCTTTGAAAATTACAGAGATCCACCTCAGGTATCGCCATAGAATACATAAAGTACTCAGGGGATATAGTCCTGGAATTGTTATGGAGCGCGATACTTTTATTGGATTTATTGCGTTTCCAGCGTTAAAAGATAGGAACATTTGAGCTATCCTGTAAGAGACCCTTTTTACCTAAAATAAATGAAGGTCTGAGGAGCAATATAACCCGTGTTTAATCGTCTATCAGCCGTTGCAGGAGACTGATCTAGCAATAGTTTGCTAGATCTCCTAATCTAAAGTTTTATTCCCCATCATCGAGGTCGCCGGGTTTTCCTTCTTTTTAATATTTTAAGACATTCTTCTGCAAGGGCTAAACTTAGGTACTTGCTAATTCTATCCCGACGCTCACTATTTCACTTGCCGATATTTTGAGAATTAATGAATTTAATGCAACCATTGAACGAATATAAATACTCTAGCTTTCATCCTTCACATTCACTCTGGATGAATCATCAATGATGCACATCCAAAGTGAAAAAGTGTAAATTCGGCTTAATTTAATGCCGACGCTCGCTATTTTACTCGACATTTTCAGAACTATTCAACGAATTGAATTCAACCATTCAACAAATAGAAATACTCTAGCTTGCATCTTTTACATTCACTATGGATGAATCCGTGATGCATATCCAAATTTGTAAATTTGCCTTAACTCTCAAGTAATATTTTCAGTGATGATCACGGTGTATTATACAGGTGTCGCAAGTTCCTTCAGAAATGTGTGATCAGATTAGATGGAAGATCTTCTAGCGACCGCTAGAGTGCGTCTGAGTAGAAACATCCGTGGGGAGCGCTCCTATTGGTTCAGCGAGCTCAAGTGGTGAGGAGATCGAGCGCGAGTAATGCTCTGTTCCCCATCTCAAGGCTATATGTTCATAAGCGTTGAAGTAACCATACGAGTGTATAATTTTTGCGGTTTTTGCAGATGTCCATGAAAGAAAATGTAACTTGTATCTATATTTTGTGCATCCATCTTATTTATGTACATTAATTGAAGCCACTATTTCAAACCTTTCCCGCAATTCGCTTCCTAGTTTCCTTCTCGCCTGCGAAAACTCTCGTATGGTGACTCGAACGCCTAGGGTAACTGTCCCTATTTGTGTGCCTGTCCCTATTAGTGTGCCTTAATATTTAAATAATTTTCAGAGAAAAGCGAGTGAAAATTAGTGGATAAAGTATTTTTTTTTATTGGAGTTAGACTATGAATATATATTTATAAAACGCACATTTTGTATTTACAAATTGTTATAATACTATTAATAATTTTTAAAAATTCGTATCATGATTTCGGCAGCTTTATCGAATTTTCTTAACCAAAATGTTAAGGAATGGTCACTATTTGTAAGTAAATAAATGGACTATTAATATGATTTACGACAATTGAGACGTTAATTACAGAAGAAAAGGGTTCAATACTATGAAAAAGCAGTATTCGGGGCACTTTTAAAACCTTTTAACAGTTTTAAAAGCGTTTCCACAAATAGGGTCGAATTTTATGTCTTATCTGTATTTATGTACTTCTATTGACTGTTAAACTTAACCTAATTTAACCTCATTTCTGAAGTAAAAGTGCAGTAGGTTAGAGTATGGAAAATTTCAGAGTGGTTGTAAATACATTGTTATTTCGAAAATATAAGGTTTATAAACTACGTACGATGCTTAAAATTAGATGTGAATCAATTATTATAGGCATGCACATGAATTGGGGGGCACACAAATTGGGGGCTCATCATTTGAAACAGGCACATGTTCAATGCCTATCGAAAAGGCACACAAATAGGGACAATAACTTCATCTCTAATTTTAATGAGAACTTAATGAAAACATAATATTTTTTATATTATAAAAATGTCTTTACAAAAAAAAGGATCAAGGAATCAATATAAATTTTGAGCAAATGAATTTGAGACCAGATAATTGAATATTTACTTCATAAAGAGAACGTGCTTGCGTAACAGCACACTAATAGGGACAGTTACCCTATGAACATAAACTTTGAGATGGGGAACAGGTCATGCTAGTGATCCCGTATGCGAGAATTCTCGCATGACTCAAAAATCGGTCTCCTGTAATCATATGTGACGCACTTCATTCGCACACATACCATACGCGGAGTTCTGACTATGACGCCTCTAGCGGTAACCAGAGGATCTTCCATTTATTGATCACAAAAAATGAACCAGATAGAGGTGCTTTGTCGAAACACCTCTATAATACACTGTGGTGATGACGACATTCAAACACTTGGTCTGTACAAAAAGCGTTTCTCTTTTTTTTGAATGTTAAAGTGGTTCTCAATAAAATTTTACGTGTTACGTATGCAGAATGTTCCGAAATGATTTTTGTAATTTGAAACTCAATTTTCAAGATATGCATTAATAATTTAAAATCCGGGAGCCTATTTCCGTTGTTTCTGAGTATCTCTAAAATTTAAAATCCAATTTGGTGATCCGCTAGCAGAAGTATTTTTAGTTCTTTAATAACTTATCCAATAAAGAATTATCGCTTTGCAAATTTTTGACTTTCAATTATTCTTAACTTTACTGCATTCCTCTTACAAATCCAATTTCTAACGATTTTGATTACCAGCACAGAATTAGAAGTCTAAATACTGCAAGTTTGTAAAAAATTTAGATATTGATAACTCATTTTCTGATTTCCTTTTCAATTAAAACAGTTATTGGAATAGCAAAAAAAACTAAAGCCGAGAAACGGTGACATATACATATAGGGAAAATGGTTCAGAATGATGATCTTGACAAGATATTTCAAGGTCATGAAAATCTGTGAGGTCGCCTCTGTTCCGAATAATTACCAATAAAGAATGTTTCAGATCTAATAATTTAAAAATGCGTTATTTAACATATTGAATGCAACGTGATTTACTGATTGTGCACAATATTCTACAATTTAAAACTGAAGTAATATTGAATGAAATAAAATTGAAACCATAGAGAATTTAACGAAGTATTAATTTTCTATTATAGAATACGGTAGCTTTAGTTTTTTATATAGCTCTTAATATGTGGAAAACTTTTTGCTACAGCAAAAAACATGATAAAAACCGATTTTTATGATTTTATGATTGAATATTATTGAGATCTACGATACTGATCATCACATTTCTTCTAATTAAAAGTTGCAAAAATACTTATTTTTGCGCACTATGATATGAGTTAAATATAAGTTAAATGTAAGTAACAAAATACTTGAATATTGTATTAAACATTTGTTATTCCTTGTAGTTACACTAAATGAAAGAACCGCGTAGTTCAATAGTCCATTTTTAATGAAATTTATTAATAATATTTGTCACAGTTCTATGTACATCCAGTACATCTCGATATATGAAAAGACTGGTTTTTGTCATCGTGCCTGACGCATTGCGGTTAAAAAATGATACGTCCGCTATCAGCAATTGACGCACCCTTTGATTCACTCTCAGTCGATAAAACTATTGTTCGTTCTTGGCACTTTGTGAGAGTCATGGCACAGGGATATACAGAATCGTATCGCATTCGTTCAGACGCGTGTCCCAATTCCCGAATCGCCGGACGCGTTTTAGCGGAATTTGATGAAAGCTGGTTTCACCCGGTCAATACGCTTCCTGGCGAGTAATTAAAAGTTACTTCGCTTTACAGAAGTATTTGACCGAAAGAGTGTGTAAATTAAATCGGCCGAGCAATATTAATGAAAAGTTCAAACGTGTTCGTTATCATTTTACATTTAAATTAAAAAAAAGTTTTTAATCAGTTATTCGGGACAAAATGAATCTCGTGTTCTACGATGTATTGCATATGGTTGCGGTTACAGTGAACGCGTTTTCTGACGAATATATCTGAGCTAATAATTATTAAACGACTAAACAATTCGAAACGATTGAACACCGTTTAATAATGAATAGTTCAAACATATTTGTAAAAAACGCAATCACTGTATGGCGAATGTGAAATTCTCTTACAATGTGAATCCACACGTTTTAAAGAATGAACAATCTTATAAATCAAGAATTTATAAGGAAAATTACAAAATTCGATTAAATATAAGAGTATATTAAATAGTTGACAATGTTTAGTTGCAGTTTTGGCGAATAAAATAGTTATTTACACAGTTATTGAGCATGTAAATATAAGAAACAATGAAATTATTGTTATACGTGAATAACGTCCTGTGATTTACAGGACGTCCAGTAACAAACTCGATAGGGACAATTCCTACTTCACTATTTGTGTACTCATAAACAGTGGTAGTACTTATTTACCTAGGTATATATTGTTCATATGCAGCAACCGTTGTACGATTCTTCATATTTGCAGAATATAAACCCTGCAAGTTTTCTGAATAATTATTGGTTGGTTATTAAAAAAAATAAAGACCAGACTCTTTAAAAAAAATGAAGGGTGACCTGTTCAGTGAAGAACACCATTCCTCCCAATTGAAAGAACATTGTTAAAATAATACAAAAATTAACACCTATCATACTCTTTTTACGTTAAAAATTAACGCATTAGTTCCAGTGGGAACTCAGAAATATATCGTAAAAGAATTACGGGCATAGTTATTCTAATAATGTTCTAAAATCGGGTATTGTGTATTCTTAAAATAATTGTAAAATCAATACAATACTGTCCCCCTATAAGGACAATCTTATGACTGAAAGAACGACGCCTAAGTTTGATTCGAAAAAGGGATTTCTCTATCCTCACCACTTCTTCGCCGTTGCGAGTCTCTTCGTTCCGTCGTGACTGAGATTAAACCCGACTCGAAACAGGGCTGCGCTCGATTCTGAAACCCAGCCGTTCTTCAAGTCAACCCTGTAGTTGAACAAAATTTGTTCAGCCGAAACCATTTCTTCCTACTTCTATGTCTTCACTGTAAGCACCCAAAAGTTCATTCTTATTGGATTATACAGGGTGTAACAAAAATGTTGCAGTTCCTTGAAAGGGGTGATTCCTCGGGTGATTTTAAACAACTTTTTCCTTAGCAAAAATGTTAGGTGGGGCTTTGTTAACGAGTTATTAACGAAAAACACCGACCAATCACGGAGCGAGTACAGCGGATTAATGATGACGCGCACGATAGCGGGCCAATGCTACTCGCAGCTGGAGCCCGCGCTAAAATTCATCCACTGTATTCGTGCCTCTATTGGTCGATGTTTTTCGTTCATAACTGGTTAACAAAGCCCCACCTAACATTTTCGCTAAGGAAAAAGTTGTTTAAAATCACCTTAGGAATCACCTCTTTCAAGGAACTGCAACATTTTTGTGACACCCTGTATTAAACATATTTTATTGGTGTAGCAAAATGAATCGTAGAATAAGGATTTTCTGGACAGACAAAAGGATTTATTGAGGAGGACATTGTGTAATAGATGCATTTCAGAGAAATTGGGATACAAAATTTCGTTTTTAACCGTTCTCAATCTTTCACTCTTTACAATTTCAATCGATATAATATATCTTTCGATATAAATCTCTCGAATTGCAACTACTTCGGGCGACCAGGAGATGCTCTGTACTGTCCTCGACCGATAGGCGTCCAAGTATTATCGCCGAACTCTCCTCATCGGTCAGGCGTCCAGGAACATTCCTGTACTCTCCCGTCGTAGGATAACCATGTTCCTCCTAGTAGGCGTCCTGGTATTATCGCCGAACTCTCCTGTCGGAGCCCTACCCTGTTGTTCGAGAGCGGCCGATGGTCTCACCTCGTCCTCTCCCTCGGAGCAGCGGGAAAAGAGGCTCGTACCTCCGAAAACGTTTGATTTATACCCGTTCGTTGCTATCGGCGGACGTCGAAATCAACAACATCGTCGCTAGGCGCGAGCTCGCGGTCTACGAATTTCTGGAAATCTCGCGAAACTAGCCGCTTGTAGAATATTCTTTCGATCGATACAGATTTCCCGATATTTCGCGAAGCTAACCGTTTCTCAGAGTTACACTCTCACGCTACATTGGTTTGTTTTATTCATAAGATTGACATTCTTTTTAATTTTGAAAAGTCCTTCAAAATTACTAAAGATTACGCATAAATGATTAAAGATTAAGGGTATTCAGCACGCGATTACCGCCTCTCGCGGCAGAAAAGTGAACTAAACTAACCCCGTGTATTTTTTATGGGGCCAGCGGCCGTAGCGGGACAGGCAACATCGGTTCCCGTAAAATCACTGAAGTTAAGATGTCTCGGTCGGGACCCGATTGAGGAATGGTGATCGTTCCTGCCGGGTCTCGATGCTGCTGGTGCCCAGAGGGAGGGGGTAAAGCCTCCCAAAAAGAAAAAAGAAATATAATGGGACTGAAAGACGTCACCAAAAAGAACTTAAGAAGAAATTTAAAAAATGGAAGTACTCGTTCGTTGGGCAATATGAAAGACCGTTGGTCATTCGAGCGAATCGGCGAATCCCGATGCTCGTGAGCATGAGGCTAAACTGGGCTGGCTGCTCGCGAGCGCCCTCAGCTTCTCTTCGTTTAAATTGCTTGGGAAAAACGTGTGCGTGTGCGTGTGCGTGTGCGTGGCGTGTGCGCGCGCGCGCCTGTGTGTGTGTGTGTGTGTGTGTGTGTGTGTGTGTGCGTGTGTGTGTGTGTGTGTGTCATATGGTTCATTTTTTGCCGCAGTTCATCAACATCACCACATGTGGCGGTAATCGCGTGCTGAATACCCTTAACATATCCTTTAAACAAAATTTACTTCCGAAAGTTTCCAATCTTGCATTGAATGATCCGATAACTTACACTTTGAATCCATATGATTACATACTACGGAATTAAAAATATTCATAAATGCAAAAATTTTGTGACAGTCTGAAGCGTTTGGGGTAACCATTTAAATGACCACTTTGGCTACAATGAAGAGCATTTTATGCTCCACTAAATCCTTAAAACCCAGTGCGGTTTTAAAAAGTGCTTTACGACTTTTCTGCATTTCGGTATCTCAACGACTCTGTCTGAAAAAGTTCCATAACTAAATTTCTAAAGCCAAGGAAGTTTGTTGCAACGAGCGGCGTCAGCGTCAGTTCATTTCGATTATCAACAGAACTTCTTTTTTCTATTAAATCTCAGAAGTTTATATCGAGTTACGCAAATGATCCATAACGAAATACATTATGTCATCGTTTCAAGAATAAGAATGACGTCTCAAGTATACGTTTAATATTTCATGATTGAGTGAAGATTAAAGTTAACTTATGCTTTAGCATTATACATTAAAATTTCGATAAAATACTTTTGCGTTTCATTAATGTTTGCACGAAATATTATAAATAATTATTTGAAGTAAATTTTATAGAAATATATGTGGAAGTATATTATGGAAGTATATGAAGTATATTGAGTGTTTATACAACTACTATTGATTTCGAATTGAATGGCTTTATTTAAAAAAAATACAAAAGGAATCTGTCCAATGTTTTATAATGATAGTCAAACAATAGAAATCGAATTTTCTATTATAAATTCGTAATTAATTCCTGTTTGGTTTTAATAATCAGTAATATATAACGAATAGAAACTTCAAACTTTTCTTCTGAAAATAAAAAGCTAAAAAGTGAGAAATATCCACTCAGAAATTTGCACAAAAACTAACATTTTCAGAAGCAAATCTTTGGAAATTACTTAAGAAAGTATAATTCAGCGATAATGAGGTCAACTAATAAAATTAAGTAAACAACGATTCAAATGTATTGATATAGAAGTTAAACAAATACACTGAAAGCAACTACGTTTTTATTATTATTTTAGACATTTTGCACGCACTTAATATTATAAACAAATGTAAAGTAATATGTTTAACTAAATTCTCAATTAATCGAAGAGATTAAAGTGTCAAGGGATTAATTAAATATAACGAGTGCAATATCAAATCAGAAAATGAAAACACTTTATAGAATGGAGATTCAAATACAATCCTCTCTCCGCCGCGCCGTTCGGGAATCCATTCAAGAAGATTCAGAGCCTGATCAATCGAGTAAAGGCCATTTTGTAGCGACCGAACCCGTACAAGCGTGGATGTCAATAAATATTTTGGGATCTTTGCTAACGACCATTCGGGAGAGCTACAAACGCTTTTAAATTCCGACAGACCCCTATCACGCTATCATAGATTTTTTGAGGAAAAAAAGAGAGGGCGAAGGAGACGAACTGGGGAAAATGACAGGGAGCAGCTTTCGCATGGATTTTGGGTAGGCGCGTCTAATTGCGCTTGCTGATTTATCGGCCGCTAAGTGGTTTCTCGGCGAGACGCGACGGGGGACTATACGGGGAACCTGCCAAAATGCACGATAAACGACAAAGAGGAGACAAACCGGCACGGCCAGCGAGACGAGCGCGAGGAAACGAGAGGGTAGCGTGCAATCTGGTCGGTCGCCGTGTGTATAAACGTATAAACCGTCGCGTCGGTGAATCATGGGTGTTGAGACGCAGCCCGTGTAAACGCGGCTTGGTCGTAGCCGGAACGGCACTTAACAATCGCTTAAAATAACCAGAACCGCGCGGACAGTTTGGTGGAAATCGTTTTTATCGGTCCTTTTCTACGTGGCGAGCTTCTCTACGAGGATCATCCGGAATCGGTAGGAGGAAAGAAAGCTCGGGGAATGGATGGAATCGCATTTTAAAGCGAAAGCAAGGGGAAAAAAGGACCGGAGAGGGTTTGGAGGAGGATAAATAAACGCGAAACACGGGCCGATACGAAGGGAGGAATGAGTGGTTAGGGGGAGCGAGTGAAGAGAACGCGCAAGGCGAAGAGGGAATAGTAGGAAGGGAAATCGGGAGGGAAGAAAAGAGAGGAAAGTATCTGGTGAGTGGTTGCGCGTAACGCAGGGCCAGCAGCTGCGGGAGGTCTGCGCTCATTTTAGGGAGCCCCTTACGAGAAGGAAAACAGTGTTACACGATATCACGTGAATATATTATTTCGACAGCGGGTCCCTGTGTCTTCTTCTCTTCGCGCAGCCGGCCTGATCTGCGTTAAAAGAAAACAGACGCATTTAGTTTCGAGATAGTTATATGTAGTGGGCGTCTGCTAGAAACTAATGCGAGATGAGGCGTGATGAGATTCGAAGCGTCTCGAGATGTTTTGATTACAGACCGAGCAACGGAAAGTCTTAAAGCGAGTTGCAACATGTTCTGAACACTTTAAATGTTCTCAAATTGTTGATTATCTTGATTAATATATTTTCTACTTACAGTGGATAACAAGAATAAGTAAATAGCCAATTTTCAAACGAGCTCAAAACGTTTATGAAATGAATGTTTAATATTGAATAAAATAATGTATAGTATATTTTTATTAGTTTATAAGGTACACTTTGGTAAGACCTCGCTTAGAATCGACCTCGTCTATCATTTGGTCTCCTCACCACAGAGGAGATAAGATTAACAGATGATTACAGTACCTTACTAAACACACCTAACATGAAGACGCTAGAATCTCGAAGAGAAATATGATTTGCAATTCTTATTCACATTGATTAATGGAGTTATACCACTGCCCACAGTTGCTTCAGGAAATTAATTTTTATGCTCCACTAGATAGGTTAGGAGTGCTCAGTCTTTCTACATGCTTCACTATAGAACGAATTTTATTTTTACTGATGATTGAATCAATCGGCTTTGCGATATAGGGAATACACATACCTACGTCACTCTATAAGATCTTCTAATGTCATTTTATTTCTGAAAACTTTGCACAAAAAAATTTAAGTATAATCCAAACCGCTTTTTTCGAGGGACCACTGTATCTTTTTTTTTCATTTTCATTGTTTAGGGTCGCATCAACCAGTTTGGGGGTTGTTAGCGACCTAGGCTTAGTGTTTTCAGGTTATAACTCGGAGTATAGTTTTGTGCGTTTAAGAAATTGCAGCAGGTTAGTTATAGAATTGTCATCTTTTAAGTTGTTTGCTATGGTGGGTAGAATTTTGTATTGTTGTCTGTTTGTGTTGTATTTTCTGCAATGTATAATTAGCTGTTCGACTGTCTGTGGAGTTTTATATTCTTCGCAGGTTGGTGGTTCTTCTTTATCGAATAGGTGTTTGTGTGTTATTTTTGTGTGTCCTATTGTTATCCTTGTGATTATAACTTGGCCGCGTCTTGGTAGTGTGCGGGAGATGGCTGTCTTGAAGAAGTCTTCTTTTATTGTTACTATTCGGGGCTTTGTTGTTGATTTCCATGTTGTGTTCCATTCTTCTTCTATTGTTTTTCTTGTGATGGCGAGTCAGGTTTCCAGTGGTAGGCTATTGTTGAGTTGGTCAATGGTTCATGCGTTGGCTGCTTCCTTGGCTGCTTTGTCAGCTCTTTCATTACCTATGATGCCGGTGTGGGATGGGATCCAGATTAATGTGATCGTGTTGTTTCTATTAATTGAGTTGATGTATGCTGTTTGGCTTTCCTGGCTGGTGTGGTCGTTTGTCCATTGGTTCTGTATGGTTGTGATGGCGCTTCTTGAATCGCAGAATATGAAGAAGTTTTTGTTTTGTTCGGTGGTAGTTGTTTGGATGGCGTGTTCTAGTGTTTTAAGTTCACAGAAGGAGACAGGTGTTTTTGGATTGAGTTTGACTTTGATGATTTCTTGGTCTCTCACAACTGCATAGCCAGAGCCGTTTGGGGTTTTTGAGTCGTCTGTATAGATGTGTGTGTGGTTATTGAATGTTGATTCCAGTTCTTTGAATAGGGTCTGTATGATAGTTGGATTGTTTTCCTTCTGGTTGTGTTCAAGAAGTGTAAAGTTTGTCATAATGATACTCAGAATAGCAACAGGAGCTTTCCGCTCAAGTCCATTCAACGGCATCCTAAATGAAGCATCTGAACCTCCACTACAAATTCGAAGAAAATACCTAGGTATTAAGTTCGCAACCAAAATCGCATCTTTTCCACAAAACCCAGTATTCCAGAACACCTTCAAACAGACAAGTTCCAACCTCCCGAAACCAAAGTCAAGAATACCCCCCCCCCCCATTCTACTGCAGAATAAACAACTATTTAAACGAAATCAATTTGAAAATCCAGTTCACAACAACCAAATCAATTCACAGCTTCCCTCCCTGGACCATTCCGAACATCATGACGGTATCTTTATTTCATAATAGAAAGTAGGAAATTGGGATGGGGATGAAAACTAATTCAAATACTTTGCACTAAAATCGTTCTTTTATCACATTACAAGTTATCACATATTTTGCCTACATTAGTAATAGTTAATCTTTAGTATATTTTGTAACTACGATCTTACGTCTACTGATGTTCTTAACGTTACCTTAAAACTACAATCTCACATCTATTTTATTACAAGTTCGTAGCCAATTAGCTCGATAATTGGCATTATCGATTGCCCAGGTTTCATCACGTGGAGGTTGCCGCGAGTGGAGATCCAGAGAGAGATAAGGTAAATGTCCTAATTTTTGCTCGTGTCCCGATTTCTAATCATTTCGTATTTTTCTTATTATTATAAATGTTACGTTTGTACTATATTATCACGCTTTTAAAGGGTAATTTAGGGGGTTAGAAGAATACTATTTTTTCACGATACAAGGTAACAATATCACAGTTACTGTACTTACTGGTAGGGGTGGGCGGATACCCAAAAATTTTGGGAACCCAAGCCTTGGTTTGGCTTTGATGACTCGGGTCGGGTCGGGATCCGAATGTGTATGATACCCGGGTACCCGAAATTTTCGGGTACTTGAAATCAAAGTCAAATCGGGTGGTTCCTCAATCTGATTTTATACGTCTATTTATACCTGATTTTTTGTCACCGACAATAGCAGCAATATTGTAAATACAATTCAATCCAATAAAGAATGAAGAAAGGGTAAAATCTGATTAAAGGATCATCCAACCTGCGTCACAATATTCAAGTTCCCGACCCGACCCAATTTCGACTTCGGGTACTCGAAATTTCCGGGTACCCGAGTATCACTAATTTTCGGGTCCCGACCCGAACCCGCGGAAAATACCCGACCCAACCCGAACTCGAAATGTCGGGTACCCGCCCACCCCTACTTCTTGGATTAACAAGATCGCAATCTTTATTTTAGCGAAGAACTTGCTTACCAAAGACGTTCCTAACTTGAATTATAGGGGTTGGAAGCTTAAATGTTTATGACAGTTTTTTTCAAAAATAATTCAGTTTTGGACCCAAGGCATATAGAAGTTGTTTGTTTTTACGTGATCTATCACCCCTTCAAAACTTTGTACTACGATGCTAAACACCCCGTATAAGCATGTGGTTGACAAAAATTTGGTATTTTTATTATTTTTAAACAAAATAGAATTCATATTATTTCCCATTACATTTGTACTTTTCCGTGAATAAAAAGAAAAAACGTTTTTATTTCATTTTAACTTTGTGCTCTCTGGCAAAGGGCCTCGTGATAAAATTCGTGCATCACAGAACGTACCTCTTGTATTATAAGGAGTTTTACCATAATATCTATCCTAACTCGTGTGCAGATGAAAGTATCATAAACGTGCTAATATTATTCGTAAGAACATAACTAAAAGTTTATTCCTTTTTGAATTGGATGGAGCTAGATGCGATAACATTGAACACGTGTGCTCGTGAAAGAAAGAAATAAAGAATAAGTGTGTACAGCTTTATGGAAGATCCCTTCGTGATAATAAGGACATCGTGCGGAGAAAATGTAAGAGAAAGTAAGTCGATGTAATCTTTTTGATAGTCTTCTCCCCGTGGTAATTGTATCTTGTCTCTGCACCCGCAAAATTACATTAATTTGTTTCTTCCGATACTTTTCTTTTTTCCGCAACTCGTTGTAACATCATTCCACGCTATCGCAACACAATCTTCTATCTTCTGCATCGTGTTCACTCTCGAATAATCTTATTAAAGAGTGTCTCGCAACATTGTTGCCTGTCTTAAGACGAAATTGTGCAGTATCACGGAATTAGTAAGTCGAACAGATTAATTAATTACGGAAATTAATTAGATTCAATCGTGCAGGGTTCTTCATTGTTAATTACTCTGTTCTGAAAGCGTGCATCCGCGTGCGCATGGGCTACAAATTCAAAGTTATTGTTGTTTGTCATCGCAACAGCTTCGTCCATTTAATTATTCTGATTTAATTATTATCGCTCGGTTCGGAATATTCCTCCAAGGAGCAAAGTGGCGTCACGCGATCCTATAGGATTACATTGCACAAGGCAAGGCTAGTTCCAGATTAAATTTTCATGAAAATAGGATTACACCGGAACTTATTTAACTTTTCAGTAACGACAGGAAATTCAACTTACCTCGAAGCGGTTACATAATACAGTCACTCTAACTGCGAGGTAACGCGATAGCGATGAATTCGCGAAATTGTTGTGTTAACATTTAACTTGGGAGTTTGTCATTGTAACGACTTAAGAATTTTAGGAAAGGAGGATAATGTAATCGTTCATAGAAATTATGCAAATTATTCAAATGGTAAAGGGTATTACGAGCCGAGGCTTGAGGCGTATGCGAAAGCCGAGGTTGTTGGATTTCGGATGTTAGTTGATTGGTAGCGAGTGAATCGCGTATTAGGAAACCCACGGTCGAACCGATGCCTATTAGGGCTCGAGATTTCAAGTGAACCGAGTGAGATACCCGAGTACCCAGGTACTCGTGAGATACCAGAGTATACCAAAATTACCCGTACTACCCGGGTATCCCACGGGTACCCGAACGCATGAGATAGACAAGAATCTCATGCCGAATTAAGCCGAATTGAACCCAATTGAGCCGATAGTTTTTCGGTACGTATTTTTGGCTTTAAAAATAAAAAAAAAATTTCAGAATGAAATGAATTCTGTATACATGATGAAAATTGAATTTAATGGACCGTGGTTATGTTGAAAATGAGTTTTCTCTCTCTCTCTCTCCTCTCTCTCTCTCTCTCCTCTCTCTCTCTCTCACCTCTCTCTCTCCCCTCTCTCTCCCCCTCTCTCTTCCCATCCCTCTCTCTCTCCCCCTCCCTCTCTCTCTCTCTCCCTCTCTCTCTCGCTCTCTCTCGCGCGCGCTCTACTTTAAAATCCAGAAACACATACCGAAAAACTATCGGCTCAATTCGGTTCAATTCGGCTTAATTCGGCATGAGATTCTTGTCTATCTCATGTGTTCGGGTACCCGTGAGATATCCGGGTAGTGCAGGTAATTTTGGTATACCCGGGTATCTCATAATCAATAGCCCTAATGCCTATTTCATCACCGGGAGCCGCGTAAAGAAAAAGGATGGTTTTCGTGGGAGCCACTAGAATAGTTAGTTAGCCTCGTAACCTTTATATTGAATTTAATATACTTGAGCGGTAAAGTATACTAATTGTGGAACGTTACTGCTACTGGAACGTTCAGGATAGGATATATCTAATTGAATATTCTCTTTTACAAAAGAAAATGATTACGTATATTCAAAATATCCTAACAGGACTTTACAAATGTCTGAGTAAAAGTGTGTTCCGAATCTAATGTTACTGAATTATAAGTTACGCACAGATCTAGTGCGGGGGTCTCAAAAGAACTTGTAAAATAATACTCGATAATATAATAATCACTACACAGGACTTTAGGTACTGTATCGTTAAATAGTCTCGAAAGAGTCTTGTGCTCGATCTCGCTTCCAGTCTAAGCCGCGTACTAAACTCGAACTGGATTTCAAATGAGCCCCCGAGACGCAATCCTCAGCCCTTTTTATACTCGAAAATTGGGCTAAAAAGTGGTGGGGACTGTTCTCGGAAATTATATGAGCATGACTCTTTCCTATGCTGGAGGGATGACGGTTAGAAGTTCCAACTCCCCCACGTCGCCGCTGATGCTGTTCTACCGGATGTCCAGCTCTGGGAAAGGGCTGTCTAAAAATTCGGAAGAATCCGAATATGACAAGGACATGCTAAGAAAGAAAATAGAAACCTTCGGAAATCATTGCATTACTATCGTTGGTAAAATGATTTCGATTAAAAACATATTTTGTAATTAAGTATAAATAGCAAGGTTTTAAATGCAAAATGTTGTTATACAAATATGAAACACATAAAAAATTTAAAATACAGAATAAATAAGAATGTAAAATAATAGAATAAATAAGAAAGTAGTAAAAATGTTGTGTTAAAACGTCAAATAAAATAATTTGTTTAACTACATTATTATTACAAATATACAAAACAAAGAAAGACATTTTTCAGATTTGTTCAGGCATGAAAGGTCCTAATGTAAACCTTTGCATGTCCCAAATCCTTATACAGTACTGTTCCGATATAAGAACAATCTTACAGTGTTGACTCAAAGAACGACGCCTGCGTTTGATTCGAAAAAGGGATTTGTCTGTCCTCACCACTTCTTCGCTGGTGCGAGTCTCCTTGTTCCGTTATGCCCGAGATCAAACTCAACTCGAAAAAGGACTGCGCTCGGTTCAGAAACTCAGCCGTTCTTCGAGTTAACACTGTACATATTTAGCCCTCATAGAATTTGTTAAATATCTATCATTAACACTTCTCCTAACGTATTGTATTGTTAATAAAAAAATATTATATGTGGGTTTGACGTCGCATTAAAAGCTGGGTCATTAGCGACATTCAAAGTAACTTTATTTAAAACTTGAAGTTCACATACGCTGCTGACTACAGTTTTGAGGATTATTTAATTCTCAAATACCATGCAGGCAATAAAGAAGATCGGATAATTAGTCGTAGATCGTTAATCGTCATTTCCATTTTATGATGAAACTACATCTCAAGAATAACGCGCAGAATTTACATTGAAAATATCCAGAACGTTTTTTCGATGTAATGTCGTTACGGATCATTATTTTTCTACGGTGGCTCGCATCGTCATCTCTATGCTTCAACTCCTTTTTTTCTCAGTATTACAATGTCCCGTAGAGAATCACTCGATGCTTCCCTTTTTCGTGCATATTAAAGCTCGCTTAAAAAATCGATTACATAGCGGTAGGAGGTGGATTTCAGTAACCCTGACTATTACCTATTTCTTGCGGCCACGGATGGGTTTTTAGCCGCTTTAAACCGTCTCCTGTGAAAAGCAAAGCCGGGATATGCGCTTTAGTATAGAATTACACAGGACAAAAGCGAACGCTTCGCCATGCATTTTCATGACAACAGGATTACAGCCGAACTTATTTAACTTTTCAGTAATCGCGCCTCTGCTTTCAAGCGTCCTTTAAGCGGAACGGTCGGATATATTACATGATAGCGTACGATTGCGTTACATTCGATAGTACTGAACCCACTAGCTTGCTACACTATCAGGTAAAAGTAGTTATCTGGGCTTACGATTTCGCGATAAAGCAAGGACCGGGATATTTATGATGAAAGTATAATTGGAAAAAACAATTTAATGCCTCTGTTACGTGTGCGAAGGAGCTGCAATGGAAGAATTTAAAGCTTCACATATTTTTCAAATTTTTTGTTCGCATGGACTGTTCTCCTCATCCTTCCCTTTTAACATTTACTACATGATCCGTTTTGATATGTAGATTAACCATGTGCAAAAATCGGACTCTTCTTATTTCTTACGTATGTACATATGTATGTAGTAGTATGTTCGTACACGTACAGTATTGGCCCGCGATATATGCCTGTATACTGAGAAAAATCGTGTAGGAAAAATTACTACATTGAGTAGTAAAGAAGCAGGACAGAGTGAAATGAGTTCCTTTCAACCACATTAAAAGGAAAAAGTAGCACATGTGTTTCAAAATTTAATAGACCAGTGCAGTAAAATTTACGGAAAGCTGTGATACACAGCGACATCTACGCTTCGGAATGAAGTAGCGTCTCGTGATATAACATTTCAATGCCTTTCAATGAGTATTGCATAGACGTCCAAAAAATGGTATAGTTAATATTGGAATAACTTATTTCCTGAGATAGGTATTTGTTACGGGCCTCACCGTTAGCAGTTACTGAGCATAGGCTTAGTTTCATAGGGCTTCCGCTAGAGTGTTCTCGTAATAATCGTCTTTCTCGCTAGTGCCTGATCCTAGCCCTGTTCATGTATAAAACGAGTTGCGAAATAATGTTCCACAACTCAAGCTCCGGTCCGTCAGCATAGGTCTACCGATAATAAAGCAAGTGTTGGTTGATCCGATGGTCCAAAACGAAAATCGCCGTGGCCCCTTCTCTTCTTTCACCCCGAAGTTTTCCTCCTCCAGTCAACACTTTGTATAACCAAAATAATTCTCTTATCTATCCTGTACCCCGCCTTTCCCGTCGCCGAGCATACCTCTGTATTTCCATAAAGAAAAGCTCTTTCTAGTTTGAGCGAAGTTCCAACTTTGCTACATTCGTGTAATAAAAATCAGCACACGGGGCTGTAGTTTTTACCAAGTCTTCAGAACCAAATATTACTACACTGGTGTAGTAAAAACATAACCACTTTCACCAATCCTGCCGTTTTAATAGAAAATCTAATAAAATTTCGCGCAATGGATACTATAAATTAATACATTTTTTCTCTCAGTGTAGTTCGGAACTGGCGGCCGGTATACAGGGTGTACCAAGCAAAATGTAAGAGCCGAAAAGGGTGGATTACTGGGATGATTCTAAACAACTTTTTCCTTAGCGAAAATGTTCGTTGCGACTTCGTTAATGAGTTATTAACGAAAAACACCGACCAATCAGGGAGCGAGTACAACGGATTAATGATGGCGCGGACGATGGCTAGCCAACACTACTCATCGATGGAGCCCGCGCTAAAATCCATCCACTGTATTCGTGCGTCTATTGGTCGGTGTTTTTCGTTAATCACTCGTTAACAAAGCCGGAACGAACATTTTCGCTAAAAAAAAAAGTTGTTTAGAATCACCTCAGGAATCACCCCTGTTCGGCTCTTGCACTTTCTTTGGGACACCCTGTATAATACAAATTGCACGTGTTTTGATCATTGATTTTTGCTATCAGTTCGTTTTTGTTTCATTAGAAGCGAAATTGGATATTGAACATTTAACACTGTATACTTGAACCAGCTCTTCAGCTTAGTGTTCTAGGTTAGACAAGGCCTAACAGTTCACGATAAAGATTTTTTACATCCTAATCAAACAACATTAGGCATAAGATCACAGTGAGAAAGTTGGGAAAAGACGTGCACGTAATAAAAGGAAGCTCAATAATTGAAAGCTAGTAAGAGAGAAGTTATTGCCATGGCGGTAATGAAGCCAGAGACACGGAAGACGAGCGAACGGGCGCCGTTTGTTTGGAAAGAAAACACTTATTAGCGGGGTGGATCATGGTACTGGCAAGGGCTGAATTTAAATCGGTACATGTGGCGCACGGTGACGGCCAAACCGTAGAAAGGGAACAGTGCGACAAACGGTGGAGAGTCGGACGGGCCGGCTCCCACCGACGACACGGATCTCGCGAGAAACGCAAATCCAAGCGATCCCAAGGGATCTATTTTAATTATGCCGGGAGAAAATTTGCAAGAAAAATAGCGCGCTGGTTCTCCTTATTTGCGCTCGAAGAAATAAACGGGTGACTCATGACGGTAATAAAGACGATCTCATTCCCGGGACAGAACTTCAGACTCAAAACGTCTCCTGTGCCGCTCAAACGTTGCACTTGGGATTACATATATATTATACATTTCTTTAACGACACTTGAGTTAAGCGTCGGGTTTAATTCATTACGACAGAAAAGTTTTATTCGCTTGAGATTATGAAATAACATTCGCTCGGCTAAAGGTATTCTTTTAGAGAAAACTGATTAAGGAAATTCATTTAATATGTCTATGTTTATTTAAAAATTTGCCTTTTCAGTATTCCTCTGCTATATTTAGGGGTGTATAATTTAAATGTTTTCAGGAATGGAATAAATGATAGTCATTAGCGAGTGGATTGCAATTTTTTAAATCTGAATTTTTTACATAGTTTTACATAGCGATATTTTGTGTAGGGAATTGGAAAACTAATAAAGTAGCTTTCGTCTGCGATTGTGACTGTGTTTCATTACGACTGATGAAGCCTTATTTTCAAGACTATAAACTATCCTTTAAATTTTCAGAGGGGTGTAACCCCTTAAGCAAATACGCATTTGCATATCACACCTTGAAGCTCTAGTCGTACCAGACATCGTATTTTAGAAGGGAACTCTCTGCTATTGTTTTCAACGAAAGAAAAGTTACAGAAAAAAACATTTTACTATATGTATATTTCAGTTTCGGTAATTATTTACATTAGGAGCGACCTCGCCGATTTCGGTAACCTTGAAATATGTTGTCAAGGTCATCATTCTGAATACCTTTTCCCTATTGAGAAACTTATTGTTAGTGGAGGCGTGGCTTAGATTTTTGCCCTCTGGTGGTAAGTTTGCAAACTACTGAAAGTAGGTTCTAGATCCCTTCAAACATTTCATTCGCCAGTAAAAATAGCTTTTAACCACATAAAAATTCTTTTAAATCCCTTCTATATGATTTTTGTATTTAAACGAATTATAGTATCAGAATCCTCAGGTACCCAATACATGTTACCGCCGCTCGGCTTTAGTTTCCGAGATATACATAAAAAAGTTTCAATATTTAAAGGCTGATCGGAATAGGTCTGGGTTGGATTTAAAATTGTCACCACTTAAAACGACTTCAATCAGTTGAGATCCCCTGACTTGTCTGTTTATGTTTACAAATTGAAACGTGAAATGGATCGTGTGGAACGCGAACTCATTTGATTGTCAGGCGTATTAGCATGAAACTATTCTTGGATATCTGCAACAATCAAGAAAACTTGATAGTGACATTGCAGAATTCTTATTTCGCTGACGCCATCATCTTGATAATAAAATAACTGCATTGTTTTAAATAATGGCAGCAATATTCTCAGTTGTATAAGATTAATAATAAAATATACACCATTTCAAATAGAAACTCGTCTATTGTTTTGCAAGGCCGCCAACCCCTCCCCCAAACCTCCTCCTCGCTAAGAAATCTAACCTAGACCTACTCCTATCACTTTTTACGATATTTAAACTTGTTTGCGAATATCTCGGAAACAAAAACCGAGCGGCGCACAGTGGTGAATTCGGCCGAAATCGTGGACAAAAGTCCAAAAAAATTATTCCGTACTTAAAAAATGTATATAGTGTGCGTCATTTATAAACTATCAAAGTATATGTTTCCGTTGAAATCAATTAGTGATATGTAATCCTCAAAGAAATATGCGACTTCAAAGTTGATGATTTTAAAATGCCATTTTCTTAAGTCATAATTGGAAGTATGTTTGTGATTAATTATCGAAATATTTTTCGTAGCAAGGGCTGCGAAGTACGCTGCTTTTACTTTTATTCAAAGTGTGGTTTTGATTGATTATCGAAATATTTTTCTGATTTATCGATGTTGTTATAATCAATCATGTTATAAGTCAATATTTATTCCGGTCTAATTACTTCATTTTATTTATTAAAGCTTATTGCATAAAAATACGAGACCTAGGTTTCTTTCTTCTTTTCTTAATGAAATAGTAGTCTGTAAATCGCGATAAAATAGTCCTTTTTATTTTAATCGAAAGTTTGAAGCCTACTGAATAAGTATCTGTTCAATTTACCTGCGACCTTTCGCGACCTTATAAGTCAGGCATGGCCAACTCGCGGCTCAGGGAGCGCAGCTCGAGCCGCTCCCGCTCCGAGAGCCGACCCCTCGCTCTGGGCGGCAAGGGGGAAACGTGTGGCGTTGTGTTGGATACAATTCGTGAGTCGGGAGAGCGCAGGACCGTGTACGACACTAGGGGGCCCCGAGAAAAGGAAATTCAATTCAAATGTACCCGAAAATTCGTATAACACACAGAAAGAATTTATACGTATAAATTTACATGAAAATTTCTTATCATAATAAAAATAAAGTGCTAATATTTTACGTACTGTTTAAATAAATGATTTTTTAAAACACTGCAAATGATTCGATTCGTCTTTGAGAAACATACATTTAAAAGGGAAAGGATTTCTATTCTGCTCTTAATAATTCTCCAGACATTCTTCAAAATATGTTTTCATAATATGTATTTCATTTTACTTTATTCCATTTTTTTTCTTGGATTTGACACCAATATAAGCAGCTATGTCCAAAGTTTCTATATTTTGATACGAATGGCAAGCTTCTGTTCGGTATTGCAAACATTATTCGTACTATATAAAAATTTTTCAATTCTATATTATGGCTTAATGGCCCCTCTTTCTGGCACTAAGCATTGGGACCCCCAGGCATTAGGACATGGCACTGTAGCTCTCCCCACCCTACACACTCCAGCGATACGCGGCTCTCTGGGTTAGCTATGTCCTACATTTCAGAGCTGGCCAGAGCGCTCCCGCTCTCAAATCGCCAGTTGGGCATGCCTGTTATAAGTTATCGTCATTTTTTTACAGGCCGCACTGTTCGTAACGCGGGACATTCGTAGCACAGGCTGCGAAGTACGCTGCTTTTACTGTTATATTCTCAATTCTATGGTTAAGAATCCTTAGATTTCGATGAATACTTCATCTGTAGCGTAAGGTGATGAGTAGTGTTTTTATTAGAAGAAATTAAATGGTTTCGAGTGGCGCACCACATGGTGTATGTGCCTTTTTCGAAAGTGGAAGTGTATAAGAGATTTTCAGGTCACCCCTATTTTTTAAAATAAAGATACCTATGTAGATTTTTATGCGCTATTCGACGCACTCTGTTCGTAATTATTCTTCAGATTTGTAATCAACAACCTCGAAAACACTATAGTACCAATTTTCGTATAAATCTAGTAATGTTTTCATATATGTGTCCGCCATATTGGATCGGTCATTTTGATTTTGAAATTTTTAAGTTCAGAGTCGTAATCAGCGACCCCGAAAACATTGAGGTACGAACTTCTGATCAAATTCAAGTACGTCAAAACGTTTTGGCCTCGTTTTGGCCGTTTCTCATCACTGTGCGGCGGTAACATGTACAGGGAAAAGTTGTTCAGAGTGATGACTTTGACAACATATTTCAAGGTCATCAAAATCGGTGAGGTCACCCCTAATGTAAATAATTACCTCAGTTTCCTTCGTCCAAAACTTACAATTGAGAGATGTCCCACGTTAGCCTATATCTACATCCATCTCTGGAAATTCTGTTGTGTTCACAGCGAGCATAATAACTAACAATGAGTAAAATATCATTGACTAAAGTGATTATCAATCTAAAAATCACGATCACATGAAGATTCTTTATCTACGTTTACTTCAATCTGATCGCAGATTGTATTCCTCTGTTATGATCACATTTGTAATTTGAAATACCTATGTCTGCAGAGAGTGGCCGTTTCAATTTAGATATTGAAGGCGGTTAATGACGAAGCTGATTCGGTTATCTGAATTCTTTATCTCCGATTTCATAACAAGCATTTCAATTTTTTTGAATTGCGTGCACGATGCGGTAGAACGCGTTCCCTTTACTGGTGCGACCGTAACGAGTTTCAATAATTGAGATTTTTTCTGTTTTCGCTGTGCAAGTATTGCATACATAACACATCGATGAAATTCAAAGAGGCTGTAATTACACCGATGTGAAGCGGAATAATATCTCTACAATTTCTCTAGTATCATAACCCAGATAGCACAAACACGTTGTATGTATGTCCATAGAATATTCGTTCTGGACGTTCCGGACGTCCCGTAAAGGTCCATATGTCCTCTATACGTCCTCATTAAGTTTTCTAAACGTCGCAGTAAGGTCCCATTTACAAAGTGGGACGTCCTCAGAATGTGCTGTGTCGACATTATCAGGACATGTTCCGAACATTCAAAAATAATTTTTTGAACGCTTAAAATTACTAAACGAATCATTTTCTTAAATTCGCATTCTTGGTTATTACAAAATATAAAAATATAGATCTTATTATCTTTCACAATCCGGACAGCAAGGAATATTATTACTCTAGAACCTTGCAGGTTATGTTGTTATCGGAATATTCGCGGTCACCCATCCTTCTTTGGAGTCTCGATCGAGCATCTTTACTTATTAACTTCGATGATCCTATCTATAACCTCAAACTGCAAACTCAAATGATTAGATAAAGAAAATTTTTATTTGGCTACCTTGGTATAATATATCAAAGCAAGTTTTTATAATATACGCGTCGTTTTGAATAAAGTAATTGTTTACAATTATTTACGAATCATTTCAGAATTCAGAAGCATTTATTTTCCTTTAATTTTGGAAACCTCGTTTTGTTGTATGTACATATTTTAAAGTTCAGAGATTTAAAATTCAATATAAAATTATTGTTTAACAAACTTTCTATTTAAATGTTCGTTTTTTCAAGCTGAACAATATAAGAGTAGCCGACTACTAAAGGATTGTCGACCTTCACCTTATACGAGAAATAAATAAGACACTAAAATTTCATTGCAACGTTGAGGTTATATTGTGTATTTCTTATGCATATCCATAACACTCTTTAGAGGAACGTTTCTAAAACATCCGAAATTTAAATCTTCCGAACATCCATAGAACTTTTAAGACAGACGCTCTTGAAACATCCGAAATTTAAGTCTTCCGAATATCCACAGAACTTTTAAAACGGACGTTTCTGAAACATCCGAAATTTAAGTTTTAGGAATGTCCTAGGAATGTCCAAAATGGACGTAGGACATTCGGACATAAACGGAACATGAAACGAACGTCCTTGGAACGTATGGTGCTATCTGGGAATAAGTGTCATAAGTAACGAATTTTATTACAAAAGTACTTAATGTTTAAATATCACATATTTGGTCAACCTGTCGATGTGCTACGCCCTCGCCGATTTTGATGACCTTCAAATATGTTATAAAGTACAACATTCTGAACAACTTCTTCCTATGCATATACTAGGCGGTCGGCTTTAGTTTCCAAGATATTCACAAAAAAAGTGAACGGGACTAGGTCTGGGTTAGATTCCTTTTTTGCTAATATCTCTGAAACTAAAGCCGACCGCCTAGTATATGCGTTGGAAAAAGTTGTTTAGAATGATGACCTTGATAACATATTTCAAGGTCATCCAAATCGGTGAGGTTACCCCTATTCCGAATAATTAACAAAACCTTTTTTTGTATGTAACTCAAAGACTAAGGCCGACTGCCGGTTACATGTATAAGACAAAGTTGTTCAGAATGATCAAACAAAGTAATTAAAGAAAAGTCCCATCCAAATCGGTGAGGAAATAGCTTTTTTACTAGTTTAACTACAATGTAGTAGTAGCGGCGGTTTTTCGCGAATATTTCGGAAATTAAAGCCGACCGCCTAATATATGCGTAGGAAAAAGTTGTTCAGAATTTTGTCCTTTATAACATATTTGAAGGTTATCAAAATCAGTGAGGGCGTAGCACATCTTTTTTTAACAAATTTTGATCCACTGTGGATATACAATACATACATTTGATCCAATTATAATATTGCAAAAACATACACTTAATAATAAATACTCAAACAGGTGTTTGAAAAGTGATGAAGTGTTTAATTAATCAGAGGCTACACAGTATCATAATCTAGTCGCAAGAAGATCAATTATAGATTAAAGTTTATCAAGCCTAACTTATCGAAAACAGCATCGAAAATTAAGAAGAAATTTGAAACCTTTTTTAACGCGCGACTTGTCCGATTTATTTGTATTTGCGAAAAACATAGTAGTATATGCAGAATCGATAGTTTGTCATCCGGCGACTTGTATTTAGGCAATATGATTCATCTAAACCTGTGCCTTTCACGGCACCTCGTCCCTACTAAATTATCTTTAAGTGATGTGTATTTGCATAGCTTTTATATCGTAGAATACGTGAACAATGTTGCGCATGAAACAGCTACATATCTCGTTAATAATTGTACAATTGTGTAACAGTTTAGCTTTAAAGGAATAGGAAGAGTTCAGCCTTGTTCGTTAAGCGCAGGCGGATAATTAAATTGGGATAGCTTAAGATTTCGGTGCCTCTAAAGGATTCCCATAGGAACGGCCAGAATTGGTTTGGAGAATTCGATAAGAGGAGCCCACAGGATTTCGAAGAGGGTGCACAATAGCGAAAGACGCTCTAAACTGTAAAATAATTAAGCTTCACGAAGCCCCTAATCGTTCCTGATCTCCTTCCAGCGAATTCGATTGGTTCATTCGATTAATCGTCAAAAATTCAATTGTCCTGATCGAAACTTTTTGGCTCAGCTATAGGTTACGTGATGACGCAAGGATTTATGTAATCTTTGTGGCGTTCTGATTGAGACGTTTCCCTGGATCAAAAAAATATCAAAGAAAATAAAAAACCTTTCATTTATTTCAAACGCTTAACATTTTATTGTACAAGAAACTTGTTCCGCATTGACTTCCTAAAGTTATAGCGCTATCAACACAATTAAATAATAGTGTCGTATTTTAATACAGATTTTTATTAATCGATTAAATGTGATTGTAAGTGTATGTTTTGATTCTAGTATAGGTGCTTAAAAAATACATATGAATGAAATTTCTAAAAAATTGTAACAAAGACAATGATTATTAACATTACAATCATGCGACATTTGTTATAATTAAAGTTCATATTTTAACATTACATTTTTTTCATATATGGTAACATAAAGTTTTACAGTTATAAGTTTTATATATTTTCTTTTCCTTGTTGTGTAGCAGAATTTGTTTAGTAGTATGGGATGATGGATTTAAGAATAATTACCATAATACACGATTTAAGGAGAATTCTAAAGTAGTTTGAATCGTGGATTGTCAATCTGTTCATAAAAGTCATCATACTTTGAATATACTCATGATATTGTTTATATTTAAATTTGTGTTTTGCACAGAATACGTAAAAAATATTGAAAATGATAAATTCATATTAGTTGGTTAATTACCATGTATAAACGTATAAATAAAGTCATAATCTAAAACTGTGTTTCACGTAATAGCATTGATCGACAACTTCCAAAGTTTCAGAAAGCGGCTTACAAAAAGAACAGTGTTCCTTCATCAATAACTACTCATCGTGAAAGTGCTATGATTATTATCGTACACGTTCTATAGCTTGACAGCTTATGGTAATTAAAGTTCGCTGTACGCTCTTTCCTCCGAAGACAATCTGTCAAAACGGTTAACGCAGCAAACGTCAAAAGGGAAGCTTCGATTCTCCCCCTTTAGTCTTGAATCCCCCATGACCCTCTACTTCCGGGAACACGTTAAGCTCGCGAACTTGAAGGTTTTTGCGAGACACTCTTCAATTTATTATTACCTTGCTGAGAACCGTACATCCACTTTCTTCCTCGAGCGACCTTCAAAACCCCCACCTCTCGTCTTCAAACTTCCGGACACGGGGGAGTCATGTCGACTCGAAGCCGGACGACAAAAAGACTGGAGCGTGAATCCTAAAGGCACGTCTACACCATGGACCTAAAGGACGGATCGTAAAGTAGGTACATGAGGGATGCGGGTGTCGCTGTGAAAGGGGGGACTGTCAGCCATCTTGTGTGGCCCAGATAATGTTGCCATCTATGACACGCTTGCGGCAAAATTTAAAAGTGCAGTCCTTTACAATGCAGTCTGGGCCACTCAAGATGGCTGAAAGTCTAATAGAGGTCGATACCCCTTCCGTCTGTCGCTGCAACCCCTCAAACTTACGCACCGTCCTTTAGGTCTATGGCCTACACTCTACGCACAGCGAACGCACACGAACGAACCCCCAGGCCCCTCCTACTCAGGTCAAAGAAGCGAATCAGCATATTCTGTGTCGTTCGCGCTCGTTCGCGCGCGTTCGCCTTCCCTGCATTCTTTCACGTTGTTCGCTGTATGTAGACGTGCCTTAATGGAATCGACAAATAGGTGTAGGCTCATATTTTGTGTTCGTACATGTAAGCCACAATTGTAGAATGTATTTGATTTTAATTCGAAATCCAAAACTTTTGCAGCTCTAGAAGTTATTGAGTGGCCTTACTTCAAACAGGCTTGGGCATTATCCAAATAAATAAATTGAAAAATAATCGTTGAGATAATATATCATTGTCTAACTATATGTTGTTTGAAATAATCGTGTCTTAATGATTTTCCTTGGGATTATTTCATTATTTAGATTTAAGATAAAATAACAGTTTATTAACTTCCCGATTTATAGGGAAGTTATTGTATTTGCCCCTAAAATGGAAAATCGATTTTTTAACAGATCTCCATGTTTCAAGGTCATAGGAGTAATTTTAGGCTATTTTTAACAAATTGTTCGTGTGTGTGTGTGTGTGTGTGTGTGCGCGCGCGTGCGTGCGTGCGTGCGTGTGTGCGTGCGTGCGTGCGTACGTACGTATGTGATCAAATTTTTCGTTAACGTTTTCTAAAAAACTAATAGTGAGATCAAAATGGTCGATGATACAATCGATGTGTATCAATGTAACTTAGAGCTGAATAGATTTTTTTCTAATTCGGTCCAGTAGTTTTTTAGTTTTTTTAAGAAAACCTAACAGAATAACGCAATCTAAATAGGAGAATATAAATTTATGAGAGAATAACTAAACTGAAATAATATATATACATATATTATTACTATTATTATATTTATATAACACACACACAAACACACATATATATATATGTATATATACAGGGTGTCCCATTTTAATCCGCCACCACGGCTAACTTAAGAAATATGCATCGGATCAAAAAACATCCCGAACAAAAGTTTGATGGTTTGGAGGGGGACATCTGATCCTGTCAAAAAAATTTCACCCCTACCCCCCTGGGGGGGGGTTACTTTAAAATTTTAAATAGGACCACCTACTTTTTATTGCAGATTCGGATTCTACGCTACAAAATATGTAGGTTTTATTTCAAACATTTTTTTTCATTCGCGATAGGTGGCGCTGTAATCGCGAAATTTCGATTTTTCGCCTATCTCGATTTTTCGCCTATATACAGGGTGTTTCGCAATTCGTGGGAAATCTCCGAGATACAGGTACTAGGCACGAAAATTATAAGAAAAGTTCTTATGCAATATTCTCGGAAATGGTTAGTTTATTAGTTACACGCGGTTTTATATTTCGTAAAGTCACATAATAAAGGCTCATCCCCTGTAAGGTCAGTGAACGCGATTTGGGCCTCTGCATCGTGGAAAAGTATCAGTTGTGTTACATTTGTCATCATTTCAATTTTTAATTACAAAAATTTGATTTTTCATTCGAAAAAACATCTCATTTCAATACACGTTGCGAGTCACCGGGGCCCACTTAGACCCAGAGAGGCCTGGGCCTTTAAGTGCGGTCACTGGCTTTAAAGGGGATGAAGCAGTGTTACGTCGGCATTTTACGAAATGTAAAACCGCGTGTAACTAATAAACTAACCATTTCCGAGAATATTGCATAAGAACTTTTCTTATTATTTTCGTGTCTAGTACCTGTATCTCGGAGATTTCCCACGAATTGCGGAACACCCTGTATATATTACAATATATAATTATAATGATATAATTGTGATAAATACATATATATGAGTATATTTATACATGTATAAATATATATATACTCAATAACTACATATTGAAAACAAATGAATATACATAATATCCATATACACAGCACACACATACATACATATATACCTCAGGGGGGTAGGGATGAAATTTTTTAACAGGGTCAGATGTCCCCCTCCAAACCATCAAACTTTTATTCTGGATGTTTTTTGATCCAATGCATATTTCTTAAGTTGTCCGTAGTGGCGGATTAAAATGGGACACTCCCTATATATATAGATGTTCGTTTAATGCGACGTCATATAGCAACAATGGTGATAAGTAGAAAACTATTAAATTTCTCCGAATACGAATAATTTTCTAATTAGTGATAATTAATAATGGTAATAATAAATTACAACTCGCAAATCGGGAAGTTCTTTGCGTGGCCCGTAAAGGGTCACACACGAAATAATCATGAATAGCTACAGGCATCACTACTCGCGAGCGAGTGTAGCGAGCGAGCAACAATAACTCCACTCGTTTTATTTTTTGTTTGATCAAATACTCTCTGACCCTATCATGTGAACACCAACAACTGCGTTAGAATTTATACAGGGTGTCCCAAACTTGACGCGGGAGCTGGAAATTGGAGATTCCTGGGGTGATTATAATCAACTTTTTCCTTTGCAAAAATGACCTCCGAAGCTTTGTTAACGAGTTCGGATTAATGAGGGCGCGGACGATGAGGGGCCAATACTACTCAAAACTCGGGCGCGCGTTGAAATTCATCCACTGTATTCGTGCTTCTATTGGTCAGTATTTTTTGTTAATAACTCATTAACAAAGCTTCAGAGGACATATTTGCAAAGGAAGAAGTTTAAAGTCACCCCAGAAATCTTTCATGTCCGGCCCCCGCGTCGAATTTCCGACAGCCTGTATAGATTTTAAATAGAACTGGGATTCGTGATTAGGCTTGTAATTAGTGCTTCAATAAACTCGCTATGTAGGTAAGCAGGTACCTTTCCAGTATAAAATTTAAACGTATTTTTTGAACGTAGATAATTACTATTTCTTTTAAACTCTAGGTAATAAAGTTTTAAAAATCACATGTCCCATTACTGTGAAATTTTTATAGAATATTTCATGTATTATTAGCGCTTATCGGTAGCAAATGATATTTTTATGTTAAGTTTATCATACATTTTTTTTTTTATTAAAACTGACCGAAAAAGAACGAATTTTCAGATTTTCTAGTTTAAACACGCACCATTTCGCTAATATTTAACATAAATTAGTTCTTTTGGTACAGATAATAATTATAAGTATAATGATTAAAAATATTAAATTTTTTACTTTAATCTACTTTGAGAGCTTCAATCATCTATACCAAGGAGATACAATGTTCAAAGATACATTTATTGCGAGTAAGATAAACTCTAGAAACAAATTAATTAACATTTTATAAAACAAATTCCAAGTATGGAAAGAAGTAGTTGGACAAATTGCAAAAGGAATTCTTCTAAAAAAAGTCATGATAACCGTTAAAGTTTGCAACACTCATAGAGGAACGCCCTCTCAAGACATTGCAATTTGTGTTTGTTCAACAGGTTCGACATAAATTACTTTTTTTAACAATAACTCCTTGAAAACAGTTTATTGTGCATTAATTTTAGTTTACACTTATATAAAAAATTACTAGTCATTTTTAGGTATTACAACATTAGATTTATTCAACAGTTTTTTCATTTTTTTTCATGCACACCTTTTGTTCATTTTGTTCGTTTCCTCTTCGGTTCCTTTCAATCCGATTTCTTTTTCCGCGGAGGATTTTTCGGCGCGGTCGGAAGTCCTCCTTTCACGGTCCAAGACATTTTGTCTTGCACGAATTAGCAAAGATTCTCTTTTGGAATTCCTCGACATCCGGCCAGGACCTCTTCCGGTCGCGTTGTTGCTCCACCTCATCCTTGGTGCTCTTTGTACCCCGAGCGATACAAAAGGCTGCATTAGGTGGTCTGAGAGGAGAAAAATGTCCCTCGATTCGTTTAATTGTGACGTCCAGTGAGATAAGGAACCTGATAATGGTGATTGATGCCGCACAACGTTTAGAGACCCTTTTTTACCTCTCTCACTGAGAAGACCCACGAACGTAATCCTCGAGATAGTTGTTCTGCTGTTTTATTCTTTCTCTTGACATATTTAGCTTGGCTAGCAATGTTATATTGAATTATAAGGTGTATGTATAAAAAATATACTGGAGTTCTATCTAGTATTGCCATATTGCTTTAAGGGAAGCTGCTTAAAGGAATAAAGAATTTCTAGTTCATAAATAAAATTTTTTTTATTATACTGTATTTACAACTAGCTCTACATATACATACTAGAACTAGCAAATTTCTTGGTAACAAAGGTGAAATATCGCGTGCATGTGGGTGATGCTCAGCATCACTTCCACTATCATTTTTATGTACATATGTGTTACATCTGAAGATTGGTGGGTTTGTTCCTTTTTAGTCTTCTGACTTCTGGTACTTAATTTATTGTTAGTCCTGTAGCGAGCTCGTTGGGGTGATTCTTTGTTCTATTTCTGTGTGCTATTGCGAATTTTTTCACTTGTTCGTTGACATTTTCTCTTTCCAAATTTGTATGAAAAGTATCTCCACCACGGACCTAAAGGACGATACATGAAGTGGACTTATGGACGAGGGGGGTTGTGATTGAAGGGGGGCCCCTCAAACGCCATGTTTGGAACCACTAGTGGTGCCATTTATGCCATACCGCGGGACATTTTAAATTGGATTATTCATACCTGTTCATACCAAACACGTACAAACTGTAATAATTAATGAACATTTTCAAACTTACATAGTTTTTTTTAAATCATTTATATTAAATAAATCGTGATGTGTATCAACATTGAATAAATGTTAATCTTAATAAGAATAAGGTAAAATACTAAATGTATCATTGAACATTAAAATTTTCCTTTCATTAATATATATTTAAACCAGGCTTGCTATTTAACTGAACTTCGCGGCCGATTCTTGTAGGCGACGCCTCCCTTCCTCCGGCCGCGCGCCTCACTCCCCGCGGCAGCCGAAGTGCTCGGTAGGCCTCAGGCGCGATTGGCACGTGTGCCGAGCACTACGGCTGCCGCGAGGAGTGAAGCGCGCGGCCGGAGGAAGGAGGCGTTGCCTGCGAGAATCGGCCGCGAAAGCCTGATTTAAACAAATGAAGGAGCGCACTAAATTACGTATTAACATCAAAGGAATCAGCATTTTGCAAAATGAAATTTCTGTTCAACTTTTACAAAAAATGTAAATATTTATATTCTTCCGCAAAATCTAAAACTTGATAAAATTAACGCTTTATTTTAAATAAAATTTGCAATACTGTATATTCTACTGGATGCAAATCTCAATTATTATGATCTCAATGATACATGCACCGTGGATACATGTTATTATAGTAAAAATATGAAAGTGCATTATAAAACGTAAAAGAAAGCAGGTATTTACTGCAAATGCCGCGTACACAAACATAAAAACGTGGATGTCCAACCTTTTTTCATCTTTCAGCTGATTGCAAATAGTTAAAATCGTCGATAACACTGGCGTTCCAAGCCACGCTACTCTTAATACTGACAGTCAACTATAGAGTGCAAACCAGTGGTTCCAAACATGGCGCCGATCCCCCTTCCGTCTTTAGTCACAACCCCGCAGGACAAGACACCGTCCTTTAGGTCCATGATCTCCACTGATATTCCATGGAATGGCGGCTATCGGCTATAGTACTTAGAACCTTATTTTGGAATCTTTGAGTTCTGGGAGCTCTGGGAGCTCACGGATATCCAAAGGTGCGTCAAGAGGAGTATAACCGAACCGCGCAACCAAACGGTGTTCGCGTGCGTAGACGTGAGGCGCGCGGCGAGCGCTTGGCGTGTGGCATAGGGTGCGTCCAGACGGGTTGTGAAGAATGCCGACTTCTATGATGTCGCATCTGGTCGTAAAAACAGATCATTTTTGAGTGACTGCGCGTAGAGATTGCTCGTTTCTACACGGGATATTCGCTATGCGCGTCCTTGCGCGTTCGCGCGTAATGTTGCACGTGTTTCCAGGCGCCTTAATGTAAAGGTGCGTCCAGACGAGCATAATCGAACAGGAATCGAACGCGAACCAAACAGATTTCGCGCGTGCGGACGTGAGACGCGCGACGAACGCTTGCTGTGTGGCATAGGCATTCGTGTTCGGTTACACTTACACGTTCGGTTTGCGTTCGGCTCGCGTTCGGATCGTTCGACTGAACGCACCCTAACATTACGCTCATCTGGAGTCTGGGCACACCCCAACACTCGCGGCAGATGCGTTCGCGCGCACGGGGAACTGCCGTGGTGGAGGCACTCCTCTAGAAAGGCACATACGTGAGGGGCTGATGACCCTGAAACGCCTATCGAGATTGCCTCGACTCTAGTTTGGTTTATAGTCCAGTCTAATTTGTTTGAGATATTGTAATAAATGATGTACTAACATATTACTACACTTTTTCATTCATTCATTCATTCATTCATTCATTCACAGGAAAATTTTCCCATTAGTATACAAGTAATTATAATAATAGCAGTACAGTAGAGGACTAATTGACTTACATAAAAAATTAATAAAAATAAAATAAACTAAACTATAAATGTATATGATGATATAAATAAGAATTAGACACGGAAACAAGAGATAAAAGGTAAAAATTCAAGCGTATACATCACAGTAGAGAAAGGAAAATTACAAAACGTCATAGATTTGCTTCCTGAACACGGAAAAAGAGCCGCAGAACATGTCCAGGTTATGATCACAAGCATTTACTGCCATGCATACTCGATTAATGGTATCGGTATGTGAGAAATAAGAGGTGTAGCTTGCTGGGAGAAATGTTTGTATTGGTGCATATAAATTGACGAGTTCAAGGAGTTGGGGACATTTGATACAACCATGCAGAATTTTGTAAAGAAACAACAAATCAGATATTGTCCTTCTATTCTCTAACGACATAAGTTTTAGCTTATCCATGACAGGATTATAATTTTGATCAGAGAAATGCATCCTTACCCCAATCTTAAATGCGGCATATCTGAGAAACTTATGCTGCACTCTTTCAATCTGTATCTCATGTATTTAGCGTAGTAGGGGGACCATATGACAGAGGCATATTCAACCTGTAATCTCACTAGAGCGCAGTACAATAATCTTAACGCATTGGAGTTTTTAGATACAAATTTGCAAAAATTCGTTCTTTTCCGTATTCCTAACTAAACATAACCCCTTAATAAATGTAATATTTCGTCGAAAAAATTCAACTAAATTCTATTGAATTACCATTCAATTATAGAATAAGCTTTTAATATTATAAAATTGATTTTAATAACTTCTAATAACTATTAAATAGTAACTAATATCTCATATTGAATTTAAAAAAAAACACACAATAAGCAAACTCAATCCACCGATTCTACCATTTTAATCCACTGATTTAAGCAACGCATTCTGTGTAATATTTTGAAATGGTAATTCTTTGATGTTTTGGCTGTTGCCTACACATCAGATATTCGTTGATGGATGATATATTTTCTTGGGCGCAAAAGTTTCTAAATAAATATACGCGACGAGACTATGCAAATACAAATATCGGCGAAACGATAAATTCAACGTAGGCTATGGCCGTAGTTTCGCAATCGAACGTTCACGTACAATAGCAAAAATATTGTCCGACCAGAATATTTCGGGTCGAATCCAGTTGGCCAGACGTAAGAACAGCTTTCATCCCTTGTGTAATTGATTCCATTATTTTCTATTGACTGTCGAATGAATTTTACAAAAGCTCCGTCCGATATGAAAGCAGGAATCGCTTCCATGGCCGAGCATTTAGTACGATTCGATTAATTGATTTGCCCGTACCACAATGCACTTGACTTTCAAAGCAACTTTAATATTCATTCCTTATTAGAATGCGGGCAAAATTCAATAACGATTGGAGACGGATGGTTCCGCCAGACAAACGTACTGTTTAATAAATTTAATTGAGAATACTTCTTAAAATACGCTTTCTGTTATTGCTCATAAGAGTAATATTGCAGTAAATACTTATACTATGAACATTCTTAATGACAAAAGAATCTGTATGAACCACTTTAAATGTTTTCAAAAGGGGAGTACCATAGAAAAAAATTACAATTGAATGTTTTATTTTTTTAATATCTCGTAAATTGTAAAAAATTATTGCGTCTAACCGATGGATTAGTAGAATTTGAATTTTTTATGTTTTTTTCTATAAATGTCTATCGATCTGAAAGAGCTTAATAATATGTGTTGATGAACATAATTGAATATAGTCGGTATTTTGTTGTAACTTACAGAAATAGTAGCTTATTATACATAGCATGCTACCATTGTTATCAACTTTATTACATTTTTTGTGTTCGACATTATCTGAAGGTTATCATTAAATATATATTTGCACTCGCTAACCGCTAACCACGAAAACTATTCAGTAATCATGAAAATGATTAAAATTCTTTCATCATATTTCCCTTTTGAAACCATATTAAATTGTTTCACAGGTATTCGTAGAATACAGGGTGTAACAAAAATGTTACAGCTTCTTGAAAGGTGAGATTCCCGAGGTGATTTTAAACAACTTTTTCCTTAGCGAAAATGTTAGGTGGCGTTTTGTTAACGAGTTATTAACGAAAAACACTGACCAATAGAAGCATGAATACTACAGTGGATGAATTTAAACGTAGGCTCCAGCTGTGAATAGTATTGGCCCACCATCGTCTGCGTCATCATTAATCCACTGTACTCGCTCCCCGATTGGTCGGTGTTTTTCGTAAATAACTCGTTAACAAAGCCCCACCTAACACTTTCGTTAAGGAAAAAGTTGCTTAAAACCACCTCGGGAATCTCCCCTTTGAAGGACGTCCAACATTTTTTTTTATTATGTGAAAAAAGGATAATACTATATTTTATACTTTTTCTGAAAGGGTCAATCATTGTATAGAGGAGTCAAGAACTGTATGCTTTAGGCTAAGAACTTTTCTTATTATTTTCATACTTACTACCTATATGTCCAAGATGTTCCACAATTTTTGTTACACCCTGTATCTTCGAATTGCAAGCAAAGCCCCTAACTTATATTCCGTATGTCCAAATTAGTTTTATTCTTATTTCGTAGATTAATATTTTGTTACCCATTATTAATTAAAATTTTCTTCCTTAGCGTTCAGTACATTTGTTTCGTCATGAGACTAAGTTGTTTGCGTTATGACGTAAATGACATAAAGGCTGAAACAGACACGTTTAGTAATTTAATCGAGTGGCAAGTATTTTAGTAATTTAGCTACCAATGTAGCTACTTGCCACTCAACTAAATTACTGATGTGTCTGAACCAACTTTAAGGGTATGTCGACTTTCCTCTCAGTTTGTCAACTATTGCTGAAGTTAGATACAAGGGGGGTTTCAAAGTGATAATCGCCGACTTTGATCAAACTGTGGGAGAAGATAATTTCCATAAAAACGTTTGACTTGGATTTTTTTATCGCCTATTATCCATATCTAGAGGGTCAAAAGTGCCCTCAAAGGGGAAGAAAAAATATATCTTCCTAAATGTAAATGTTTATGAAACTATTTGTTTTGAAGAAAAACATTTTACTTGCCCTTCTAACGCTCTCAAACCTTTGATTGAAATAATAACTTTATACCTAATACACCACCTTTAATATTTTCTCAAAAACAAATAATACAGCTTCAATAAAAATATTAAAGCCATGAAAACTGAGAACACATACACTGAGAAAAACCGTGGAGGAAAAATTACTACATTGCGTAGTAAAGAAGCACGATAGAGTGAAATGCGTACCTTTCTACGACATTAAAAGGAAAAAATAGCACATGTGTTTCAAAATTTAATAGACCAGTGCAGTAAAATTTACGGAAAGCTGTGATACACAGCGACATCTACGCTTCGGAAAGAAGTGGCGTCTCGTGACGCTCGAACATAACTTTTCAATGCCTTTCAATGAATATCGCATAAACGTCCAAAAAATGGTATAGTTAATATTGGAAAAACTTATTTCCTGAGATAGGTATTTGTTACGGGCCTAACCGTTAGCAGTTACTGAGCATAGGCCTAGTTTCATAGGGCTTCCGCTAGAGTGCTCTCGAAATAATCGTCTTTCTCGCTAGTGCCTGATCCTAGCCCTGTTCCTATACATATAAGACGAGTTGCGAAATAATCTTCCACAACTCAAGCGCGGGTTCATCAGCATAGGTCTACTGATAATAAAGCAAGTTTTGGCTGATCCGATGGTCCAAAACGAAAATCACCGTGGCCCCTTCTCTTCCTACACCCTGAAGTTTTCCTCCTCCAGTCGCGTCAACACTTTGTATTACCAAAATAATTCTCTTATCTATCCTACAGTCCCTGGCCAGTTTATTAAACGCACTATAAAATATTTGTAATTGTATATGTTGCACTAGATTATATGCGATATTATTTACATTTACCCTTACAAATAATGATTTTTATATAGGAAATTTATGATACAGTTTTATTTCATATTTATTTTTTACATGTCGCCACATAATGTTAAGATATTGGCTATGGAACATAAACAAGTATAAACTTGTTTCATTTGCGTTGTCGCGTGCTACAAGTACTGACGTGTTTATATGGTTTTGTTTAATGTATTTAGTTGTCTTGCAGGATTAAACTACACGGTAGTTTGTTTATTGTGTGTGCAGCACGTTTGATAGCTAGAATTACTAGATTGGAACAATTTAACCATGGGTAAAAAGGGCGACCTTTCCCCACGTAAAATAGCTGAAGTTAAGGCCCTCATTAATACTAAAATGTTTTCCAACCGCGAAATATACCGTGCGACGCATAAAGAAGAAAGTTGAAACAATTACAAATATTTTATAGTGCGTCTAATAAACTGACCAGGGACTGTATACCCCGTCTTACCCGTCGCCGAGCATACCCCTTAGTATTTCCATAAAAAAAAAAGCTCTTTTTAGTTTGAGCGAAGTTTCAACTTTGCTACATTCGTGTAGTAAAAATCAGCACACGAGGTTGTAGCTTTTACCAAGGCTCCAGAACTAAATATTACTACACTGGTGTGGTAAAAACATAACCATTTTCACCAATCCTGCCGTTTTAGTAGAAAATGTAGTAAAATTTCGCACAATGTGTACCTTAAATTAAAATTTTTTCTCTCAATATAATAGATCAAATTCGAAAAGTTCAAAACGGTATCCAAAAAGTTCTCGTATTTCTATCGTAAAACAAGTATCATTTTGAGTCAGATAGACCTAAAGAAAGCAACAGCAACGTGGATTCAAACGTCGGCCAGGTAAAACGGCCGCGTCAGTAAATCGCAGGACAATATAATCGAAGCATCGGTTTCGTATCATCGTCGAGCCACGTAAAGGAACAAAAGATTGCAGACAAAAGCGAGCAATGAGAATGGCAGGGAAGAGTCCATGAAAAAAAGTCCTTGGGAGTGTTAAAGTACAACGAGGACTCAGAGGAATCGCGAAGAATTGGTGAAAACGTCTGATATAAAGAGGACCCGCTTATCACTCGGACTCATCGAAGAATTTGGCTCCTTAAGGCAGTTTCATCGGCGAACTGCGACGCAATAGCGATTCAGTCGAGTATTTCGCTTGGCAGTACCCGGATATTTATTTGTTATTTACGGGAGAGACGGTTAAATTGTCGAGCCAAGGAACTCGCGGCAATTTCCCGCTCCGGCAACGAGCTCTTCGTTACGTTCATTCTATTTCGATAAATCGCCGTAGAACGAGCATTTCCTCGAGTTTCACGGGTATCTGGGCTAATTCGAAATAACGACGGACATCCATGCGCCGGGGATCCTGAAGAATACGCAATCAACTGTGATTGGAGTCACGGGGAGATTTCTAAAAATGGACCGCAACGTGGTGGAAAGTTCGGAAAAAGATTATAGGAGGTCTTTGAGAGTAAGACGACTTATTTGTCGTGTCGATTACGAGTCAATTACGAGATCGTTCGGGAAGGCTTCTCGCTAGGGACATTGGGAGACAAATCCCGTCGTTTATGAGGAAGAGACGTTCGAAGACATTTATTTCGTAATGTGAAAAGTTGGTAAGTCCGATGTGTGGGAGGTAGAAGAGGTCCAAAAGTTTGAACGAATGTTCGATGAAAAATATGGCAGTTTGCCCGACTGAACCGAGAATCTATGATATAGACTAGCTCTGACCGGAAGCAATCTCAGTGCAATCAGATCAGGTGCTTCGTCAGAATCAATGAAATTCAATTTGCCAAAGCGATTTAGCATTTTTATCTGAATACTAGGGCCACGAGAAATCTGTTTAAACTTTCCTTTAAAGCGTTATTCGTTTTTCGGTTTTCTTTTTTGAATAAATAGTGGCAGAAGCAGGGAATGAAAGAAAGATTAACCTGTGATCGATGATTGAAAAACTATCTACGGGTATTGTGGATAGGAGGTAAATAGATTTATGTAATTCTATTTTGATCATGTATAATCAGAGTATAAAGCAAAATTCTAGTCTTCATTACTGTAATGAATGCAAAATGAATTAGTACATGTATAACCATGATAAACCAAAACCAACTCAATTTTGAACTCAGCTCGTCGATGCCGATTCATTTAATTATCGACAGGCTATAAACTCTCCTGTCCCGCTGTTGTATATAACGTAGTACCATAAATTTGATAATTACAGTATGTTGATACAATTAATCACGCGACCTGCAACGACTCACGTCAATATTCGTGCGCCGCGATATTTTGTGCAAGTTATTTCATTGTGTAGCTATTTACTAGTTACGGAGCAACAAACTAATTATTGTTTAATTGATGGTTATTTATTATGTCCGATATTTCTGTAAATTAGATAACTTTACATTTAAATTTAAAAAAGTCTTATATTCCTAACAATTTTATTGCGATATTTCTGTAAATTAGATAACTTTACATTTAAATTTAAAAAAGTCTTATATTCCTAACAACTTGATTTCCATTTTTTATTTATGTATTTATTCTTCTGTAAGTATATTTAACTTTTTATTAACTTCCCGATTTATAGGGAAGTTATTGTATTTGCCCCTAAAATGGAAAATCGATTTTTTAGCAGATCTCCATGTTTCAAGGTCATTGGAGTAATTTTAGGCTATTTTTAACAAATTGTTCGTGTGTGTGTGTGTGTGTGTGTGTGTGCGCGTACGTACGTACGTACGTATGTGATCAAATTTTTCGTTAACGTTTTCTAAAAAACTAATAGTGATATCAAAATGGTCGATGATGCAATCGATGTGTATCAATGTAACTTAGAGCTGAATAGATTTTGTTCTAATTCGGTCCAGTAGTTTTTTAGTTTTTTTTAAGAAAACCTAACAGAATAACGCAATCTAAATGGGAGAATATAAATTTATGAGAGAATAACTAAACTGAAATAATATATATACATATATTATTACTATTATTATATTAATATAACACACACACACAAACGCACATATATGTATATATATGTATATATACAGGGTGTCCCATTTTAATCCGCCACCACGGCTAACTTAAGAAATATGCATCGGATCAAAAAACATCCCGAACAAAAGTTTGATGGTTTGGAGGGGGACATCTGATCCTGTCAAAAAAATTTCACCACTACCCCCTGGGGGGGGGTTACTTTAAAATTTTAAATAGGACCACCTACTTTTTATTGCAGATTCGGATTCCACGCCACAAAATATGTAGGTTTTATTTCAAACATTTTTTTTCATTCGCGATAGGTGGCGCTGTAATCGCGAAATTTCGATTTTTCGCCTATATATATATTACAATATATAATTATAATGATATAATTGTGATAAATACATATATATATGAGTATATTTATACACGTATAAATATATATATACTCAATAACTACATATTGAAAACAAATGAATATACATAATATCCATATACACAGCACACACATACATACATATATACCCCAGGGGGGTAGGGATGAAATTTTTTAACAGGGTCAGATGTCCCCCTCCAAACCATCAAACTTTTATTCGGGATGTTTTTTGATCCAATGCATATTTCTTAAGTTGTCCGTAGTCGCGGATTAAAATGGGACACTCTCCCTATATATATAGATGTTCGTTTAATGCGACGTCATATAGCAACAATGTTGATAAGTAGAAAACTATTAAATTTCTCCGAATACGAATAATTTTCTGATTAGTGACAATTAATAATGGTAATAATAAATTACAACTCGCAAATCGGGAAGTTCTTTGCGTGGCCCGTAAAGGGTCACACACAAAATAAACATGAATAGCTACAGGCATCACTACTCGCGAGCTCGCGAAGCGAGCGAGCAACAATAACTCCACTCGCGAGCGAGCGAAGCGAGCGAGCAACACGGACTAGCTAGTCATTATTTTATTGCCCCTTTTAATGAATTTTATTAGCCAAAAAAGAATTAGGTAATTTATCTAATATGACTTTATCAATTCTCCACTACTTTGAAGTAGAGCCATAGTAAGGCCAAACTTTATCTAACCGTGCTCCGGCCGAACGAAATTAACCTCGTTCAGTTGAACAAATTTCCGTTTCCGTACAAGTGCACGTAATTTGAATCTTTGAGACGTAATTGGATAGTTTGATGTACTCCCCGTGTCCAACAAGTTACTTAGTTTAACTACTTTATTGCCTGCGTACGCCGCGCCCTCCGCCAGGAAGATCGAAGCCGTTCGCTTCTCCTTGCTTTTCGTCGCTTACTTACAATCAGTCCGCCCTAATTGTAGCCATGTTTGATAAGTCGAACGGAAGTTTACCCGTTTCCCCATTGATGATTCGCTCAATTTCTTCACGGCTGCATCCGTTTGAGAGTTCCTTCTTCCCGAGTCAATTAACTCCAACACCGATGTGAATAAATATCACTGTAAACGGCAAACACGTGAGTGAGTTTTTCCATTGATTTAGTTTTGTTATAATGAGTTGGCTGGAAGGAGAAACAATTAGAAAGCAGCTCACGTTAAGTAAAACAATGATTCAGAGAATAGATCCTGATGAAAATCGGTTTGGTACACTAAATCTGCATGAAACTAGGATTTTCGGAGATAACATAAAAATGGTTGCTTAGGAATTGCTTTCATAAGACTACTTATACTAAACTACGTTGCATTAGGTTATCTTAGTAGAATTCTGTAGTAGTAAAAGGATTGCAAACGGTTAACGAAGATGCGGTCAGCTCGCCAGTTAGAATCGGTTTAATCAACGCAACGTTGCAATTAGAAATAGAGAGACGAAGAGAATCCGGATTTCAGGTGTTAGATCGATCTTCGAGAGGAGAGCTAAACCGAAGGAATTGTATCGGAAAGGAATAGAGGAGAGGCAAGCCGGATAATTTTAGCGGCAATTACCGGATCCAATTGGAAGTTGAATAGATGCAAACGACCTTAGACGCCGTAAAAGAGACAACACATCAGGTGGAAAACAGGGACCGTTTTCTGTGAATCAGAAAACCAACCGTATGAAATTCGCAAGGACTCCGGGGGAAAATGGTCGGGCGAAAGGGAGCTTCTTTCGCTCTCGACCTTACGCGTATGTCCTTTATCTAATCCCGAGCTAACTCCAGCCCTTCCTTTAAATTGGATTAGGCTCGTTAGTTGTGTTATCTGTCATATAAACACTCGTCCCTCTTTTTTCGTATTTTCTAACGTCTACATTCGCTGAGTGTCGCATTTCCTGAACACTGTTATTGATATAGGTTTTAAATGATCCTTTTAGATCAAATTGCAGTTTCTGCTCTATTCAGACCTTAAACTTAACAGCTTGTTATTGAAAATTTGCCGAATGGTTTAACTGTTAAGGTCACGTTCTGAATATAGCACAGTGAAAAACATATCCGTTAAAAGGACGCTTACGTCTGTTAACAGTGTGTTCAGGACACGGTTCTTAACCATTTCTTTGTGCATGAAATCTTCTTTTAGAATAACGAAATATGCTCGTTATAATGACATAGCATTGAGAAATGGAATCAAGGGAGATTATTCTCTTTTCTGTAAGTTAGGTAAAGTCCTAAAAAAAATTAAGCTTTCTAAACCAAAACTGTAGAATTTTAAACCACTTTTATTCAATTTTACCAGTATTAATAGTATTTGCATTAATGACATCTCAATTAATTTAATTGTTCTATTAATGAGTAAGTTGACATTTAAAAATAAAGAAAGCAATTAGTTTGTAAATTGTATGTTCGACTATATTGTCATTAATTTTATAAAACTATAAAGTGAATAATTAAAAATCACACACTATTTCATTCAATAATTTACAAAATAACGACTTGAACTTCTAATTTCATATGAAGTGCATAATATATCAGCTTCATTGAAATTTTTGACATCTATTAAAAAAGTTCAATGATTGATCGTGAAAGTATTAAAATATTAGTATTTCCAATACGTTATGTCAAAGATGCACTTGAAAACATATGTTACCCAAAATATGGCGCAATGCAAAATAAACTAGCTGGTTATTGTTGCTCGCTCGCTTCGCTCGCTCGCAAGTGGGGTGTTTGTTGCTCGCTCGCTACGCTCGCTCGCGAGTAGGGTTGTTCTCGCTCGCTTAATTCGCTCGCTCGCCGAAAACTTCCCGATCGCACTTACAGTTTCCGTATATCGTAATGCCTATGATTAGTGATGCCTATAGCTATTCATGTTTATTTTGTGTGTGACCCTTTACGGGCCACGCAAGGAACTTCCCGATTTGCGAGTTATAATTTATTATTACCATTATTAATTGTCGCTAATTAGAAAATTATTCGTATTCGAGGAAATTTAATAGTTTTCTACTTATCAACATTTGCTAAATATAATTATATTATTATTATTTATATATACTATAATTCGTAATCATAATACATAATTATAATAAGATATATATGTATAATATTTTAATTATAATTATGTATTAATAAATACATATATATCACAATTATATTATTATAATTATATGTTGTAATAAATAAATATACCGGGTGTCCCATTTTAATCCGCCACCACGGATAACTTAAGAAATATGCATCGGATCAAAAAACATCCCGAATAAAAGTTTGATGGCTTGGAAGGGGACATCTGATCCTATCAAAAAATTTCGCCCCTATCTACATATATATATGTATATATATACACAGGGTGCGCCAAAAGTATGGAAACGGTCAAATATTTCGAAAACGGAACATTTTTGGGAAAAATGTGTTAGAACAATGTTTTAGGGTTTTAAAAATTCTATTGAATGGTCGTATCCGTTTGACCTTCAGAGGTAGGGTCAAGGTCACGTCAAAGTCAACATGATTTTTTTAAATATAACACCCCATTTTTGATCATACAATGTTAAAGCTGACGGGGAGACGTTTTCAAAACACTAGCCAATGACCTATTTCTCCTGAGAATTGCCTGAGTGCTGTGCTTTAAATGTTTCGATGCTATCAGCCTTATTGTTAGTATTATTTAGGATCATCGTCCTCACGTATGGACTTAGAAAGGGCCATTTTAGCATTAATACGCATTGAGCATTTGAGACTTAGCTTTAATGTGCTTTAACTCGTTAAATGTTCGAATTGTCTTCTGCCTGTTTCTTGACAATTCTTGCCAATTTTCAACACAAATAGGTCACAGTGTTTTGAAAAGATCTCACCGTACGCTTTAACACGGCTTGAAAAAAAATGGAGTATTCCATTTTAAAACATCATGTTGACCTTGACGTGACCTTGATCGCTCCATTACAAGTTAAACGGATACGACCATTCAATAGAATTTCTAAAACCTTAAAACATTGCTCTAAAACATTTTTTTCACAAAATGGTCTATTTTCAAAATATTTGACCGTTTCCAGACTATTTGGTACAGTAGACTTTCTTCATTCTCAACGCTCAGAACTCAGGCAATTCTCAAGAGAATTAGGTCATCAGCTAGTGTTTTGAAAAGGTCTCGTCGTCAGCTTTATCACTGCATGCTAAAAAATGACATATTCTATTTAAAAAAATCATGTTAACCTTAATATGACCTTGACCGTTCCTCTGAAGATCAAACGGATATCACCATTCAATAGAATTTTGAAAACCCTAAAACATTGCTCTAAAATATTTTTCTCAAAAAAATTCCGTTTTCGAAATATTTGACCGTTTCCATACATTTGGCGTACCCTGTATATATGTATATTATTTCCGTTTAGCTATTCGCTCATTTTATATTCTCCCATTGAGATTGCGTTATTGAGTTAGGTTTTCTTGAAAAAAACTAAAAAACTACTGGACCGAATTAGAACAAAATCTCATCAGTTCTAAGTTACAGTGATACACATCGGTTGCATCATCGATCATTTTGATTTCGTTATTAGTTTTTTAGAAAACGTTAACGAAAAATTTGATTACATACGTACATACATACATACGCGCGCGCGCGCACACGCACACACACACACACACGAACAATTTGTTAAAAATAGACTAAAATGACCCCAATGACCTTGAAATATGAAGATCTGCCAAAAAATAGATTTTCGATTTTCGGGGTCATTACAATAACTTCCCTATAAATCGAGAAGTTAAAAAATGATTTACAGTTAAATTGTTAATACTACCAGGCAGTTTGCTTCTACACTCATAAAAAGAACCACATAATACTCATGAGCTTTAACCATTCTACCATAGTTAACACTAGTACTTGACCATTGCATAAGCAGGAGTTAGCAAGAAACAACCGATCGCGAAATCTGTTTGGGAACCATGAAGAATGCGTGTCAGGGCGTAATGCAATTTCCTCGATTAACGCTGGGATCTATTTAAAGCAAGCTGAATGCATTAACGAAGACGTCCCGCTACAGAGAAATACCAGCACTCCAGTCCCGAAGAGATCGAAGAATTAACATGGCCTAATTTGAGCAGCTTAGAAGTGACGGAGACAGGAAAAGAAGGGTCGAAAGCTGGGCCAAGAAAGCCGGTAATTCCAGGCTCCTTCGCAAGTACCTCGCTGGAACCCGCCTCGAGAATAAAAAGCGACCTTATTATCCTTTGTTTTATCCCCGGGGAATCCGGGTGGCAACCCACCGCGGGATCCGGCTCGGTGGAGCTAGGAAAAACTTTTTAAAGACCGCCACTGTTCCCCGCGACAGCTTCCTTCGTTCCGTGACCTGTTTCACTGAGCAGGAACTTTCGGAATTTTGTTGGAACTCCTTCGGCGAGCCAGGTCTTCGCTTTCTCGCACTGTCTCCTTCCCTCTGTTCGCTGTCGATGAAGTAACCCGGTTGAATCGAAGAGCTGCTCAAGATCGAGAACTTGAGCTAGTCCGCCTTAGATCCCCGTCGGAGATTTACCATAAGGAGTAAGGCAAACACCAGGTTGGACGGGCACGTAGAGACCCGGAGAATCCCGTGGATCGTCGAGCGAGGATCTCGGAATCGAAATAAGCTCGTGACGATCCACGGATAAAAAAACACCTTTGCTGTCGCAAAAGCAACCTATCTGTACAAAGAACTACTTCAAGTCGGATCAAAAATGAAGAGAGATTCTATTACACAGGCGTTTTTACTGTCGTTATCGTTTAATAGATCATAGATCCAGGTATCTTCTTATTGAGGCACTTGGAGATTTAAAAAAATTGCAACGATCTAACCACAGTGCAAGTAGTGGTTCAGAATGCGAAAAATGGGCCCAAAATCTTCAAATATGAAATCTTTCGTATCAGTTTGCACTAAAGTTCAATATTTGTAGAATAGCAAGCAATTTTCTGAACACAGTTACATTCATTCTTTTAACAACTATATACATCTGAATCTTTTTTATTTCTACTTATTTTTTACCCATAGTCCAATGCCTAAATCTCCTTTCTACAGAGTGTCTCAATTAAACGTTTATATTTCAAGAAGTCATGTAAGATGTGGGAAATTTATGTCTTAAAAGTTACGTCATCAAGATGTTACCTACTGCGGATCCAATACTCTTCAAAGCGTCCCTTCAAATTAATCAAGACTTGCCAAAGAATATCAGCGAAAAGGTAATCTCAAGGAGAAGCGACGACAACTGGTCTCTCAGGAGCTCATATCTTTTACCACCCAATAGAAATTGTGGCTTTCTAAAGAGTAAGATGTACAATAATTCGCCGTCAACACCAGCAGAACTGAAGATCAAGTTTAGCAGATCTCCAGCGATACCTACACTTAGGCGAGTCTTCATGAATTTCAGGGATCGCTTTGAAGAGTGTTGCATTCAAAATGGGCGACATTTCGAAGATTTAATATTTAGAACATGAATTTCCCATATCTTACCATACTATTTTTACTACTAAATAAGTCAAATAAAAAACAGAATTTTAGTTATCCTTTTTCTTTTTAGTTTACTTTTTGAAATATAAACTTTTCATTGGGACATCTTGTACTTGTGGAACATTTTCTAGTCAAAAGTATACAAAGTGGTACGCTCAGTGACATTGATTACACCCCAAGTGTAACGCTCATATTTTAATGAGCTTTTGCTAGTTTGTAGAACTCATCAAGCCGAAAACGTCAATACCCCTTTTGGGTGCAAATGGCCAATAGTTTAAGATATTAATAATTAGAGTCTCATAATGACGCTTAAGTTTATAGGTAGAATACGCTCTGTCGTTAGCCGCTTTGGCGCAGTTGGTTAAAGCTCAGCTTTAGAATATATTTTGCCGCGAGTGCACGAGTTCAAATCTCCGCTGGGTGGATTTTTTTTTTTTTTTTTACATCTTTGCGTTTCTTACATGTTCAACACACCGATTTTAGCACAATATTTATACTAACTTCTATACATTGGTTTTACTAGTATTTTACAATTGGTTACACTAATTTCTTTAAAACTAGTCATACTAGCTTGTTTAATATTAATAATAAGAATTGTTTGCAGTAGTTAAGTTAAGCTTTTACAGCGACTACAATTTTTAGATTACGATCGAGCGTATTCTATTTATCAACTTAAGCGTCACTATGAGACTTTAATTATTAATATCTTATAAACTATTGGCCATTTGCACCCAAAAAGGGTATTGGCGTTTTCGGCTTGATGAGTTCTACAAACTAGCAAAAGCTCATTAAAATATGAGCGTTACACTTGGGGTGTTCCCCTCGTGAGGGAAAAATGGGATGAGGAAAAGTGTCCATTCCCACTAATATACAGGGTGTTCCAAACGAAGTATAAGAGCCGAAAAGGGAAGATTGCTGGGGAGATTCTAAACCACTTTTTCCTTAGCGAAAATGGTCATTGCGACTTCGTTAATGAGGTATTAACGAAAGACACCGATCAATTGGGGAGGGAGTACAGCGGATTAATGATAGCGCGAACGATGTCAGGCCAATACTACTTACCGCTGCAGCCCGCGCTAAAATTCATCCACTGTATCCGTGCTTCTATTGGTCGATGTTTTTCGTTAATAACTCGTTAACAAAGCCTCACCTAATATTTTTGCTAAGGAAAAAGTTGTTTAAAATCAACTCAGGAATCATCCCTTTTAAGGAACTGAACATTTTTGTTAAACCCTGTATATACATATACATATACTACATCCCCTACAGTATACACTGTATACGTATGTATTTTATGGTGGGGCAATAACTATTAGCACCTCAGATATCTCGGAAACTATAAGTTTCACAGAAATATTTGTTGAAATAAAATTGCACAGTACGAAGGGGGCCATCCGGTGGCGATAACAGTTTTTTTGCAGGTGGAGGTACTTCGGACATTTCAAGGTCACCTCCATTTTTTTAAATGGATCGGTATGTTTTTGCTACCGTATCATGATAGAGGATCTTAAAAGGAGTTCAACGACCTATTACATAAGGTCATTGAAGGTCATAGAAAGTAGAGAAAGGCGATAATACTTACGGTTTTGGTAGTAAATGAATCACCTTTCTCTACTTTCTATGACCTTCAGTGACCTTATGTAATAGGTCGTTGAACTCGTTTTAAGATCCTCTATCATGATACGGAAGCAAAAACATACCGATCCACTTAAAAAAATGGAGGTAACCTTCAAATGTCCGAAGTACCTCTACCTGAAAAAAAACTGTTGTCGCCTCCAGATGGCCCCCTTCGTACTGTGCAATTTTATTTCAGAAAATATTTCTGTGAAACTTATAGTTTCCGAGATATCTGAGGTGCTAATAGTTATTGCCCCACCCTGTATATTTCAGTGGGAAATAAGCATTTTTCCTCATCACATTTTTCCCTAGGGACAGGAATCAATGTCACTGATTGTACCTTGATCACACACTGTTTCGGTACGCGGAAAAAGAGATTGAAATCTACTAAATTAGGAAATCTACTTTGTATAGCTGTATACAGAAAACTGTTATATTTCTTCCAGCGAGTTTTTTCAACTTCTACGATTTAAACTCATGCTTTCAAATAATTTGATGTTTTATGACATCCAAAAAATGACACTAAAATGATGCAGACAAGTGACTGCAGCTACCAATGTGTTAAATATTTCAAGTGATATCTCTCTTTCATTTTCCTCTCAAACTAATCTCTCAAAGCATTGCGAAAGCGAAAGCCTACTGTCTGTGTACGAAGACCGCGTTTCCCGTAGATACATCGTGCTCAGAAATGAAGGAAGAGTGCGCGCCTAAATCAGCCGCTTTATACACGGGGAGCCGCGGTCTCGTTTGTCCGGTTTTATTTCAATTTCGCGGTACATATGCGGCTCGTTAGAGGCGCTAAAGAAAACTGGGAAAAAGGTACAGAAAGAACGAGTAATGGAGAAACAGAGAACGAGTGAGGTTGAGTGTTGGATAAAAAAGAAACGAAAGAGGGAGGGGTGGGAGTTCCTTGCCGCCTCGGTATTATTAGCAGGTTAATTACACGAGAGAACGCAGCCACTGTTTACTACGCCGGCTATTTGTCTTCCAGGTGTTATCAGCCAAGTGATAAGCACCCTTCTCGGCCGTGAAACCACCACGCTGACACGAGCTTCTCCTCGCTCTTTTTCTACCTCCCTTTCTTGGGCACCGCGGTCGGTGAAGAGGGTGGCCTGGCACGGTTCTCGAAGTGGAACGGAAGACACGAATCAGGAAGGAACGACGGAAGGGATGATAGAAGATGAGCGCGACCGGTGAAGGAGGACCGAGGGAAGAGTGAGGGCAGCGTGGAACCCGAGAAAGCTATCCGGAACAACGAAGATGAAATGGGATGCCGGGCTCTACCTACTTTCGCTGCTGCTCTTCTCACTGGCCAATCTATGTTGGGCTTTTGTCGAAACCCGAGGTACGTGAAAATTTTCAACCGTGATACCTTAATCTCGCGCTAGCTGACCCGACATTAATCCGAGCGATCCAGAAGATACTCTGGCGCTGGATAGTCTTCTGAAAATCCAATTTCGACGGACTTCGTACTCCTATTAACATTTTATGGGCTATGTTTGTAAATAAACGCGTCTCGAGATTCCATACACACCTCTGTGTTAATTTTACCTCAAGCACTTAAATTAGTTCCGTTACTACTGAAAACGTGCATTTGATGAAGACAAAACAAATCTTGGACGGTCATTTTAACAATTTATTCAAGGTTTTAGTTTTCCAGATACTTATTCATAAAAAATATTTTAATATTGTTCTGAAAGATGGTTTCTGCAATGATTTCGATAATCTTGAAATAAAAATTTCTGTCTCTGCACTTTCTGAATTATACTCCGAGCCAATTCAACAAGCCGCTCAAGGACACCATTTTCTGTCACTTTTTTCGGAAGAAAATGATCTTACGGAGGTTTCTGTATCCCTATGAAGTATTATGTGTTTAGAAATCTTCGTGTTTACAGAAGATACCGTCGTGAAGGTTTTGCCATTAGAAAACTACAAGACGAAAATCTGACCTTGAACGGCCCGTTGAGTTGAACCGAAGTATAGTGCAGAACCAACCACTTGCTATCTCCTTCCGTTTTGTAAAATAGAAGAAGATAGCGATTACTGAGTTCTAAACTAGTGCAGCCAGTACAGGAGCAGAGAACAGACCTTTTGACAGCATATTCCAAGGTCATCGCAATCATTAAAAAAAGAAACTACAGTAAATAATGACATTTTAGTAAAGAGAACTTTAATTTGTAGGGTAGGCGGGGCGTTCCTCTCAGACAATTTGAATGAGTTCGCTAAACTTTCAAATTAGTGTCTTTTTAACAACAAATATTTTCAAGAAAATTCAAAAAAATTCTGGAAAGAATTTAATTTTTTCTATTCTGAATACTAAAAACTGTTGACTACAATATATAAATATACTAAATATACAAACAAATTAAAAACACTGGTAAGAAATACGCGTTTTTCTTTTTGAACCCTTTTCTATGTTTAGGGGATGAAACCACCTCTCAAACTGCATCAGATTTAAACAACGGTGACTTGGATGATTACAGAACTAACTTCAATTAGTTTTGTCTACAAACCATAATATGTTTCGTTGTATCTAGTAAATGTCCATGAGCAACTAAATATGTAATTTTCATTAATATAAGGAATTTGAATTTAATAATTTTACGATCCTGACACAATACATTTCCTGATATGTCTTTTAAAATAGATTGTCTTCTTATGCTTTCTTTTCGAAAATGCTTTTCACAAATAAAGCTATTTTTTTTAATGTATTGCCTGAAGTTTGTAAAGCTTCTTCCCACTTTTTGTAGAGTTCGATATCATTTGTAGGTTTAAATAACGATATTTATACCATACCATTTTCATATCGTCCTCTCCACCAATTTGAAATACATCTATTTACCGGTTTTTAAGAAAAGCGAACAAATATGTAATTTCGCTTTTTCCGAAATGTTGCTTGTATCAGCTCACAATTACATGGTGTTCTGACAACGACGCCTCTAGTGGCGACCAGAGGATCTTCCATCTATTGATCACAAAAACTCAACCAGCAGAGGTGCTTAGTCGGAACACCTCTATAATCCACCGTGCACTGAAAAAAGAAGTAGAGGTCCTGCATAGCATGTATCGCAGATAGAAGTAAGATTGGACCAAATTGGACGTTAGCCTATAATTGAAAATTCAAAAATGCGATGTAAATTACCAGAATGCAAAGGCTTCACACATACTAAATGTGAAAAATGTGGAGTTGTACTGTGCTTGAATAAAAATAAGAACTGTTTTAAAAAGTTTCACACCAATTAGGATCTCCGTTTATACGTTAAACACACGCAGTAGTCATTTAGCAACAAACCGTTTTTTTTTTTTTTAATAAAAAACAATAAGATGTATTTTTTATATTATTTTTCTACAGTTTTGGGGTACATAAGTTGATAGTTTCAATATATTCTAATGAATATTAAGCAATTATGCATTAAGGGTTAAAATCACCTAACCTAAGGAATAACCCCTTAACGCCCAGATAGCACCATACGTTCCAAGGACGTTCGTTTCATGTTCAGTTTATGTCCGAATGTCCTACGTCCATTTTGGACATTCCTAGGACATTCTTAAAACTTAAATTTCGGATGTTTCAGAAACGTTCGTTTTAAAAGTTCTGTGGATATTCGGAAGACTTAAATTTCGGATGTTTCAAGAGCGTCCGTCTTAAAAGTTCTATGGATGTTCGGAAGATTTAAATTTCGGATGTTTTAGAAACGTTCCTCTAAAGAGTGTTATGGATATGCATAAGAAATACACAATATAACCTCAACGTTGCAATGAAATTTTGGTGTCTTATTTATTTCTCGTATAGGGTGAAGGCATTAAAGGTCGACAATCCTTTAGTAGTCTGCTACTCTTATATTGTTCAGCTTGAAAAAACGAACATTTAAATAGAAAGTTTGTTAAACAATAATTTTATATTGAATTTTAAATCTCTGAACTTTAAAATATGTACATACAACAAAACGAGGTTTTCAAAACTAAAGGAAAAGAAATGCTTTTGAATTCTGAAATGATTCGTAAATAATTGTAAACAATTACTTTATTCAAAACGACGCGTATATTATAAAAACTTGCTTTGATATATCATACAAAGGTAGCCAAATAAAAATTTTCTTTATCTAATCATTTGAGTTTGCAGTTTGAGGTTATAGATAGGATCATCGAAGGTAATAAGTAAAGATGCTCGATCGAGACTCCAAAGAAGGATGGGTGACCGCGAATATTCCGATAACAACATAACCTGCAAGGTTTAGAGTAAAAATATTCCTTGCTGTCCGGATTGTGAAAGATAATAAGATCTATATTTATATTTTGTAATATCCAAGAATGCGAATTTAAGAAAATGATTCGTTTAGTAATTTTAAGCGTTCAAAAAATTGCAAACAGCACATTCTGAGGACGTCCCACTTTATAAATGGGACCTTACTGCGACGTTTACAAAACTTAATGAGGACGTATAGAGGACATATGGACCTTTACGGGACGTCCGGAATGTCCAGAACGAATATTCTATGGACATACATACAACGTGTTTGTGCTATCTGGGCGGCTTCTACACTTATTCTGGGACACCCTGTATATAGTGATAACATCGAATTCTGATTGAATCCACAATATTAAATTTCTGCAAAAATTCATTCTGCCTATGTATCCCTCTTTCCAATCTTGGTATTAAAGAATAGAGGGGATGTTTGCCTCGCTTCGATTTTAATTTAATAATAAACACATAGGCACCATATTTCCTTTTCCAAGCGGATAACTTATTCAGCAATGAAAGTTTGCCAGATCCTTTTGAATTCTACGCATGGCGGTCGACTGGAAGGCGTCGCTCCAAAATAAAGAGCGAGTAAATTAAGGATGATCCGGTTATCAGGCGCGTGCTGACGCATACGATTAATTACATTGGAGTACTGCACATTCGTGGGGCATCGTGCCGCACCGTTGCTTAGGAGTTTTTCGCGAAGGGGTGAAAACGTATGAATATTCATGGATCCATGCGCAGAAGTCGAACATAATCCAACGCTTCGACAACGTGACAATCATTTCTGATTTTCCCTTAATTTGGCTTGCTCGCCGGCCACCGGTATTTAAATGGGCCGGTGTAAAGCGGCGAACATTAAAATTCCACGTATTCATGCCAATTCAAATTAAACAATTCGCTCGGTCGCAATTATTCGAACCGCCGCCACTCACCCCTCCCACTATTCCTGCTATTTTAATTAACCCGAGAAATAATAACGTCAATAATTTCGGACCATGATTTTTCCTTCTATAAAACTGTTGTCCAGTTATTACTGCTAAAACATTTCCTGCGAATTGATTTAATGGAAAATATGGCGAGGCTGAATATGTAGGAAGCTATTCTCTCACAGGGAGACTTCGACAAGGTCCGAATACAAATTTTCTTATTTATTTAAATAGAAGGTAAATGTTCTTAAAATTTGATGGTAAAAATATGATGACAGTAAGACTATATTTAGATTCATATATTTAAATTCGATTCAGCTCATTGTCGGTATATGAATTCAGTGACAATTTATACGTTACGTATGTGAATTGATTTCCTATTCAGGTGAAAAATTTTAAATTTAAAGACGTTCTATATGATGCATTAAATTAAAAAATAAATAAAAAAGGCAGTTGAGATTAATTTGCCCTAAATTAATCAGAATAATTTTACTTTTCATATCTCACGAGTTCATATCTCACTTATTTTCATATATTTTTTTAAAATAAATATTTAATATAGCTGGACACAATTCGTTCATTGAAAAGATATTAAAATATTTATTTTGCACTGAATAACAACTACAGTATGATAGAATTTCGTTTCATTCTTTCATCTTTTTTGCTGTTGGATGCTGATTTTTTTTTCTTAATTCTTCCATGTTTTCTTTTTTCAATTCTTCTAATTTTTTTTTTTTCTACTTTCAATCCTTTTTAATTTATTTTCTTCAAATATACGTTTTCGATATGTTGCAATAATTTTTAGTATAAAAAATAACCAAGGATAATAATTTTATTTCCTCAATTGCGTAAATATATTTTTTTTAGTTTTTTTTATTAGTAAAAATTCAAGACAATCTCCAATTACTGGGATATGTGAAACCTCTAAGACTTTTACCTTATAATCTTAATAATTTCTTTTGCTTAAAAGTAATGTTTAGTTCTGAAATTTAAACGAACCTTGGAAAGGTTCGTTTTTGCTGTATAATGTATTCGCTGACGAGGAGGTGGGCGTGAAAAGGCACGCACAACACAGGGTTCCTTCCCGTGACGTTATGCGAGTGGCGTAATGGCTATTTACCATACAAGGCAGATCAGGGAGAACTTAACGATTCGACTGACAAAAAACTCGGCAATTATACGCAGCCGCCGACTAATTTGCAATTGACTCGCGTGCGAATCTGCTGGTAATTATTAGTATCGGGTTCGCCATTATTGCCGAAGCTAGTCCTCACGTTCGAAAGCGCCCTCGGTATTGTATATTGCCGTGGCCGTTGAATTATGGAAATTGGCTGATCGTCTGTCCACCGGCTCGCTAATTATTAATGCATGCACTACTTATTAGTAGCTACGTGGCTCGCGTTGGTCTCGATGAACTGTACTTTTGATGCATCACTGACTTTTAAACATTTTCATGTGTCCTCGCTTTATCTAAAAATTGCAATTTTATTGTTGTCTCGTTGCGTCACTTACTTTCAGGACTTGAAACCGTTACGATTACCTAGACTGCGGATGTTTATGCATTTACAGCGATTTTAAATATGCCAAAATGCATAAAGATGTGCATAGATGCAAAAATACATGAAACATCGAAAATAAAATACATTTTATATTTAGAAGGTAAAAGACATTTTTATTGCAGTTGGTTTTCTTTTTCTATGCTCTTAAAAATGTGCAGATTCGAATCGTACGGAGAAAACACGTAACCTTCATCTGAAATATGGTTATATTCAAATGGTTCACTCTAGCCTAGTCCAGTAACAGAAAATAGTTTTAGAGTGCCCCGCCAATTAATAATACAATCGAAAAAAGTGTGAAAAATAACTAAAAAATATACAACAAAGTTTTGTCATAGGATATAGACCAGGAGCATTAGACTATAAAGTAGGCAATCTGCGAAAAAACTAAAAATAGGTGGATCTTTTCACGAATCGCTTATTTTTGTGATGGGTATGAACTTCTGAAAAATCACCGTCGATCGGCTGTCGGTTTCCCCCCCTTTTTTGGGTCAAATGTTAATGAAAGTAGTTTTTCGCAAATAACTCAAACATGGTTAGTCTAATTGAAAAATGTGTTAGATAAAAGTTTTAGAACGTGGAATTTTGCGTAAAAAAGGTTCTACAATATTTTTTGAAAAACGCAACCGTTTTTGCAATAATACGTCCTTAATGTTTTCACGGTGGTATGTAAATTGTAAATACAACATTATAATAGGAGCACGTTTATTGAACGTTATCGCAAAAAGGATTGAATTTATAAAAAAATATTATAGAACCTTTTTTACGCAGAATTCCACGCTCTTAAATTTTTATCTAAAACATTTTTCAATTAGATTAACCATTTTTGAGTTATTTGCGAAAAACTACTTTTTTTAACATTTGACCCAAAAAAGGGGAGGAAACCGGCAGCCGATCGACGGTGATTTTTCAGAAGTTCATACCCATCACAAAAATAAGCGACTCGTGAAAAGATCCACCTATTTTTAGTTTTTTTGCAGAAATTTCTAAAAACACTGGACTAATAATTGATTTTGAATATTTGACGAGTTTGTACATAATTAATTATAATAAACGTAGTTTAGCGGATGTCGTTTACGAGCACAAATAATGAATGAAATTGTATGACGTATGGCTTATTATTTAAACATTGTACCTTGAAATATATATTTTTGATATTATAGATTTTATGCACACTTATTGTTAGCATTGTCAGAAATGGGTTGGTCGGAAATGTTGAGTAATTATTTTCTAAAACACTTTTAATTTTCTTCATTATTTTAATATAACGGGGAACCTGCAATTAAGGGATAAATCTTTAGTTCAAAAATAATTTGGGATGGGGGGGAACAAGTCACGCGGCCCGTATGAATTTCACATAAAACTTTGAATTATGAAGATTACAGTCTTGATTCAACGAAGCGTGTTAATTAATTACTAATAACGCCTCGCTTACTACTAATTACTAATTACACGTCTCGGTAGCGTCATACGCACCGCCGACAGCCAATATTTGACGCTGCCTCTCAGCTTTCCACCGAATAGATTTTCATTAATGATCCGTCAAAGATATAATCATTTCTCATTCACCTTCTATTAACCCCCCAAGGGCCGCCCATTAATTATCGTTTTACATGTTGTATCCTTATTAATGGAGGACATGTTATGGAAACGAGATAAGATCGAGGCGATATAGCCTGGAAGATGAGCAGTTTTGAATATCGTTACTGCAACAATTATCTCCAAAAGATATTGACTTGTAATATTAGACCTGTTCATTCAAAAATGGTGCTCGATAGTTTACATGCATAAATGAAGATATTATTTACTTGTCTGTTATTTTTCTTTACATCTGGTCTGTAGCCAGTTTTGTACCGATTTACTTCTACTTTTTTAGTTGGAAATTGCAAACCGAAAAGTAAATTAATATTTATAGTATCCTATTCAGTAAGAGTAGCAAAAATATGAGGATAATTCAATTTTAGTTATTAATTCCTTTATACATATAAACTTTTTCTCTAGAAGAACGATGTTACAATTTCAATTTCATGCAGTCACGGGCATCACTTGAACCTTGGTTTTCATGTATTATCATGGAGTCAGAGGCCTAACATTAGATGTTGGTTCCATGAAGCTGGAAATTTTTGAAAACATAAGTAAATATACGCCTGAATAATTTTGCAATGGCTCACCATTTAAAAATTTTATTAATATGCCATTATAAAAATAATTGTATAAGAAATTTGTTATTATCATAATTCTTGTAATATTTTTGTGACACAGGTTATTGGTAACGATTGAATAATATTAAGGATTGAGATCAACTCATCAGGAAAACAGGGAAACTTTATTCAAATTTTCGAATACATCATAACGTTACTCGGTGTCTTCTCTGAAATTTCGGGTTTTGGTGTTCACTGGCAGAGTATAAATAGCCAACCTTTACTCAATTCTCGGCATAAGCCTTTGAAGCTTAGTGGGTTATACTCCGACACACTTAATGTAATAACGATAATGCATAGTGGATCAATTTTGATCCCACCTTTCCCAAAGCGCTGTGTCCTTACAGCACATGAATCCAATACCTGCTATTATCTATTAGTAATGGATCGTGCGCTCAGTTTACGCCTGTGCATCCTACAGTGGTTAGAAAATCTAAGTGTGATTCATATAAATCTATGAACATATTTTTTATAATATATATAAACAACTCTAATTCGAAAGCATTTCAATATTTTAGTTTCTTATAAGAGGGATTGAAAGTTTGGAGTTTTTCTAGTTTCATATTTTATAAAAATTATTCCCAAACATAGCGTACGCTGAGAAAATTCGTGGAGGAAAAATTACTACATTGCGTAGTAAAGAAGCAGGATAGAATGAAATGCATTCCTTTCCACCACATTAAAAGGATGTTTCTAAATTTAAGGGTGTTGGATACTGGATTAGCGGCGCGTAGGGGTGGAAAAGTAAACTAAAAGGGCCCCATGTATTTCTTATGGAACAGCTGATGCAGGATTTCGGACAGAATAGGAACCAAAACACATAATAATTATGATATTATTGTTCAGGGAAAAAAGGCCGAGGTCGCTACAAAGCCCTTTTTTTAAAAAAAGGTCCTGGAATAAATTTCTTCTATAAAAACATTAACATTTATTTTTTACGAAGTTTTGAAAGCCAAATTGCAAAAAAGGGCTCTGTAGCGACCTCCGGAATTGAACAAAAAAATTCTAAAAAAAAAATCATAAACAAATAGTGTTTCTTCGCTGCAAAAAGTTGCATCTGCTGAATGTATTGAAATCCGAGCTGTTTGTTTACAAACATGGCTGACCTTGCTCGAGCCCTTGCCATATATAGGTTGAATCAGGGCCGACGTAAATTACGTGGACCCTGGGTGTATTCCTATATTTATATTAAACGTTATTATTAAGTTCTAAATGTTTACAAAGCATTGATTGTTATTGCAGTTATCATAGAGAACACTCTGCTAAGTTAATTGCTTGTTTATCAATAAAAGTTGTATGTATATATTTTATTATATGGACACGGGCCTCTAGGTAAACTTGCTACGGTACTATCCTCTAACCACGTGACCATAGGTCATTGCCATGAAGTATCTATATATCACATCGTAGTCCATTTTTTTTTGGACCTTTTTCTTTCTGCCCCCAGAGGTCGGTAATCCAGTATCCGACACCCTTTTAATAGCCCAGTGTAGTAAAATTTACGGAAGGCTGTGGGGTTAATAACGACCAACTCTCTTATTATCTATCACGAGAAAACTTTTATTTTATAATGAGCAGGTACACATACAGTAAAAACTATTCCGTAACGAACAAGATTTCACACGCGCGCATCTATGTCCCGATGTCATTCAATATGGCCGGGGCTTCCTATGAGTACCTTCACATCGGTCTTCTTATGCCGCGTCCCCAACGCGCAACTCGAACTATGAGTCCGCCCGAATCGCGCACTAGCGACGCGTTCGCCGCAAGGCTGTGATATAAAGCGACATCTACGCTTCCAAAAGAAGTGGCGCCTCGTGACATAACCTCAATTTGCTTGGCCTTTAGCGTTGTCTTTTCAATGCCTTTAAATGACTATCGCATAAACGTTCAAAAAATAGTATAGTTAATATAGGAAAAACTTATTTCTTGACATAGGTATTTGTTACGGGCCGTTAGCAGTTACTGAGCATAGGCCTAGTTTCATAGGGCTTCCGCTAGAGTGCTCTCTTAATAATCGTCTTTCTCGCTAGTGCCTGGTCCTAGCCCTGTTCCTATATAAGACGAGTTGTGAAATAATCTTCCTCAACTCAACCGCGGGTCCGTCAGCATAGGTCTACTGATAATGAAGCAAGTCTTGGTTGATCCGATGGTCCAAAACGAAAATCGATGTGGCCCTTCCTTTTCTTCCACCCGAAGTTTTCCTCCTCCAGTCGTCAACACTTTGTATAACCAATAATAATTCTCTTATCTATCCTGTACCTCGCCTTCCCCGTCGCCGAGCACACCTCTGTATTTCCATAAAGAAAAGCTCTTTTTAGTTTGAGCGAAGTTCCAATTTTGTTACATTCGTGTAGTAAAAATCAGCACACGAGGCTGTTGCTTTTACCAAGTCTTCAGAACCAAATATTACTACATTGGTGTAGTAAAAACATAACCAGTTTCACCAATCCTGCCGTTTTAGTAGAAAATGTAGTAAAATTTCGCACAATGTATACTATAATTAAAACATTTTTTCTCTTATTGTTCTTATACCTGGGAATAATGGCTTCATAATTTGTAAAATTGAGTGTAGTTAAATTTCGAAATAAAGCTAAAATATTGCAGAATTTTTTAATTTTTTAAATATATTACATACATTTTCATATATTGCCATATTTTTTTTTATTTAGAGTTTAATCTAATAAGTAAATATTGTTTAATGCAATGGAATACAATTGAATACATACAGAGAATAAGAATACATACAGTAGGATTTCGAGTAAGACATAAAATTTGGTTTAATAAAGCTCTACTAATTACTAGAATTTTATTTCATAAATCGTTTATATTTCACAAGTCGGTTATTCGAGGTTCTATTGTATTTAATTTTTCCCTAAAGGCTTTATATACGTATATTATAAAACTTGATATATTTATACTCAGAATTGATATCGTTATTTGTTGTACTGAATATTAACGTAATAAAGTAAAATTACTATAGAAAATGGTACTTAACGTAGAATCGAAAAATATTCGTAGTCACATCTAAAAATCTGTATTTCCGACGATGCAGCAGTAACAAACAATGGTATTTACTCGAGCCCAATAGTTAGTCCGGAAATTCATTAACTATACCAATAAACAGTTGTTGCTTAAGCACTTGCTAACTGCACCCCAATTTTCGATTATACAGCGAGTAAGCGTAAGGCTTTTTCCGAGAACGACGGGTTTCTATACGACAACTGCCTGGTAATTGGCTATTAACCTGAGCGTTTACCTTTGTCTTGTATGCCTTTATTAAGTACACCTTTAAGTTATTAGTCTCTAAGTATTCTAACAAGTTTCATATTTTTCTCGATTAGCGATGCTTTTACGTCCCGACGCGGTAATTACGACCGGCCGTAACGTCAAGGCGCCTAAACTAGTTTCTCGTCGGTTCTGATTAAAATAAGATCTTTCTGTCGTATGTACAACTACGCTGTCGACATCACCTAAACGAAATTAAGAATCTATGGTATTTAAAGTTATGTGATAATATTCCCATTACCCCCTGATTTCTTTATGGTAATTGAATCTTTGCAAAAAATTGACACTGAGGATTTGTGCTTGACACTTGATTTCTGAATTTGCTTTTTCTTTTGGTATTTGTTGAATGTTTGATTTTTTGAATGTTATAATTTGTAATATTGGGTTAATGTTTGTTTAGTTTCCTTTCCATACTCTGTTTTTGTTTCAATTTTTACTGAATGTCATAAAAATAACGTGATATTAAAATACAAAACGAACTCGTATAAACACACTGGAGCACTTGAAGCGAAATCCACAGGTGAAACGCAAGCGCCTTTGTGCTCATAGCAAAAGTAGTTCGTTCGTCACGTTCACGCGTGCGAATTGTGTTGCATTGCGTGTTACATTACACAGACCTGAACGGACCATTACTTTCCAACAATCATGGTCATTTGCAGGATAATTCGATGGTAGCGCAGGAAGAACGCGAAACGCATAACGCGAGAGCAAGAAGAACACAAAAGGATGAATGCGTATTCATTCTTAATGAGATATTTCCATAGGTGGAGTTGCGTCCCAGGGGGGAAGATTGCGCCCTTGTACCTTCGGACCCAGACGAGGCACGCAAACGAAATCGTCGAACTCGTCGTCGCACCGAGGCGAAATTCTGCCGTTGAAACACCGTTAATCCCCTTTATAATAATATCCGCGAAGATTGAAAGACAATTTAATTAGGTGAGATCACTGAGAATCTCGACAATCTCGACTACGAAGACCATGACGTGTTCTTGATGGACCAAAATTCAGTGATTACGTGAGGAATAGCGTGAACTCGCCATTATTGATTCATTTTCGTCATAAGCGCTGCGATCAATTCACAGGGACTAATATTACGAACCCACGTTATCGTGAAGCCCTCTTAACTCCGCAAATCGCTAAACCCTTTTAAGAGTTCATCCCTATCAGCAAATTTTCGACTATCAAAATGAGTCCATGCTTACTGGTGATTCATATCGTCGCAGAATAATATTTCTTCATTGTTAATTATATATGATCCGATATTTTTTCATAAAAATAAAATTGTGCATGGTAAACATTGCTTATTGAATATAACTACACCACTCGCTCTCTGATTGGTCGGTGTTTTTCGTTAATAACTCGTTAACAAAGCCCTGCCAAACATTTTCGCTAAGGAAAAAGTTGTTTAAAATCATCTCGGCAATCATCCCTTTCCAGGACGTGCAACATTTTCTTTACACCCTGTATATGAACGCAATTCCAAAACTCCAATTTTAACAATTTTCAACAGACTGATATTGAATATACCCAACGTTTTAAAACATCATACTATGATGAAATGTAATTTCTATATGGTACAAATAGCTTTTGAAAACACCCATGAGAGCTTTTTAGTCTGGAACACTGTCCAAATCAAATGAATCAAAAAGCCGAATTGATCAAAAGCAGGGAATTTCTGTTTACTAACCGGCGCCCTTTCATCCCTCGATTTTCATACGTACAATTATATAAAAAAGGGGAAGAGAGAAAGGAACGCGACCCTTTTTAAAAAACAACACGCGTAAAACTGTGATTCCACGAAGCATCGGTGCTATGTTAACCGGCGATGAGAATGATAAAAATATAAAGCTGCAAGCAATGGCGTTGGCGCTGTATTAAAAACCCCGGGCGCAGTAATTTCGCCATTAAAAAATCAAGATAATTATCCCGGCGAAAAAATATTAAACTGCATCAAGTGCATCACAGTTTGAAAGCGCCATTAAGTTAGCATGGCCGCGTTTTAGCCAAGTAGAAATTCAATCGGTGCGCTGATGGACAAAGCACAGGAGAGAAAAATAGGGAGGTTATAAAAAGCGAAAGAAAAATGAGATAAACGACACAGAGAAAGCGAAAAAAGTTGCATAAGCGTATGCAGAATCAGTAGATGTAATATGGGGATTCTCAAGCACGCGCAGGCGAGGGGTGCGTGGGTCAAGGGGGAGTACAGTACAAGTACAATACAATACAAATACTGTTGTATGTAAATTATGTATATCTTGTGGTGTGAAAATAAATACAAGTATAGTACAAGTCCAGTACAATAGAGTACAATAGAGTACAATTGAGTACAATAGAGTACAATAGAGTATAATTGAGTACAATAGAGTACAATAGAGTACAATACAGTACAATACAGTACAGTACAGTACAATACAGTACAATAGAGTACAGTATAGTACAATACAGTACAATACAGTACAATACAGTACATTACAGTACAATACAATACAGTACAATACAGTACAATACAGTACAATAGGGTGCAATACGGTACAATACAGTACAATAGAGTACAATAGAGTTCAATACAGTACAGTACAATACAAGTCCAGTACAAGTACCAGTACGAGTACAGCACAGTACAAGTACAAGCACTAGTATAAGCACCAGTACAAGTACAAGTGCAACCACTCCAATGTCTCCATGATTACGTCTGCAACACAATAGCCAATTTAAAGGGCATTATTCATCGAAACGTAACTGACCTATCCGCTAATGCCCTCTAAATTGGCTATTGTATTGCAGACGTAACCGTGCGTTGTCCTCTTAAGGTGCGTCTTCAAGTCTTCACTGGCGTTCGCGAACTATTCACGAACAATATAACAATTGAATTTCGTTGAAATCATCTGTTGGCGTACGTGTTCGCATAAGCTGAATGTCCCAATTCCTACTCATGTCCCGATTTCTACTCATTTCGTATTTTTTTTACTATTATAAATGTTACATTTGTACTATAATTACAAAAAAATTATTATAAATTATTTAAATATTCATGCGAGTGTTGCACAGTTTTTTTTTACAAACAGAATGCAACATAAGCAATAAAAAAAATTTCAAAACAAGGAACCTATCTCATTTTGATCATACTCTTAATGCTTGGGCTAAGAAACAACAACTTCATTATTTTTCGAGAATCGGGCAGAAAACAGCGTCATCGTCGACGACTCGTATTTAATAGTAGAAACATTCACTAGACTTTGCTCTGAATTTATTGTCTTTAGCATTGTTAATCTTTTTTAAGTAAAAAACAGGTGAGTAGGTTTAGGGTCAAGTAAATTACCGGCATGTCTGTATTTCTACTCATTAAAATTTTAATAAGGTAACCTCAGAATTCAATGTATATCGTAGCCTCTATTTCTATTTAAAAGTATTTAATTTGTTATTTATTAATATTTTATACTTTAAAATTAACATTATTTACATTTTTCGTAGTTTTGAAAATGGAAAATAATGATTTATTCAGAAAAAGTATCAAAAGTAAGAATGAAAAATACACACATGAAAAGTTAATAAAAGCAATAAATGCTATTTCTGAAGGATAATCCGTTAGGGCAGCAAGCCCTAAATAAATAAAGCACTAAAAAAAAGGAAAAAGATGAAAGGAAAGATAAATTTTAAAAATTAAAGGAAGAAAAAGCAACAATCACAAAAGAGAAGAACAAATAATTTGAAAGTTAATAGAAATTTGTTAATTATTTTTATTTTAATAAACATGTGTTCTGAAATTATAAATAGTTTTACTTATTCTTATTTTCTGAACCCTATCCATAAACGATGTAACTTATTCTTACCTGAAAAGGCAACAGAATACGTGAGCAGAAATTGGTACAAATAATGAGTAGAAATACGTACATGGTCATTTTTCGTGAGCAGAAATACGGACATTTCGAGCACTACAGTAAACTTGTTATTATTAATAATTAAACGTCAAGAAACATTTTTTTTAAATATTTTTTAATTAGCTGGATTCATTGTCGAGGACTTAATCAATTACTTCGCAAATATTTACTACAAACAAATTTTTTAGACCTTTTTCATGACGAGTAAACGCTTAAATGAGTAGGAATTGGGACATTCACTTTACGGGTTTTCAATAGTTCATGTAACATCTGTGAAGGTATGACGTAGTGTTTATAGACAGTTTACGAACTGCTTGCAAACATTGTATGGGAACAGTGCTCGCGAAATGTTCACCACTGAGTACCCACCTATATGTTGCAGACGTAACCATGGAGACAATGGAGTGGATACACTTGTATGTGGATTAGTGCTTGTGCTAGTACTTGTACTTGTACTTGTACTGTATTGTACTGTACTTGTACTGTATTGTACTGTACTTGTACTGTATTGTACTATACTTGTACTGTATTGTACTGTACTTGTACTGTATTGTATTGTACTGTATTATATTATATTGTACTGTATTGTACTGTATTATATTATATTGTACTGTATTGTACTGTACTTGTACTGTACTTGTACTGTACTTCTATTTATTGTGACATCGCAAGATACTCATAAAAATTTACATATAACAGTACCGTTAAGAAAGTAGTTTTTGATCAGGCACTAGTTTTTGATCAGTTCGTGAAATAAGTCGTTCTTTTAAATTTATGTTAACAAGTAATTGTTAAAAATAATTTCTGAAGTAAAGATTGATTATTGAAAAATATAAGTATGGCATGTCAAAGCAGATAGTATTGTGCATTTTCCTAAAAATAAATATGAAAGGTAGCACTTGCAAAAAGTCCTTATTGAACGCCATGCCTCACTGATCTGCGTAGGAGAGTACTGAGAGTACTGTCAATAACACAGTCGATCTGTTTATACATATACTGTTCCAACTATTGAAAGGTATTTTCATACATTTTGCTTATTAAATAGTTTATTTACAATGTAGAGCAAGGATTTTAATATAATAAGAATTATATATATATAATTTTTAATTAAAAATTAACGATCAATTATTTAGTTCCAATGTTTTTTCGTGTATCTAGTTTCTTGATCACTTAAATAACAAATAGGTTAGGATACAAAATTATAAAAAAAAGTATTAAATTTAAATTATTGTATTAAAAATATGTTTATTTTTTATTACCTTCCTTTGTTTATCATTAATTCTTTTTAATTGGTAGAAGTGCTAGAGTTAAGCGAAAATAGCAAGTGAAAAGAAAATCTATTACAAAAAGTACTGTGAATAAAATTTGAGAGAAGCTGTGTAAAATATAAATTATAATAAATTATCAGAGGGTGCTGCTAATGATAGATGTACTAACCTTTCCCGACTTTAGTACAAACATAGAAAGAGAAGACTCGTTAGAAGACTTGGTTTACAGACAATTTTAAGTTTTGAAGAGGAGGATTTATTGAAAAATTAAGTGCATTCAAATTTTTAGTGTATTTTATGATTTTTATTTAACATTTATGCAAAGAATACCCAATCAAAAATTATAAGAAATTAGTTCGAATGCATTTTATATGATCAAAAATTAGAAACTTAAAAACTAGTTCCCAATCGCTTTATTATTCCATTTGAAATAATATTATTGAAAACAAGACATTTTATCTTTTAATAATAAAAAACTTTATGGTTTAGGATTTCATCAGGTTAAAAAAATATATTACGTCGAGAAGGTCTCTAAAATGATAAACCATTAGTTCCTTAACGGTACTTGTACTGTATTGTACCTGTTCTGTACTCCGCCTTGCCCCGCGCACCCACTCGCCTAAACTTGCTCCAAAATTCCCATATTACATTTACTAGAGTCTCATGGGCGCCGGGAGGGGGGGGGGGTGAAAGGGGGTGCACTGCACCCCCTGGTTTGGAAGAAAGAATACACAAAAAAAAATATTTGCGTGTGTATACACGTCGTTTTGTTTGTTTGTAATGATGACAGGCCAGATGCTTTATTGCGTAAATCAATGGGAATCGTAATTGGTTCCGTTTTGACGTTATTATACATAAATTATTATACCTAGATGCACCCCCCTGAAAATAATCCTGCCGGCGCCCATGTAGAGTCTACTGAGCAGGATAGGTTGATGGAGAAAGAAGACATCGAAAGAGAAGGAGGTCGGTGGAAGAAGTATGAACATAAAGGTAAGAGGCAAAAACAGTTGAAAAGGTCAAATCGTACCATAGATTTCTAACGACAAAAAGAAGATGGTGGGTTATAGACATAAAAACGTGGCGTCTGATAAGTGAAAAAGCAATCAGTGAAAGGGAGAGAATGTAAGAGTCACACAGAGGAAATGGTATCAACTAGCAGTGGTTCGTTTCAATGAAAGTGGCTGCATCAATGCCAATTAATTAGCCACTGAACTAGCGGTCGACAGCCTGCGAGTAATTTCATTAGTCCCTGTTGCTGCGGAGGGCTGTTGAATAAATAAGGTCCTGTTTTCGCCGTGAATGCCGTCGTCCGGCGTTTCGGTAACGATTTCTCACGTGGGTCGGCCCCTAATCGGTCGATCTTACCTTCAAGATATTGCCCGAACGTCGACTTCCCGTGGCCAAGCTTCGATGTCGACGCTTAATCACTCTTCCTTCCGAGCAGTAGGGAAGGACACGGCCGGGCAATCCCGCTGTTCGTACTTTCTCGAAAACAAGCTTTCGTCGTTCATGGACGGACGCAAGTGTTTGAAAGAACTAACTCGTTTACGTCAAATTATTTCATTTTTCTCCTTGCTTCCTCCCGCGTCGATTCGGGTTTCATTTGTTGGGGGAAATTGATGAGGTTTCGTGAACAAAATTTTCTGAGGGATGGCCTGCTTGCGTATGTGTCTAGTGATTTATCGATGTGCAACAAAATAAATGATTTCAGCTACCGATGAGTCCCGAGAACACTAGGATATTATACAGAGTATTCGATAATAAGTTTATGAAGTGTTGAAGGGTGATTTTAAACAACTTTTCCTTAACAAAAATGTTAGGTGGGGCTTTATTAATGAGTTATTAACAAAAAGACGGCGCACCAAAGTAGTCAACCCTCCCTCTTCTTTCTTACGAAAGTTTCAGAGGTTTCCTTTTTGATAAATTAAATCGCGTTGATATATTGAATAAGAAGTGCGTTAGGGTGGCTCTTATTTTTGACTTTAAAATTTTTTTCGCGGCACCCCCTAGAATAGTTCCAATTAATAAAAAAAAATTTTGTATAAAGTTTGAACCCAATCGGATAAGGGGAAAACGTGCCCCTGAACCCTCGAGGGTTCAAATAATCATTTTAAAGCACACAAACTGGATTTTTTTTAATATATCCGCTTTGTTTTTAACTATATCAAAAAATATGTTAAACAAAAGTTATAGATCTAGCTAAGAAGCATGTTTCATGTTCTATGACTTTTTTTCGTGCGGGAAACGATTTTCGAAAAAAATAAAAAAAACTAAAAAATATAACTTTATTTATTTCGTTTTAATTTTGAAAATACAAATGTACCTCGAACATTTCCTAGTTATAAAGATATAAAAAGAATGTATATGTTTTTTACAACTCTAAGAGCTTATTTTTTTTTAATTTATGAAATTTCTTAAATGATCGGAAAGCTATACACATTTCTGTAATGAAAATTGATAAATGATATGTAAAGTGAAATAAGATGTTTTTGAAAATAAATAGTTTATTCGTATGTAATTATTTACAATTGTTGGTTACGGGATAAAGTCTCTTTTTTACAATCAGGAAACTTCTGATGGTAATCATTTACAATTTGCAGAACATATTGTTTTTGTTTCTTATTTTTTGTAAATAATTCATTATAGTCTTCCATTAATTGAACACCTCTTTCTGCAGTATCATTGACAACCCGCAGTTTATTTACTAATTCTAAATTTTTAATAAAGCCTCTGTTTTTAGACCAAGACGATGGTTCCGTTTGAAGGAATTGGCCATCTAATTCAATATGTTCTTCAAATTGTAAATGATTACCGTCAGAAGTTTCCCGATTGTAAAAAAGAGACTTTATCCCGTAACCAACAATTGTAAATAATTACATACGAATAAACTATTTATTTTCAAAAACACGTTATTTCACTTTACATATCATTTGTCAATTTTCATTACAGAAATGTGTATAGCTTTCCGATCATTTAAGAAATTTCATAAATTAAAAAAATATAAGCTCTTAGAGTTGTAAAAAAATATACATTCTTTTTAGATCTTTATAACTAGGAAATGTTCGAGGTACATTTGTATTTTCAAAATTAAAAAGAAATAAATAAAGTTATATTTTTAGTTTTTTTTTTATTTTTTTCGAAAATCGTTTCCCGCACGAAAAAAGTCATACAACATGAAACATGCTTCTTATCTAGATCTACAACTTTCGTTGTTTTATATAATTAAAAACAAAGCGAATATGTAAAAAAAAATGCAGTTTGTGTGCTTTAAAATGATTATTTGAACCTTCTAGGGTCCAGGAGCACGTTTTCCCCTTATCCGATCAGGCTCAAACTTTACATACATTTTTTTTTTATCAATTGGAATTATTCTAGGGGGTGCCGTGGAAAAAAAATGGAAAAAAATTTTCATCAAGAGTAAACAAGAGCCACTCTAAAGTGCGTGCATCACCATATGTTATGGAAAAATTGGGGTTTCTTCATCCTTTGATAGAAACACGTTTTAAATTGATGATCATCATTGCGTTTTCTTTCATAGTTTTGTAAAAATAAAAAAACAGTGCATATAAAAGCTATATATTTTCCGCTTTGTCATGCGTTGTAGACACACTAATTTTTAATATCCTTTGTCTTGATTCGTCAGCTTTGCATACAACCACGACCGGCGCAGCGACGAGCAGAAGTCCCTTGTTTCCGCGATTGTCCTAACAATATTCGTGGCGCGGATGCGATACGACCAGTATTATTTGCGCGACACAATAGAACGTCGTGCGAGTAACGATATGGGCGTGAATTACGCCCGTCGGTTACTGGCATCGACTGATACAGAAGCTTTTCGCACTCCAACGATTCGCTACTTTAACTTTACACCGTATGAAATATACTAAGATTCATTTACGTGGACCCTTTAAATAAGAGAAATTCGAAAAATATTAAAACTTCAAGTATTATATGTATACAGGATAGACCACGAAGTGTGATCAGCTTCAATTATTCTACTGTTAGTCCAGTCATTTTAGAAATTTCTGCGAAAAAACTAAAAGTAGGTGGATCTTTTCACGAATCGCTTATTTTTGTAATGGGTATGAACTTCTGAAAGATCACCGTCGATCGGCTGCCGGCTTCCCCCCCTTCTTTTGGGTCAAATGTTAAAAAAAAGTAGTTTTTCGCAAATAACTCAAAAATGGTTAGTCTAATTGAAAAATGTTTTGAATAAAAATTTAAGAGCGTGAAATTCTGCGTAAAAAAGGTTCTATAATATTTCTTCATAAATTCAATGCGTTTTGCGATAACGTTCAATAAACGTGCTGCTATTATAATGTTGTACATACATACCACCGTGAAAACATTAAGGACATATTATTGCAAAAACGGTTGCGTTTCTCAAAAAATATTATAGAACCTTTTGTAAGCAAAATTCCTCGCTCTCAAACTTTTATCTAAAACATTTTTCAATAAGACTAACCATTTTTGAGTTATTTGCGAAAAACTACTTTTTTTTAACATTTGACCCCAAAAAAAGGGGGGGAAGCCGGCATCCGATCGACGGTGATGTTTCAGAAGTTCATAACCATCACAAAAATAAGCGATTCATGAAAAGATCCACCTATTTTTAGTTTTTTCGCAGATTGCCCACATTTTAGTCTAATTTTCCTGGGCTATGTTAGCGGTTCGATCAGAAGCTCTTTTAGCTAAAATAACATGGTTCAAAGAGAGCTTTAAGATAATTGTACCAAATTTTTTGTCAACCCTTTTTTCCCAGAGTTATCAAGATCACCTTCAGTTTTTTTGTAGCTAAACCTACAATTATTTTATACCCACTTTTAGGAGATACTGAGACGAATTGGACACGCATCATAACAATAGGTTTTACATGTAACAAAATTTTACATTACAGTAAAAATAAAAAATGTGGTTTTCTTTTCCACAGGCTGCAATCGTACTATCAGAAATTCCGTTGGATGGATACGATGGACAGGTCGGATGGGACGGTGCATTGTCCGTATCAGAGCACCTCCAAGAGATCCTCAGGTGAAAGAAAAAACTCTTGTTAAAAACAAAACATTATTAAAATGTTTGATAATAAAATTCGAGGGATGTTTAAAGAAAAGTAATAATAAATAAACTTCAAATTAATCAATCATCAATCGTCTTTATTAGTTAAATACTTTCATTTTTTTAAATTTGTTTCAAGTATGATTTTATATTATGTGTACAATTAAAATTAAAATTAATTTCAATGTCACGTATTTGTTTAATTTACACAATTTTTAAAAATAGAGAAAAAATAGTGAAAATTGATACAAACTATCATTAAAATTAAATTTGAATTCCGATATTTATGAGGTAATTGGGGAGTAAATTAAATCTGTTATAGGTAATCGAATTAAAAGTTAGAAGACTGCAAGTCGGTTTCCTGAAAGAAACCAGATGCGAAGGTGCTTATATTCAATTCACTGATGGCAACGAGGATCTTGAGGATGAAACGGGACGTTATTGCGGGCATATTAATGGCAACACAACCAGGTACTAGATCCACTATTTTTTATTAATTTCACTCATCAATATTATATCAATAATCGATTTATACTTTAATAACTTTTCCCATCATTGATCAATTCTCATCATATAGTTCCATTTTAAAAAATGAATTTGACTTTGAAATCTCCCCTTCCACACTACCTGCAAAAAATAATTTACATCATATAATGTCTCTTTTCATAGCAAGTAACTTTTGTGAAAAACATTTTTTTTATACATAGATTCAGTCCTTCACAAGGTATTTCAATTTTGCGATATAAAAAAAACACCTTGTATAAAGATAATCATTGTCACCTATTTTTAATCTTTAATACTGATTCTATGTATCGATCTGGAATTCCTTTAATATGTACCTTTATGTGAAATACGTATTTAAAACAAATATATATAAATATAAATAGATCTAACATAATTATACTCCACGGTTTTTTAAATTTCGAAACTGCTTTTCTTATATTTCTTTCTTTTTACGTAAACGCAGAGGTGTTTAACTTCACATTAAAGACAATGTCCTAATTTAATCGTACCGCAGACTGTTTCTGAGGAAAGGACCCAACCTAACTATCATCATGGATTCCGACACGAAGTTCGCTGCTGAGAATCCAGTCATGTTCTCCGCCCAATTCTCCATCCTACCAGCCCAACTAGCAGTCGAACGACATCGGGGTTTTTCATCGTCCCCGTCATCCGAATGTCCTTTGGAGTGTGCCGTGAGGAACGATCGAAGGTCTTGCAAACTCGCGTCCCCCGGCTATCCGGGAGTCTATCCCCGCGGTATCAGATGCAGGATCGCGTTGGAATCAAGCGCTGGTCGCTTTAAAATTGGAGGCCAGTCGGAAGACCTTTTCGATCTCATGAACCGCACGTCCCAGGATGGCTGCCAAACGGAGAACTGTGAGCAGCACGTGGAAATCGTGGCGGAAGCGACAAAAACGAGGGTCGTCAGGTCAGACAGACGGTATCTAGTGGAAAATAAACCTGGAAGGAAAAGGAGGAGCCCCGATCACGAGGAAGAACTAGAATTTATCATAGCTCAGACGTCGCACAAACTCAGGAGAGGCAGAAATAATCGAAGAAGACTTAAGAAAGTCAAGGAAGAAGTTGTCGGATCAAAGGGTCTGCGCAATTCTCGTGGAAAACCAGCCGAGGAGGATATCCGGAGAAATAACGGCCGTCCAAAGGAGATCATCGACCAGTCTTCCACAGACGTGTTTCCTGGCAAAAGTCGCCTCGGGCTCTTACCCGCCGGTTATCGTGATCAAGGAGTCCGACCTGATTCTATCCAGAAGCGTCTTCATCACCAGCTACGGGTCCATAAGAAATCCATGGGCTCGATAAGCCCGAAAAGAAATTCTGATCATGATCTGCAAGATATATCAGACACGAAGATCCTGCCTGACGAACCTCACGAAATTGCAAGGAAGGGGTTGAGCCAGGAAAAGATCGCCGTAATGCAGGTAAGCTGAATGGAACTATTTATTTGGAACCTTTTTTCAATCATTTCTGACATTACTTGAACAAATTGGTTTAAATTGATTGTAGTTGCTCTCTGAAAAATGGGGATAGGTATTCTATTAGTTGTTTGTTTCAAAGACTATACCTATATCTTTTTTAAATGACGAATACAGTTGTCTTACTCGAAAAAGAAAGTACATACTTACGGAAATATTAATTTTATTATTTAATAATAATAATAATTTTCAGATATTTGAGCCTTTCACGACCCGGCGTCATACAGTTCTCACTGTTGAAGCTTTCGGGTGTAAGCCGTGTCCATGAGGAAATGTTTTCCCAAAGTTTCGCTAGCATTCCAGCTGGCTTCTTCAGGGGATCGAAAGACACACTGAAACTGACGTGTGTCTGGCGCGGTGCGCTATTTACGTGTACCGAGTGTAAGTTCTGGATCATTGAGAGCACCAATGAAACGATGCTCCGGTTCACTGAGCACCAATGGTATGGTGTTGTTTTTAATTGTTCAGCTGAATATTTAAAAAAAAATATTGGGAAAACATTTCCTCATGGACACGGCTTACACCCGAAAGCTTCAACAGTGAGAATAATAATTTTATTTATTTATATTGTATAGATTGATTATTTCTTATATAAAGTTTGAAATCAATGCTAAGTAATGTTTAACATAAAAATAAAACAGTAATCGGTTTTGATAAGGTCCCAGAATACCGATACTTGAGAAGAGGCCGAATGCAGGACAAATTAGGAAGCACCAGTTGCGTCGGCGATTACCTCGCTCTTCTGGAGAACGTAGATGGGAAAATTTTTGAAATTTCCAAATTCTGCGGCGAGGGCCACGTGCCGCGGATATTTTCGAGAGGAAAGAACATCATCGTAGAATTCTTCGCTGAACAGGATGGCACGATAATGCACGATGGCTTCCAATTATCACTGCAAGAGACCGAGGAGGCGGCAGTAGCGAAATTCGACAGAAACTGCGAATTCATATATAAGAGCTCTGAACGTACCAGGGAGAACATTAAATCTTTGCAAAGCTGGTATCCGCCAAACACTCTTTGCAATTACAAATTCATAGGAAGGTCTTCCGAGAAGATCTCCATTCACATGAAAATAATCAGAAATGCATTAGACCAGGAATACCTTGCTCATAAACGGAATATCACCCAGAATTACTGTTTTGGAAACGAAATTGCTGTTTACAATGGAATGCAGGTAATTGTTGGCATAATATAGTAGATCCATACCTATCTATTTAGATAAACGCGGCGCAACAAAATTCGGGAGACATCTTGGACATTGTATAGGTCGTAGATATAAAAATAATTAGAAAAGTTCTTATGCAATATACTCGACGACGCTTAATTCAGACGTGCACAACTAGGTCTGTGGCGGGCGCGGGCGCGTCCGAGGAGTGGGGACTAGTTCGCTCGGAGCGCCACGACGGGCGCAAGCGGGGGCAAACTAGCGCCCCCGGGGCGCGGAACCTGTGCACGCCTGGCTTAATTTATTAGTTACTCGCTGTTTTACATTTCATAAAATGCCGACGTAACATTGGTTCATCCCCTTTAAGGCCAGAGGCATCTTTGGGCCCATGGGCGCCGGCAGGATTATTTTCAGGGGGGTGCATATCTAGGTATACAGGGTGGGGCAATAACTATTAGCACCTCAGATATCTCGGAAACTATAAGTTTCACAGAAATATTTGCTGAAATAAAATTGCACAGTACGAAGGGGGCCATGCGGTGGCGTGTTACGTACCCGGTGCCATAAGGTTTACACGGTATACGCAACTGAGAAAGAAAGAGAAAAATTGAGGGTGTCGTACGGAGTACGACGAGAGCGAGATGTGTGTTTCATCTTAGGATCGCCAGTCAGACTCATCATCAGTAGGGCTACGACTGACGACCCCTGCCCTAGAGGCATGGGAACTAATGTTCGGAACTTATATTTATACAAACGAAGACTTAATTTACTACTTGTGAGAAGGATTGAGACGACTGAAGATTCTTGAAGTCTCCGAACACCTAGCGGCAGACCCCCAAACTACCGCCAGCCATGACAGTCGGAGCGGAGACTACGTCACAGGACGTAACAGGCGATAACAATTTTTTTGCAGGTGAAGGTACTTTGGACATTTGAAGGTCACCTTCATTTTTTTAAATGGATCGGTATGTTTTTGCTTCCGTATCATGATAGAGGATCTTAAAACGAATTCAATGACCTATTACATAAGGTCATTGAAGGTTATAGAAAGTAGAGAAAGGCGATAATACTTACGGTTTTGGTAGTAAATGGCGTTCACTTTTACGAACACTTAAACTACCGGTTTGCCTAACTTTATCACACACATTTTTAAATGTTTGACACGAAGGCTGAGACCGATGTGGATATCGTTCAGCATACAAGTTTTTCGCCTTTACAGAATTTTATTGGCATTCGCCATAAATAAGAAGCATATCGACTTGCTCTTCAAACGGATACATCGTGCCGGATTGACCGATTTATCGATACTAATCTTATCATGTTTATCTTATCTTGCAAACTTATTAAAGTGTCCTTCAAGCAGTGTTTATTCTCAGTGAAGTAACAAGCAGTGTTTATTCTAAGTAACAGTAAGCATTACGCCTTTCTCTACTGTTTACAATACGTATGTTTCATTTACTACCAAAACCGTTAAGTATTATCACCTTTCTCTACTTTCTATGACCTTCAATGACCTTATGTATAGGTCGTTGAACTCGTTTTAAGATCCTCTATCATGATATGGAAGCAAAAACATACCGATCCATTTAAAAAAATGGAGATGACCTTCAAGTGTCCGAAGTACATCCACCTGCAAAAAAACTATTATCGCCACCGGATGGCCCCCTTCGTACTATGCAATTTTATTTCAGCAAATATTTCTGTGAAACTTATAGTTTCCGAGATATCTGAGGTGCTAATACACCACCCTGTATACTTTATATTCATAAACTTGTTTTGACGTGCTTACGATTACAATTACGTTTCCCATTGCTTTACGCAATAAGGCCCCTGGCCTGCGATCATTACAAGCAAACAAAAGGACGTGTATATATACACACGCAAATATTTTTTTTTGTGTATTCTTTCTTCCAAACCAGGGCGGTGCGAATGCACCCTTTTACCCCCCCCCCCCCCCCTCCCGGCGTCCATGCTTGGGCCTAAGTAGGCCTCCAGCGACTCGCAATTTGTAACGTATATTGAAATGAGATGTTTCTTAGAAAGGAAAAGCACATATTTTGTAATTGAAAACTGAAATTATGAAAAATGTAACACAACTGATACTTTTAAATAATGTAGAGGTCCCAATCGCGATCCCTGACCTTACAGGTGATGAGCCATTGTAACGTCGGCATTTTACGAAATATGAAACAGCGCATATCTAATAAACTAGGCGTTTCCGAGCATATTGCATAAGAACTTTTTTATTATTTTCGTATCCACTACATACATGTTCAAAATATCCCACAAATTTCGTGACACCCTGCAGAAGTTGAGCAGCCATACTCGTAAATTTGAAATGTGTGTGTTTACTTACATCAGGGATGGCCAAAAATTGCTCACGGCGAAATGAGCGATCCGCGCGGCTCGCGAGTAGCTGCGGAGCATCGGGCTGTGAAAGTGGGGACAATGACGTGTTGCATAGTGGGGACTCACTGCGTGGCGTGAAGACTTGGTCTGAAGACTGCAATCTGCGATTCTTTACAATTCCCCCACCGCTTTTCTCTGAAGGACGAAACTCGGGTCGCGTTTCGCCCGCCGAACAAGAGCTGCTCCGCGCTGCCCATACGAGCAATATTTTGGCCGTCCCTGACTTCCATTATACTTGATATTCAAGCCAGTGATTTTATTATACTATAAACAGGTTATTATACAAACAGGTATTGATATAAAAATATATGTGTACTGATTGAAACATTCAAATTTGTTAGTATCTTAACTTTTTCATTATTAAGAAATGTATTACATTTAAAAAAATGTATTGAAAAATTAAGTTTTGCAAAAAAATGAGAATTTTTTCTGCTAATCTCTATATATATTTGTATTTTTCTATATAAATGAATGCTTGAATTCAAGAGAGAGAATCACACTAATTCAATTTTATACTTGGCTACTTATTTTATGACTGTTTTATTGTATTGAAAACTGTGTATTAGCTTCTAGATACATTTTTTATTGTAGTTAATGTTAAATAAAGTAAGAGGACAGCTATTAAAATAATATTTCTTTGTTAATCATTCAGTGTTCATAATTTTTTCACGAAACTTAACATTTCTAAAGCAGATAGCAGATTTGAAAAGCAACACATATTTCACATAAATGTTGAAAATGTCACATAAAAAGGAAAGCAGAAAATCTTATAAAATCTGTTAAAAACATCATTAGAAATCACTGATTGAATTATTGTGGTATACATTTGTATGTTAAAATATTTATCTCAAAGACTTGTAAATATTCGTTTCTAACGAACTAATATACATTTTTTTTAAATTGTATTATAAATTTTTTTTAAATTTGCAAAACCAAAAGTATTGTCTGATAGTAACATTAAATATTACTATTGAATTTTTAGGCAAATAATAGTGTTCTGATGTGGTCCTACTGCGATGTGTCTCACCAGGATATCAATAATATACAAGTTCCTCTCTCGTCCAGTGGGAATGAATTATTAATACAATATTACAGCGCCAAAGGATCGTACGATGGTCAAGACTTCACTTACACAATATCCTACAGATTTATAAAAAAATCACAGAACTCAACGACTAGACGACAAATGCAGGAGGACTTGAAACTAATTTCTTTGAGGCCAGTAAATTTTTCAGCGCTGAACCTAAACGAAAGCGAAAACTGCAACTGCGACTTTGGGAACAGAATCGGTAGCTTCAAAAACTGGTTCATGGTTCTTGTTGTCCTGGGAATCGTTTCCTTTTTGGGAGCTATTCTCACAATAATTGCGCTCCTCGCTAAATGTATAAAGATGAAATCGATGGAAAAGAAGCTCCTACAAACGCCTAAACTATGAATTCAAATTTTGTACAACTCTATTTATATGAATAAAACCTTTTTTTACAACACGACGCAATATAATCATCAAGAGTGTAAATCCAAACCACTGATTATATACACCTGAGCATTAAACAATTAATCCTTTACTTTTTATGCATATTTCGTTAAATTACGGAATTTAAAGAAAAAAACTCCTATAATTTCCAAGATTATTTATACACGATTTTAAACGAATAAACCTACTGGCACACACCACGTAACATCCTTTATTCCTCAGATCAATATCCAGTAATCCTAAATAAATTTTGAATTTTATTATTATCTCAGGATAATCTTTCCTTCTTTTCTGCCCTGCTTTCACTTTCTTGGAATATCTTTTAAAAGAACTATTGAGGTAAACTAGAAGAAACAATAATATAGATTTATTCAACTAAATTGATTGTGTAACTAACTAAATATGAAAAGTATTACGTTATGTAGTTTTCAAATTCATTATTCTCTTTTTCCGATTCTGACGAGAAAAGTAAAATCCCCTTTAAGGACGTCCAACATTTTTATTACTCCCTATGCATAAATATATTTGTTTCAATAATAGTATTGTATCACAAATTACTTTAATACACAATTATAACCGATTTACAAAATTCTTCAAATGACCGTAACTTTTTCCGTGCATGAAATTCATCATCATTCGATATTGGATTTATAAATATTTTTTTCGAACTCTAAACAAGTGAAGAAATCGATGTGTAAAATTTAAAAGAAGTGAATTTTTTTTTTTATTGTTTATAGTCGCATCAACCACTAGTTGGGTTACACTGTCCAACAAATTAAAACTTTTTTTCTGATCTGCGATATCCACTGGGTGATCCTGATAGGGTTTCTTGCCCTAAATACGAATCCGCAAACAGAATTGCTCCATCACCCTCAGTTTTTGAAAAACACGCATTTTTGTAAAAAAGCGTGATTTTGGTAAAAAATGAGGTATTACGCGAAAACCAAAAATGCTAGAAAGTTCACTTTGGTCTTAAAAGATAAAGGGGAGTGTCCTGAATAGTTTAGTATATACACATATTAAATTGTGTCCTTTTAAGCGGTTGTAAATAACCATCAAAGTTTAAAAAAGGGGCTATACCCGTACTTTCTACGCACAACTTTTGCAATTTTACAAAAAACTCTTTATCCTACACGAATTCGGTATACAGGATCGGATTCTGTAGACATTTCTGAAGAAGAAACCGTCCAGGAAAAGTGTCGCAACGGTTTTTAATTTGGACAGGTCAAGAAAATGTTCGTCGGGAACGTGTGCGCGGTACTTCGCCGCCATGCGGCCATCGTTCGCCTGCCTCGGCGCGTCAGTGCCGTATCTACGGCGAGTCGACGTCGGTACCCCGTCCGATAGACTAACTTTTTATAGATTGTATAATATTTCATTTTTTTATGCATCCTTGAACTAACAATGAGTAAAATTTAGAATCGATTTCGGTTAACAAAAATTCTGATTCTCATCAGACTAAAAATATTTTATAAATTTAATATGTGAAATGAAAAATTACCTTAAGTGTCGAACACGTGACCAAAGAGCGTTACAAAGTATTCTTTCTCTGATTGTATCAAGTATCGAGGAAAGGCGTCAAGCGATGTCTATATTTTGAAAGAGAGCCTGCGTTAAGAGCCTATTATGTACTTCTCGCTCGCCACTCAAATCTCAAAACATTACAATCCTTTTCTTGCGCGAATTGTCTTCCAGGAGTATTAAACAATGAATGTTATTGAAAAGGATGCATATATAATACTTAAATAGACTTTGTATCAGTTATGAAATATTTTGTAATCAAATTCAAATTTCAATCTTTGAAATCTTAACGACAAAAATCTTGTGAATTCATAAAAAACAGCATTTGCTTTTTAACGCTTTTAAATTTATATCCCAAATATCAACATTGTTTAAAATTGAAAGTGATCAGTAAATGTTCTTTACAATTTCATAAAAAAAATGAAATATTATACAATCTATAAAAAGTTAGTCTATCGGACGGGATACCGACGTCGACTCGCCGTAGATACGGCACTGACGCGCCGAGGCAGGCGAACGATGGCCGCATGGCGGCAAAGTACCGCGCACACGTTCCCGACGAACATTTTCTTGACCTGTCCAAATTAAAAACCGTTGCGACACTTTTCCTGGACGGTTTCTTCTTCAGAAATGTCTACAGAATTCGATCCTGTATACCGAATTCGTGTAGGATAAAGAGTTTTTTGTAAAATTGCAAAAGTTGTGCGTAGAAAGTACGCGTATCGCCCCTTTTTTAAACTTTGATGGTTATTTACAACCGTTTAAAATGACACAATTTAATATATGTATATACTAAACTATTCAGGACACTCCCCTTTATCTTTTAAGACCAAAATGAACTTTATAGCATTTTTGGTTTTCGCGTAATACCTCATTTTTTACCAAAATCACGCTTTTTTACAAAAATGCGTGTTTTTCAAAAACTGAGGGTGATGGAGCAATTCTGTTTGCGGATTCGTATTTAGGGCAAGAAACCCTACCAGGAACACCCAGTGGTTTTCACAGATCAAAATTCGTGTTGAACAGTGTTATTAATAAGTATTGTTAATAATAATCTATATTTACCTTCTTATTATTTTTAAAGTGATGTACACTATAAAACACTATAAAACTTGTATTTTTAAATGTATAATTTTTAAATGTACGATTTAAATGTCTTCCTGTGGTCGATTATAAACCTATAAATTTGTGCCAACTTCGCTTTTAATTCCTTTTGCTATTACATTCAATTCAAACTTCGCATCTCTGAAGCTGAAGTTAGCGTTACATAAAACATGATTTCAGGCTTTTGAAAAACGCGCCCGCTGATCCTTAAAATGGCGGCTCCCGGCTAATCGGCCACACTCATAGATATAGGAATAACGGGTTGGAGCAATAGCCTCGAGGGGTGAAGCCGCCTTACGGGGTGCGGGGAACACGATCACGTGGCTTCTGGGGACCCGTCGGTGATTGGTTCTAGTATGAATGCACGAAATTTCCATGTGAGACCTTCCATTTGTTAACAATTATAAATGTACGGTAGAATATTTTCATAAAATACCGAAATAAAGTGTCTTGTTTATAAATCAATATATTGAAGTGTTAATGGTGTCCTGTAAATGCATATCATTGAAGATCAAAATAAAATCATTAAAGGTTAGAATCTAATAGACATGAAAAATCTTTGTTCCTTTTTGGTATTTAATTTGGAAATGAGACAAATGACCATGATTATATTGCAGATGTAAGAAATTTTAACTAATTCAGGAAAGAAACCCTCTTTCTCATTTGCACTATTTTTTTTATGTTAAGTTATGCTTACAATTAGAAGAGAAAGGTACAGTCTTCGACCCAAAATAAACATGTCAGTACATATTCTGTTATTATTACTAAACTCTAAACGAATTATTCAGAAACCTTATTTGGACGAATCACTTTAGTTTTTTAAGATTAACAAAGTATGCATTAAAATATCCACTTCTTAGTATCATTCCAAAAGTCAGCATAGAGGTTATTGTGTAACTTTGCCTTATCAAAAGCTGGGTTCAAGCACTATTGCATAAAGTTTTCTGATGTGCAAAACTGTTTATGTATTTGTCATTATCGTTAGGTAGTTGCCAAATAAAGTACCAAAAGATTTTTAATATCTATAGATTCTAAACCTTTAATAATTTTATTTTGATTTCTCAATGACATGCATTTACAGGACACCATTAACACTTCAATATATTGATTTATAAATAAGACACTTTATTCCTGTATTTTATAGAAAATATTCTACCGTATATTTGTAGTTGTCAACAAACTGAAGGTCACAAATTGAAATTTCGCGCATTTATACTAGAACCAATCACCGACGGGTCCCCAGAAACCACGTGACCGTGTTCCCGCACCCCGGGAGCAACTTCACTCCCCTCGCCTAAAAAAGGGGTTTATGCTCCATCCCGTTATTCCTATATCCATGGCCACACTCTCCTTTTACCCACTCTAACGCAGGTTATAGCAGGGCCTGCACATTCTGGTTTGTGTTATTAGGGACGAAAATCAAGATCGGCCGTAACTGTATATACACATACCAAATTTTCCCTCAAGTGGAACCCACCGCAGATGGCGCAATAAACATTGGTACTGTAGGGACTTTAAAGCGCCACCAGCGTCGCGTGATTTTCGAGAACTAAAGATTACTAAAGCGCGCGTCTGCATCTTCTTCTGGGTACCAGCGGCCGTAGCGGGACAGGCAACACCGGTTCCCGTAAGATCACCGAAGTTAAGCTGTCTCGGTCGGGACCCGATTGAGGAATGGTTAACCGTTCCTGCCGGGTCTCGATGCTGCTGGTGCCCAGAGGGAGGGGGCAAAAGCCTCCCAAAAAAGAAAAAGGGCGCATAAATGAAGGAAATGAAATGAGCGGAAACTTAATTAAATGTATAGACCCAATTTGAAATGGACAATCTTTGTATTGGGCAAAATGGGAAACTCCCTGAACGCCATCTGGGTTTAGGCCTAGTAAATATTGAATACATACATACATCTTCTTCTGTTCTGTTCTTTGTGCGTATTCACGTAAAAACGCTTACGAAGGTTTTAAAAATATATTTCGGAGATTCTTAAAAACTACTAGTAATCTGTCTGTATCGATAACACCAATAATAAGCTAGTCAATATTTTATTAATCTGTGTTTGATTAATTACCGGCCTGAATGCGTCGTATGATTTACGACGGATAACGTTGTTACGAACACACGGTGGCCGTCGCCACAGTACATTTTTATGTAGAGAGGAGTTTCCGATTCCTGCGAGGCCGAACTGACCACCCGCGGGAAGGGAAGAGCCCGGAGTCTCTCTCGCGACAGTGGTGGTGGTTATGATCCCGACCGCCACAGATATAGGAATAAAATATTCCTATATCCATGGTCTGATGCACTATTCGCCATCTTGAATTGTCTTGTGACGGTCTTGTTTTCACAAAACACGTGTTTTTTGGTACCGAAAACACGCCTTCAGTGGATGTTCCGTAAAAAATAAATGCTGTCTCATGGGCAAAGGAATATATATTCCTAGGTCCATGTGCTGTCTTTTCAATTCTCGCGCCTAATTGTAAGAACTACTGCGCATCGAAAAAGCGCCACCTCTGCACTCTGAACTTAGTCGTCATTTGAGGTTCTACACTGTGAAGAACGTATACACCATCTTGCCAACAGTTGAGTCGTGCAGTAGAAAAGTCGTTGCGATCAGTTGCGATTTACAAGTTCACGCAGGTTATTGTTAGAAGTTTCAATTTACAATTAAAACAAGATGTCAAGAATCGCAAAGATAAAGGAAACTTTGGACAAAGCTTTGCAAGATGACAGTAAATTTTGGACCAAATACTTTGCGAAAATCGAGAAACAATGTGGAGTGGATCGACTTTATGTGTTTTTAGGTATGGGTAATAGATTGTTCACAGCTCATATCAGTTTTTACCGTTACCTATTCAAAATTGATACGTGTTTCTTTTATGTAACAATGTCTTATTGTAAATTTTCCTTGAGTACTTAATTAATCAATTCTTTCGTATGGTTTGAAAAACACTCCAATTACTTTATACTTCTTATGTACACTTTTTGCAATGTTATGATTAACATAAAATTCCGTCGTAGAATGGAGACTGTTTTATAACATAAAACTTTAGTACTGAATGAATCATCAACAACCATAATGAACAAAGTTTCTCACATTTTATACATCAGGAGTTGTGTGGAGAAACAAGCAAATTTTCCAAGTATATTCAGAACTGTAAATCTTTGTGCTGGAGATATGCAAGTGACTTGCATTTGGCTTTATTAATGTCAAAGAAACTTCAAAACTTGTTCTAAGAGTTCTAGAGATTGATTGTAAATGCAACAAAATTTATTTTCAATAATGGGTAAAATCAAACACAATAGAATTTGAATTATATTTAGTACTGATATTCATTAAGTATAAATTATAGAAACGGATTGCAACACATTTAACTGATTTAGAGATCAGAGGGAAAAGCATATTTTGCGTACTTTGGATACCAATAAATTTTCTAATCTTAGGTTTTATATTTTTTTACTTTTTGTATTTGTTATTTAATGTAATCAAAAATAAACTTTGTTGTGTTTGCAAATCTTGTCAATGTACTTTATAAACAAATTTTAATAACTTGTTGAAATTCAATTTTAATAACTCTTGATTACGTAATATAAATACAGGGTGGTCCACAGAATTGTTTCATGTCGTAACTCCGTTATCAGAACAGTTACACAAAAATATCAAAGCAGAAAGATGAATGGTTCAAGGAGTAGTTTTAGGACTATGTCTTTCTAAAAAATGCAATAATGCATGTGCAATCAATAATTAGATTATTTTTTATAATAGAAATACATGTTTTTACATAAATAGATTCCTCTCTTCATTCTACTTAAAGGGGATCACTATAGGTTTATCCTACATATTTTCAAGAATTTTCTTTTTCATACTAAAATTTATTTTTACATTTCTACATTTTACATTTATTTTTATATCTGACCGCTTGAAGTGAGCGCTGCTTGTTTCTGGCCGACATGATGTTTGGACTTTGGAGCATTTGATAACAAAAAATCGAGTAGTTCCTTAAAAGGTAGCGTTTTCGCTATGGTTGGAAGTAAAATTTTTAACTCCCGATGAAAAATAACAAAATGGTAGATTTTTTAATTTTTCGACCCTTTTTTTTACAACTTAAATTGTTTAGAAATATGGTTAAATATAAATAGATATTTATAATTCTACTTCGAACTGAAACTATGCGTGTTCAGAATAATCCCTGAAAATTTGAGCCCAATCAGTGCAATATTTTTTTGTAAATTGTGTTGGCGAGGTCGAAAAACATTGTTTTGCGAAAAACGTGTTTAAAGTTTTTATCGTAAAATCGTAAAAAAAAGCGTCTTACTCTCAATCACCGATGTCTGCTCCATACATTATTCCTTCAGCTTCTGCATAAGCATCATTTTCTTGCAATCTTTCCGATGTTTTTAGAAAATCGAATTTTTAAAAAAATAAACCTGTACTGTTCCCTTAAAAAGAATTGGAGTATAATGAAAGAAAATAAATTATTAAAATACATAAAGCAAATGTCATTATTGAAAGGAATGCTCAAATGCTTCATGGCAACTTTGAACCTATTGACATTGATATGTGTTATAGTAATATATACTTTGATGATTTTGATAAAATATAGAACTGTAACTTGTAGTAACTAATAAAGAATATATTACAACAATGATTCCAATGTGATTTGAAGTTTCTTTGACTTTGATAAAGCCAAATACAATTTAATCTGAATTCTATTTATGTAAGCGATAATAAAATTTGCTTTCTTCATCTATTAACTATGTAGATATGCTTCAAATTACATCGTGTTTGGTATTATTTTAAGCAGAAAATGCTACTAATGATACTAATAACAGTCGAGTTAAAAAAAAAGTTCATTCGTTGCATTAGCGTGGTCTCACTGATATGCGAGCTCGTATTAAGGTACACCGTTTGCCAGTTGAGCTTCGTAGAGTGTCAAGGGGAGTTGCTCCTCCCTGTGGTGGATATAGGCAGTGGGCATTTATGCTGCAAATCGTGCCGGCCGATTATGCAACTTTTACATGCAAGAAAGCTTTGAACAATCTATGTTTATATAATATTTTCTTATTTAGATGCACAATATACTGACAAAGTTTGGCCACTAAAAGCTGGAACACCCTGATTTACCAAGTAGATATCTTTTACTTGCCTATACATATGTAATAAATATTCACAGGGTCTCCTACAGGGTGATTCTCTTACCAGTAGACTTAAAGACAATGCAACTGCCTAAACAAATCCCGCCCCTCGTGGGCCACTTTGACGTGGTGGGGGGGACGGATCCCGCTAAGCGCCCACAACCAAGTGGGACAGAGGTTTTCCTGACCGGACCAAGAAGCCATGGTCCGAGTCGCTAAAGGTAGGGACACACTATTGTCACGTCACGTGTAATCACGTGATATTGCCCTGTATATGAGAGCACATTCATATGTATACATCAATATACAGATGAAAGACAGATGAAAGTGCTCTCATATACAGGGCAATATTACGTGATTTCACGTGACATGATAATAGTGTGTCCCTACCTTAACTGATGTCCCGAAAATAACAATCCTTACATGCCAGCTGGTAGCGCAGGATTGGGGTGTTCCGCACAGACTGGGGTACCTGGTTACTCAATTTTTCGGTCACCCCTTTTGCTAGACTGCTCTTAACGTCGGGTCTATTTGACTAACCTCACCCAATTCAGTAAGGGCCAGAACCTGCAGCTTTGGGGACGCTACGAAAATAGTCACTACTTTCCACCGCCGGTATAGGCTGCCGAATTGGAGGTGCCTCGGTACGACAAAGCGGCTATAAGGCCTTTTCATGCTCGACAAACTAAATGCCTAAACGAGTCCAATGGCGAGAGAATCACCTTGTATACAGGGTGTTTCGCAATTCGTGGAAAATCTCCGAGATACATATACTAAACACGAAAATAATAAGAAAAGGCTCATCCCCTATAAGGTGAGTGACCGCGATTTGGGCCCCTGCATTGTGGAAAAGTATCAGTTGTATTGCATTCGTCATAATTTCAATTTTTAATTACAAAGTATGTGATTTTTCATTCGAAGAAACATCTCATCCCAATACACGTTGCGAGTCACCGGGGCCCACTTAGGCCCAGAGATGCCTGGGCCTTTAAGCGCGGTCACTGGCTTTTAAAGGGGATGAAGCAGTGTTACGTCGGCATTTTACGAAATGTAAAACCGCGTGTGACTAATAAACTAACCATTTCCGAGTATATTGCAAAAGAACTGTTCTTATTATTTTCGTGTATAATACCTGTATCTCTGAGATTTCCCACGAATTGCGAAACACCTTATATAGTCTGAGATATGTTGCAATATATGTATTGACTCTTGCAATCCACCAAACCTGTATGTGCCTCAGGTTGCTTTCACAATATTAAATCTTGACCATTGCCAATACTCAAGATGCTGCATTAAGTATAAAAAGTAAAGAATCGTGGTATAGAATCCGGGGTCACGGAGTGGGGAGAGTGTTTGGACTCCTTGACAAAAGGACTATGACAAAGAGCATTCCACTTAACCCAGAACCTTTAACCCGCAAAGTTTCTGACATACATGTTTAGTACTATATTATTATTCTTTGTTTCAGGGACTATTGGTATTTTAGCACTATATTTGGTATTTGGTATTGGGCAGCAACTGGTTTGCAACATTTTTGGATTCCTATATCCTGCTTACTGTTCTATGAAAGCACTAGAAAGCCAGAAAAAAGATGATGACACGAAATGGCTAACATATTGGGTTGTATTTGCAGTTTTTACAATTGTTGAATTTTTTTCGGAATACATTCTTTGTTGGTTTCCAGTCTATTGGCTGTTCAAGGTACAATTGAATTTTAACATTGATTTCAAATATATGCAAATTTTCGGTATTATCTACTTCATTGTTTATGCAGTGCCTCTTTTATGTGTGGCTTATGGCGCCCGTAGAAAACAATGGTTCTTTAATCGTGTATCGTCATCTAATTAGACCAAACTTTCTAAGATATCATCAAAAAGTTGATGCCTTTATACATACTGCTCAAGACACTGGTAAATTTTTAAATGTTTACGGCATGTGTTATTTGAAAAAAAAAGTATTTACTAATGATTCTGTTATTTCAGCAGTTAAAGCAGCAAGTGCTCTACTAACAGAGAAACAGGATTAGTCTGAAAAAGAAAAGAATTTGAACTGTTTCCTTCTCACCTATTCCTAATACAAAAAGAAAATATATTTGACACACTTTGTATGTGGTATCTATAAAATTATAAATTTTCTGATGTAATTTACAATATATGTTTGGTATATAAGGTGTACACAGGCTGTACAATATTATTGTTAATGTGTTGGGAATGCCGAAACCCTGGATATACATGGATTGCGTGTGAACATGTTTCCTTAAATCAGGCATGCTCAACTCGCGAGTTGGCTCGAGTGGGATTGTGGTTTGCTGCTCGCGGGGGAGAGGAAACCCTGCTCGGTACTCAGGAGCCGCTTAGTAGAGTGGGCAAACTACGAGTAAAGAGAGTTCAGGCTCGTATACGACAGAAAGGCGTCCCAGGAAAGAGGAAACTGAATTGAAATTTATATACAAATGTGTTTTGAAATTGCACCAACGTGTAACGTAATTGAAAAGTCAAAATATAAATCAGTAACGCAATATTAAAAATATAGTTTATTTATGAATGCTTATGATTTATAAAAGATAAATAATTGTATTAAAAAAAATACGTATATTAAATGTACAATAAGTTTAGCTGATTCTTGCCCCTAGGGAAGAAATGGGTATTTTTATTTATCCCATTTTTCCCTAGGAGCACGAATCCGCTAAACTGATTGTACATATGTACATACTGTACGGATATGTAGATACAGTTACATAAAAAAGCGTAATTTATATAATACATTAAGTCACGAAGGTGGATAGTCCAAGGAAGATATTGTTCCTGCAGGTCCATTAAAAAATAAAAGACGAAGATCCATCACTGAAAATTCACGTCCCGAACGACGCGAAGGGAGGAAACAAACGGAATTTGAAAGAAAACATTCGAAATCAAATAGAATCATTCAATTTCTCAATTCAATAATATAGGGGACTAGTAGTGGCGGATCCAGAAGAATTTCATGGGGGGGAGGGCGAAATGTATAAAAGTAAAAAAGTACATTTTTAACCGTCTTTTTAACCTTCATAAGCAATTAAAATAATTACGTGTTATATAATTGTGATTAAAGACTTTATTTTATAAGGAAAAGAGATATAAAAAATATTACAATAATGAGATTACGATACTACAAAAATTTCATTTCATAACAAAAATTCTGTTCTACGTTTGCAAATTTTTGCGAATCGATCTATAACACTGTCTTCATTTACCTCTATATTGTAATGTATATTTAACAACGCACGGCCGGTGAGTCTATCTTCTGCCATAGTTGATGTAAATACGTAAGTTTTTCAAAATGTGAGGTAATATCAGAGATTTGAGGCTTTCACGGCCCGCCGTCATACAGTTCTCACTATTGAAGCTTTCGGGTGTAAACCGTGTCCATGAGGAAATGTTTTCCCAACGTTTCGCTAGCATTGCAGCTGGCTTCTTCATGATATTTCCTCATGGACACGGTTTATACCCGAAAGCTTCAACAGTGAGAACTGTATGAGGTAATATCTTCATATTTTATTACTCTGGATCCGCCACTGGGAACTAGACTAGTTGGGTTCTATAATTAAATAAATAAATAATAAAGACTTTACGAACCATTATGTAAGTAATTAGATATATAATGAAATAATCATATAGTATATGTCAAAGATTTTGACATTGAATATTGAAGGCCCCGGTCTCCAAGCCACCGCTTTCTTCCAACCTATTTACGGCACGAGTCCGCACGCACACACTATTGTGGCTCTCCCCATCCAATACATGCCACCGATCTCTCGCCTCTAGCCGCGAGTCGAAATCGAAATATGTACTCGTGCTCACCAATCGCTCAGTTGAGCACGCCTGCCTTAACGTTTAGTGGTTTAATGTAATGATAAAAATGAATTAGTAAAGTGGGGTTTGCTTATTTTTGATTTATTTTATAAAATTATGCTGTGCAACTTCAAAAACATAACACTTACATACATATACAAGATATTGGTCAATAGAACCTCAATAAACTTGTTACTGCATTGTTTAAATAAAAATGTTTGTATTACATATTCTTTGATTATTTGTTTCTTATTACAGCACTTGATAGACTAATATATTACAGATGATAATCCGTGTCCTCTAGCGTGGTTCTGAAAATAATACATTATTAAAATATATCAATTAAAAGCATTGTGGTAAATAATAAACAGAGTTACATACATTTCTTTGAAATGCAATTTTTCCGCTGTAAATGCGAGCTTTCTGATATTACGAATAGTGGATGCTGCTGCAATTTGTACTTCCGGATCGTCTGACCCCACCAAGTGCAATATGTGCTGTAACAATAGTTACAGTATGAATGAATAATAATAATCATAATTTCAATTTCTTTATCTTCAAAATTACTTTCAAGCGTTTGTAAATAGAAAAGAGAGGGGAACATTTTCCCCACAGTTTTTGTTTACTGCACTATTTCATTAAACTCCAGATTCTATTTAGTATACTTATCGCATTTAACGTAAAAAACAGGGTGGTCCACGCAACCTGTGCACCTCTATAACTTCCAAAACATGCGTTGCACAAAAAAATTGTGTATACAAAAGTTGCATGGTTTAAAGGCGTACATTATGTAGTGCATTTATGTTTTTATAGGTGAAGGCGTTTCGGAGATTTGAAGGTCAACTTTGTTTTTTTAAATACAATACTATATTTTTTATATCAAAATATGGAAGAATATCGAATTCTGAGTAAACAAGTATTGACCTTTATTAGCCCTAAACTTAATAGCTAACGAGTAATTTCACTTTATTTGTCAGGTAAACATCGCTGTCCTGCGGAAATCTGTGATAAGGTTGAATCTCCAACTTGATATTACGTGAAGAAAATTTTCAAGAAATAAAGTGAAATTACTCGTTAGCTGTTAGGTTTAGGGCTAATAAAGGTCAATACTTTTTTACTCAGAATTCGATATTTTTCCATATTTTGATATAAAATATATAGTATTCTATTTAAGAAAAACAAAGTTGACCTTTAAATCTCCGAAACTCCTCCACCTATAAAAAAAAATAAATACACTATATAATGTACCCCTTTAAACCATGCAACTTTTGTATACAAAATTTTTTCGTGCAACGCATATTTTGGAAGTTATAGCACAAGTTGCGTGGACCACCCTGTATATTAAACGAAATTACGTCACTTCCGGCAAAACTTGATATAATAATATTAGCAATTACTACATCTGTAGTTAATAGAATATAATTGTTTAGCAGTAAATACACTTTTTACCTTTGTGTAATATTTTTACCTTCCAATTGCAAGTAAAATTTATATTTCTGTAGAATGATACAAAAAACTACTTAGTGTCCTTACATTTTTTATATCCTCTTATGTTCCCTTTTTAGCTTTATATTATAAGTTAAAATTACTTAAAATCGCGTCAAGTTATTACCTCGTGTAAAATGTTAAAAATAGCGTGATCTAGAATATTTTTATTTATCACTATCGTAAGAAGTAAAGTATAGTTGCACCTGTATAACGCCAGAAGAATGCATGGTGATACAGTTCGAAGGTTCTTTACTTAAATGATACGCCGCTATACAAACGCCTCTAAGAACATCTTTATTTTTGCTGGTCATGTAACCAACGAGCGGCGCAACTGCATTTAACTGGCCAAATTTGTGATTATTTTCTCCCCATTCACTACAATACGCAATGGCTAGGGTCAAGTTCGCGCGTAAGTATTCATCTTCCTGAAAAAATAATAAAGTATAACTATATTAAAGTATAACTCTATTTTTGTTTTTCTATATATAGAAAGAAGATCGATGGTGGAGTTGATTCGAAAGGTGCTTTAATTTCTGCCCTCGAAGGAATGCTCGAATTGAAGAAAATATCTTGAATGATAAGTACTAAGAATTACCGTTACTACAAGTTTTGCCAATTCTTCCACTACACCGTGATCACTGAGAATACCGAGGTTTTCTGGATCCGTGGCAATTTGAGCAATAGTAGCGCACACCGCGCTCAGTACTTGGGTATCCGTATTCTGGAGAAGGCTAACCGTCAGCTCCAATCCACCCACGAATGCTCGCACCATTTCAGGGGAATCTTTGGCGTACTTGATACAAGGGACCAACGCGAAGCAAGCGTTCCTTTTGATTGTATCGCTAGGATGTTTCAGCAATGACCAGACCAATCGAACACCGTCTAGAATGTGCTCAGGATCGTTGATGATGTTCATGCATTCTTCATTTTGCGCACATTCTTTTATCACCAGTGGTAAATTCTCCAGTAGGGCCTCGTGAGTGGAACTTAGCAAACTGATCTATGTGTTAATAATAATTTGACAGTAAAAGACATTACGACAAACGATACTGAAGTGATATTGCGGTTAAACATTGAGAATATTGATAACGTTTTGAATTGTATAAAATAAAGGTATGAGAACTGTTTATTAAAAAAAGTTTTTAATGTATAGTTATATAAATCAACAATGGTAACACAAATCATCTCGCGAGCTATTATTAGCATTGCGAACATGAAGAATGCGCAACTAAAGCGGGCAATACTGTACATGTATATTACGACGTGCGTTACGAAAAGTAGCACGTTTCGATTCTCTTACGAAAAGTAGCACGTTTTGGTTTCCCGCGAAAAAAAGCACGTTTCATCGTTTCTGACGAATATTAGCACGTTTGGGCTTCAGCCGCGAAAACTAATACATTTCACTGCTTCGCCACGAAGAATAGCAAGTTTCGGCTTCAGCCGCGAAAACTAATACATTTCACTACTTCGCTACGAAGATTAGCACATTTGGATTTCAGCCGCGAAAATTACATCGTTCTTATGGAAATTCATCAGTGATAAATCCAAATCTGGTGTTAAAGAATTTATGCTCTATAGCGACAATTGCGGAGGCCAAAACCGTAATAAAATAATTTTCAGCATGTTTGTTAAGGCTGCTCTAGATTTCAATATAACTGTAACACACCGATTTCTCGAAGTTGGCCATACACAAAATGATGGCGATTCAATGCATGGTCGCATAGAAAAATATTGTAAAAACAAATCGATTTACACACAACTACAATGGTGCATTAATGAAAGAATCGAAAGCTACTAAAAAATATATTGTCCATGAAAAATTTCAATCTGAAATATTTGATTTTAGGGAGTTAGCAAATAATTTTAATTGGCGTTTCGTAAAAATTGCAAATATTAGAGAAATAAGCGTACGTCCAGATGGGAATGCAATAAATATAAAATATGATTTTGAAAAGGATATGGTGAAAATGAAGATTTTAAAAAAACATGTTAGTAGAGACGATATTAACACTTACAAATTAAAAAATGCATATACTGGTAAGATTCAAATATCATCGAAGAAAAAAGCAGATATTTCTACTATGATTTCTAAAGGCATAATTCCAGTAGAGTTTTACCAGTTCTATGAAGATATAATCAAAGATTGACACAAATATATACATATATATTCATTTATTTATTTATTAACTTCCCGATTTATAGGGAAGTTATTGTATTTGCCCCTAAAATGGAAAATCGATTTTTTAACAGATCTCCATGTTTCAAGGTCATTGGAGTAATTTTAGGCTATTTTTAACAAATTGTTCGTGTGTGTGTGTGTGTGTGTGTGCGTACGTACGTACGTATGTGATCAAATTTTTCGTTAACGTTTTCTAAAAAACTAATAGTCAGATCAAAATGGTCGATGATGCAATCGATGTGTATCAATGTAACTTAGAGCTGAATAGATTTTGTTCTAATTCGGTCCAGTAGTTTTTTAGTCTTTTTAAGAAAACCTAACAGAATAACGCAATCTAAATGGGAGAATATAAATTTATGAGAGAATAACTAAACTGAAATAATATATATACATACATTATTACTATTATTATATTTATATAACACACACACACACACTCACATATATATATGCATATATACAGGGTGTCCTATTTTAATCCGCCACCACGGCTAACTTAAGAAATATGCATCGGATCAAAAAACATCCCGAACAAATGTTTGATGGTTTGGAGGGGGACATCTGATCCTGCAAAAAAATTTCAGCCCTACCCCCCTGGGGGGGAGGGGGGGTTACTTTAAAATTTTAAATAGGACCACCTACTTTTTATTGCAGATTCGGATTCCACGCCACAATATATGTAGGTTTTATTTCAAACATTTTTTTTCATTCGAGATAGGTGGCGCTGTAATCGCGAAATTTCGATTTTTCGCCTATATATATATTACAATATATAATTATAATGATATAATTGTGATAAATACATATATATGAGTATATTTATACACGTATAAATATATATATACTCAATAACTACATATTGAAAACAAATGAATATACATAATATCCATATACACAGCACACACATACATACATATATATCCCAGGGGGGTAGGGATGAAATTTTTTAACAGGGTCAGATGTCCCCCTCCAAACCATCAAACTTTTATTCGGGATGTTTTTTGATCCAATGCATATTTCTTAAGTTGTCCGTAGTGGCGGATTAAAATGGGACACTCTCCCTATATATATATATATAGATGTTCGTTTAATGCGACGTCATACAGCAACAATGTTGATAAGTAGAAAACTATTAAATTTCTCCGAATACGAATAATTTTCTAATTAGTGACAATTAATAATGGTAATAATAAATTATAACTCGCAAATCGGGAAGTTCTTTGCGTGGCCCGTAAAGGGTCACACACAAAATAAACATGAATAGCTACAGGCATCACTACTCGTGAGCGAGTGTAGCGAGTGAGCTACAATAACTCCACTCGCGAGCTCGCGAAGCGAGCGAGCAACACGGACTAGCTAGTTTATTTTTATATCTTTGTCAATCTTTAATAATATCTTATATAATATAATACTTATTCTAATATATATAAAATATACATACATACACGACAAGTAGTTAGTAAAATTTAAGTAATTGTAATTCTGCTATTGTTCTATTTAAATGTTTTCTTTTGTTTCAATGCAATAAAACAGTTCTTATGTATGAAGTCTTAGTTTTATAGTATACAATACTATACGTTTCTCGGTACTAAAGCATAAAAGATGTCTATAGAGTAGAAAATTAGAATGAAATTAGAGTTGTAAGGCGAAACATGCTACTGTCCGGGGCAAACCATTCAAACATGTTAGTTTTCGTGGGAACGGACGAAACGTGCTATTTTTCGCAGCTAACCACCCAAATCTGTTACCTTTCGCGGTGAAGAACGAAACGTGTTACTTTTCGTAGCAACGAAGACAAACGTGCTGGTTTTCGTAAGAGAATTGAAACGTGCTACTTTTCGTAACGCACGTCGATTACATGTCTACATTTCTTCTCCTGTCTTTTGTAATATTTGTAAATGTTACACAAAACGATTGTGTTAATAATACAGCTAGCATATTGCAAATTACATCATGCAGAACTAAAAGTCTAGGACTTAGAATCCCTATTTCTTAAATATCTCGTTACCAATTTAGGTAGGCCATCATTGGCTCGTAGAACATCTCTGTTGACTGGGTCCTTGCAACATTCTGATAGTGCACCTACAACGTTCACTAGTACATCTTCGTCTTCGTGTTCCTCCAAAAAAGGCACTAAAGATGGTACCAAGCCATTCTGATTGAACCTTATAATATTTTCTGGACAGATAGCACATTTCCATATAGCACCTGTGACAGCTGCTAGCAAGGGCTTATTACTACGAATATCTTGACTTTGGACAAGTTTGCACAATGTGTCTAATCCACTTGCCACCCGAACTATGTCCCTCGCAACTTTATTTGGACCACATTTGAATATCGCCAAAGAACAATTTTCTTGCAGTTTTATGTCGTCATTTTTCAGGTGCTTTACCGCATACCGAATAATGTTCGTGCGCTCGAATGCCACTCGAAATACTTTCTATAAAATTAATGAACGCAGTGTGATTATAATCATAACTTGGTAATGATAACTGGTACTGTTTCCGAGTAATGTCTCGAGTGTGCAGTTGTGTCACCATTTATAAGGCGTATCGCAACCCTGGCATGCCATACCACATGCCGCGGGATAGCCTCTTAGGTAGTATCATGGAAAAGTCCATGTCTGTACGCCACTCTACAAGATTTTCTATTATCATTTTGTTTTTGAAATTTTTGAACAAAAAATCCACGTATACTGGAAATCGCGAATTTCGAGGGAGCACTGTATCCCTATTTCATAATAGAAAGTAGGAAATTGAGATGGAGATGGAAATTAATTCAAACACTTTGCACTATAATCGTTCTTTTATTGCATTACAAATTATCACAAGCCTATATTAGTAATACTTAATCTTGAGTATATTTTACAACTACGATCTTACATTTATCGATATTCTTAACGTTACCTTAAATGTACAACCTCACATCTATTTTATGACAAGTTCGCAGCCAATTAGCTAGATAATTGGCATTATCGATTGCTCAGGTCTCACCACGAGGAGGTTGCTGCGAGTGGAGACCCAGAGAGAGATAGATGGAATATAAGTTCCATCAATCTCCCCTTACAATAATCTTAAAATCTAAATCTTAAACTAGCGAATCTCAGAGTTGGAAGGAATCAACGTTCCCTTCATCCCGATGACTCGGGTCTTACAAGGAAGGTATCCCAAGTGTCTCTCTCCGATTTTGTTCATCTTGAAATATGTTATAGTAGATTAAAAAATAAGAGATACGTATTTTTTTTTATCGGCGGAAAAACACTTTCAGGGGGTGAAACAACCCTTCAAAGGTAAGCGCGTCAGATGTGGATTTAGTCGTTTCACATACTTAAACGCAATCTTTTCGGATAAAATCACCGGAGAAAGTTGTACCACAATGAGGAATAAAAAATACAAGTCAATTAATTTTATTGAACAACTTTATGGGGGTAAACTACCCCATAACTTTGTAATAAATATATGAAAATTTGTAAATCAAGTCAAAATTCAAGCTGAAAAATCTAGAAAAAATATATGTTCTACAACACAAAAGAACTCAATTGACGTGTTTTTGGATTTTTTCGAAAAATAACGTTTAAAGGGGTAACTACCCTTATATACATTTTATGTTATTACGAGAAATGTAATTCACGGTAATGGAAATCATTAAATATATTGTTTTCTAGACAGATATACTTTATAATTATGTTTTTTGCTTATATGATATAATTATTATTTATAATAATAGACAGATAATTTAAAATCGTATAGTATATATTCACGAATATAATTGTTATCGAATCTGAACGAGCGAGACGGGAATCGATTCTTTCTGTTCTTTGGATAAAAAAGTCCAAACACGACGTAAATCAAACTACAATTAACGAAATTACGGGAAAAATTAATTAATACATGTAATTCCTAACTTTGCCAAAAATAGACCGATTTATATAAAATTCGGTGTCATTTTAATCAGGATAATGCCAGAAATCTAATAGCGTTACTTTTACAACTCTACGGCTAGTAATAAGATTGACGGGAAAGTGATAAATTAATTGACTTGTCGTTCGCGCAACTCAAAGACTGCCGTGTATCGACAAGGGATGATTCACCGTAATCCGAGCTCCTGGCGTATTATAAGAAAAACCGAAGTCTGTTGTTTTGAAGTTTTTATTCCTCAAATGTTAAACAAACATGATAATTATCAAAAAAATGTGTAAAACACAATGATTTTTTACACCATGAACATCTAATCATAGCAATGCTTGTACAGCCTTCTATTTCGCAGTATGATTTACAGAAATCTCCGAAACTAAAATCAACCGGATTTTCAAATGTATCGGGTTTTTCCATGATATACCCGCTTTTATACCACGAGTATTTGAAAAGGTTTCTATATCGTGGGGAGGATAGTTGGTTGTGCGAGGAATAAAAACTTCAAAACAACAGACTTCGTTTTTTCTTATAATACGCCAGGAGCTCGGATTACGATGAATTGTCCCTTGTCGATACACGGCAGTCTTTGAGTTGCGCGAACGACAAGTCAATTAATTTATCACTTTCCCGTCAATCTTATTACTAGCCGTAGAGTTGTAAAAGTAACGCTATTAGATTTCTGGCATTATCCTGATTAAAATGACACCGAATTTTATATAAATCGGTCTATTTTTGGCAAAGTTAGGAATTACATGTATTAATTAATTTTTCCCGTAATTTCGTTAATTGTAGTTTGATTTACGTCGTGTTTGGACTTTTTTTATCCAAAGAACAGAAAGAATCGATTCCCGTCTCGCTCGTTCAGATTCGATAACAATTATATCCGTGAATATATACTATACGATTTTAAATTATCTGTCTATTATTATAAATAATAATTATATCACATAAGCAAAAAACATAATTATAAAGTATATCTGTCTAGAAAACAATATATTTAATGATTTCTATTACCGTGAATTACATTTCTCGTAAGAATAACATAAAATGTATATAAGGGTAGTTACCCCTTTAAACGTTATTTTTCGAAAAAATCCAAAAACACGTCAATTGAGTTCTTTTGTGTTGTAGAACATATATTTTTTCTAGATTTTTCAGCTTGAATTTTGACTTGATTTACAAATTTTCATGTATTTATTACAAAGTTATGGGGTAGTTTACCCCCATAAAGTTGTTCAATAAAATTAATTGACTTGTATTTTTTATTCCTCATTGTGGTACAACTTTCTCCGGTGATTTTATCCGAAAAGATTGCGTTTAAGTATGTGAAACGACTAAATCCACGTCTGACGCGCTTACCTTTGAAGGGTTGTTTCACCCCCTGAAAGTGTTTTTCCGCCGATAAAAAAAATACGTATCTCTTATTTTTTAATCTACTATAACATATTTCAAGATGAACAAAATCGGAGAGAGACACTTGGGATACCTTCCTTGTTAGTCTAGCGAACCTCGAAGATGGGTGGAATCAAAATTCCATCCGTCCCCTCAGTTCAAAGAATTGCCAAGTTATCATTACGAGAAAGAAGAAATTGGATGGTGCAGAGATCCTACCATCGCGAGAACACAGTAAAGGGGAAAGTGATCGGCATCTCACAAAAACAGACCCACTCCCTGCACCCTCCCAGGAGCCAGGAGCGGAAATCTCCCGAAAGCAGGTGCCCCTCTTCGTCAGCCACTCGGAACCTGGTCCACGCTTGCATGGCTCCTGGGAGGGTGCAGGGAGTGTTCCCTTTACTGTGTTCCCGAGATGGTAGGATCTGCACCATCGAATACTGGTTCTCAGGTGCGACGCGGTAGAGCCCCATTTCCTCTTTCTCGTAATGATAGCTTGGCAATTCTTTGAACTGAGGGGACGGATGGAACTTTGATTCCACCGATCTTCGACGTTCGCTAGACTATAAGACCCGAGTTATCGGAATGGTGGGAACATTGATTCCTTCCATCTCTGAGGTTCGCTATTTTAAGAATTAGATTTTAAGATTATTGTAAGAGGAGATCGATGGAACTTTGATTCCATCTATCTCTCTCTGGGTCTCCACCTCCACTCGCGGCAACCTCCACATGATGAAACCTGGGCAATCGATAATGCCAATTATCCAGCTAATTGGCTGCGAACTTGTAATAAAATAGATGTGAGGTTGTAGTTTTAAGGTAACGTTAAGAATATCGGTAGATACATATAAGATCGTAGTTGTAAAATATACTGAAGATTAACTATTACTATACAGGGTGTAACAAAAATGTTGCAGTTCCTTGAAAGCCGTGATTCCTGAGTTAATTTCAAACAATTTTTTCCTTAGTGAAAATATTATATGGAGCTTTATTGACGAGATATTAACAAAAACCCCCGACCAATCAGAGCACGAATACAGTGGACAAATTTTAGAGCGCGCTGTAGCTGAGAGTAGTATTGGTCCGTCATCGTCCGCGCCATCATTAATCCGCTATACTCGCTCTCCTATTGGTCAATGTTTTTCGTTAATTACTCATTAACAAAGCTCCACCTAACATTTTCGCTAAGGAAAAAGTTGTTTAAAATCAACTCAGGAATCACGCCTTTGAAGAAACTGCAATATTTTTGTTACGCCCTGCATAATGTAGACATAGCTTGTGATAACTTGTAGTGTAATAAAAGAACGATTATATTGCAAAGTGTTTGAATTAATTTTCATCCCCATCTCAATTTTCTACTTCCTGTTATGAAATAAGGATACAGTGGACTTTTTGTTCAAAAATTTCAGAAGCAAAATGATAATATCTTATAGAATGACGTACAAACATGAACTCTTCCATGATATTATCGAGCCACACCATAAATGGCTGAAGTTCCAGTCAAGCACGTGGCAAGAGGCGATCCCATATGGCATGTGGTATGGTATGACAAGGTTGCGATAAGCCTTAAAAATGATGGCACAATGGCATACATCTCTAGATTTGCCTCTTACAAAAGTTTGTCTTCTATAATCGAATTTTTTTCAATTATCGGTCAGATCCAGCTTCTCCAGACAATACTTTATAACTCATACAAACCTGCAGATGTGTTCACGCGCATGGAAACCATTGGGGTGGAATCCCCTCTGCTCGAAAAGCGCAAGAGGAGAAGCTGACTCAGAACGGCTAGTTGAAAAAATGTTTTATTCAAATGTTCCCATTTAAATTCCTCAACCTTTATATTCAAAGCTAAACCATTTTATTAATAAAATTAGCTTTAACTTAATGTATGTTACTTAATATACAGGGTGTCCTAGAATAAGTGTAGAAACCGTTAAGGGGTAATTCCTCAGGTGATTTTAAATAACTTTTTCCTTAATGAAAATGTTAAAAAATGTCCAATCAAAGAACGAGTATAGCGGGTGAAATCCAGCGCGGTCTGCAGCTACGAGTAGCGTTGGCCCGCCACCGACCGCACTGAAGTTCGTCCGCTGTACTCGCTTCCTAATTAGTCTGTGTTTTCCGTTAATAATTCATTAACAAAGCCGCAGCTAACATTTTCATTAAGGAAAAAGCATTGAGCTCTATGTAGCTGAATGGGAAGAAGTTATTTAAAATCACTTAAGGGAACACCCTTTAACGGCTCCTACACTTATTCTGGGACACCCTATATAAATAAGGAAATATCTCTTACCATAATTGCACATTTTTGAACAGTACCCATCATAGGTACGAGGAGACACAGATGTACAGATCTCAAATAACGTTCCATAAGTTTCACTACTCCATGTTTACGAAGCTCTTCTGCCACTTTTGGGCTACTGCTTATAGAGTCTAGAACCCTTGCACAAGCTCTTGCAACGTTTACATATTCTTTATAACCTTCGTTTAAAGTATTATAAGGTCGGCGGAGGAGAAAATCTGGTATATCCATTACATCTATCTAATGAATATTGAAAAATTTGTCATGCAACTAAAAATTTGTTAGTATATGATGTAAACTTTTATAATAAAGAAATATTAAAAACTCACTATGAGAGGTATGCCACCACGCATACGTATTTGCTTTCTCGCTTTTCTAATTTGCGCAATGATGGCCATAGTCTCAGCTGCTAGAACCTACAGAAACAAAGAAAAGTTGAAAATTAATCACAATTTCAAAAAATGTTCCAAGACAAAAATTATTGTACTGTAGAAACGGAAAAGTGTGTTGGGCGTACAAAGAACTAACTTGGATATCTCGAGCTGGATGCTTTAACAGTTTAATCAACGGAGTTACGATACCAAGATCGACCAGGTATCGCCGCATCTCCATGCAAGACGCAATCTGCAGTAAAACTGATAGAGCAGCATTCTGGCAACTTAAATCTTTTGTTTCGAGCAGATTCACCAAGATTTCCAAACCTCCCATCTCTTGAATGGCTTTTTGTATAATCTATTTTCGCAATACAAGTCAGTGTTAAACGTTTTTTCAACATTTGCATGTATCCTTATTAACTCTTTTTACTATTTAATAAGTTTACCCTACTAGTGAGATCGTAATCCTTTAACAAACATAAAGCCACCATAGTTGCAGTTTGATTACCAGCTTTCATATATCTAATTAGCTTCTGTATATGCCAAAATTCTGATGGCACTTGCGGCAAATCGTCTTTTAAGTGCTTAAGCTCATCGTCGGTTTCTGATTCAGGCTCATCATCAGAACTTTCATCTTCGTCTTTCTCATTGATATAATAAACTTTAGGTCCGAATGGCTCCCCAGTGACTGAACATACCAATGGTTTTGGTGGCTCTTCCGACTCTATTATTTCTGGAATGTCTGGTTCGATCCTATTTGCAACACAGAAGCAAGAAAATAATTGTTACACAGGGTGTAACAAAAAAGTTGCAGGTCCTTGAAAGGGATGATTTCTGAGGTGATTGTAAACAATTTTTACCTTAACGAAAATGTCCTCGAAAGCTTTATTAACGAGAGATTGCCAAAAACCCCCGATCAATCAAAGCGCGAATACAATAGATGAATTTCAGCGTGAGCTTCAACTGTAAGTAGTATTGGCCCGCCATTATCCGCACAATTATTCTAATTGATCAGTGTTTTTCGTTAATAACTCTTTAACAAGGCCTCACCTAATATTTTCACGATCAACCTGTCGATGTGCTACGCCCTCGCCGATTTTGATGACCTTTAAATATGTTATAAAGGACAACATTCTAAACAACTGTTTCCTACGCATATACAGGGTGTTTCGCAATTCGTGGGAAATCTCCGAGATACAGGTACTAGACACGAAAATAATAAGAAGAGTTCTTATGCAATATACTCGGAAATGGTTAGTTTATTAGTTACACGCGGTTTTACATTTCGTAAAATGCCGACGTAACACTGCTTCATCTCCTCTGGGCCTAAGTGGGCCCCGGTGACTCGCAACATGTATTGGGATGAGATGTTTCTTCGAATGAAAAATCACATATTTTGTAATGAAAAATTGAAATTATGACGAATGCAACACAACTGATACTTTTCCACGTTGCAGGGGCCCAAATCGCGGTCACTGACTTTACAGGGGATGAGCCTTTGTTACGTCGACATTTTACGAAATATAAAACCGCGTGTAACTAATAAACTAACCATTTCTGAGTATATTACATGGGAACTTTCCTTATTATTTTCGTGTCTAGTATCTGTATCTCGGAGATTTCCCACGAATTGTGAAACACCCTGTACATACTAGGCGGTCGGCTTTAATTTTCCAGTTATACACAAAAAAGTTTTGTAATTATTCAGAATATGGGAGACCTCACCGATTTTGATGACCTTGAAATATATAGTCAAGGTCAAAGAAAGCATTGATGAATTTCTACCTGACCCGGTATTGGTACTTGAAACTAATACTTAAATTCATATGATACGCCAGGCCAGCGGCTGTAGCGGGACAGGCAACACCGGTTTCCGTAAGATCACCGAAGTTAAGTTGTCTCGGTCGGGACCCAATTGAGGAATGGTAACCGTTCCTGTCGGGTCTCGCGATGCTCCTGGTGCTCAGAGGGAGGGGGCAAAGCCTCCCAAAAGAGAAGAAGGGGATATAAAAAGGGACTGTGTAAGACGTCTCCAAAAAGGACTTTAAGAAGAAAGATTACAAATGGAGAAGTACTCGTTGTTCGGTTGGGCAATATGAAAGGCGCTAGTCATTCGCGAAACGCCATCTTCAGATAAAAATCTGAAGAAAACATACCTAATAAGAATAATAATGATACGCCAGGGGTGACGAACAGGCGGCTCGCGAGCTAGTTGTGGCTCTCAGCCCCGCACTCCTCAACCCGCTAACATCCTCATTTAACTGGTAATGAGGGCACTTTGGCTCTTCGACGGTAAAGAAGTTCGTCAGCCCTGTGATACGTAATGAAACAACGGCAATCAATTTGTATGGGAAGACGTATATTATGAAACCAAGTATCCTTCATTGCGTATTATATAAATTCAAGTATTAATTTCAAGTACCTACACCACATCAGCTCCCCGCTACATAATCTAACTCAGACCTATTCCCGATCATTTTTTTAATATTTAAACTTTTTTTGTGTATAAGCAGTCTCCGGTTAAGGCTAGCAGTCGTCGGGTCCGAAACGCTAGCCTTAACGAGGATACGAATCGAATCGCGCACCTCCGATTTCACGCTTGACTGGTTTTTATGGGCTCGACGCTCGAGATCACAAGAGATCGTTAAAGACAAGGACAGAACTAGCCATGCTAGAGCAATAGAGATGAGTATACGCAACCGTCATTGCGGTGCTCGTAGAGTGGTGGTGGGGAGTATAACATCGCGTATTGCGTACTACAGAATCCGCTGAAGTTTGCATTTGGCAACATTATGAAGAGGGTTAAATGAATGTTTACAGTTAAATGCATACCAGTGTTAGTTAAAATATTTACTCATTTACTTTATAAACTGTTGGATAGAGGTTATATCGAGATCGAGATCGATATGCCCGCTTTTGTTATTGAACAATCGGTTACGCGACGGTGTTCACGAAGCTTCTAGAAGCTTCGGTGGCGTCGCCATTAAGTTAGTTGGACGATCACGAATATGGCGATCGGACGTGTTTTATAATCATTCGAAATATACAGGGTGTCCCAAACTAAGTGCGGGACCCGGAAAGGGTGGATTCCTGGGGTGATTCTAAACAACATTTTCCTTTGCAAAAATGTCCTCCGAAGCTTTGTTAACGAGTTATTAACGAAAAACCCCGACCAATCAGAGAGCGCGAATAGCGAGCGCTCGGCCGACCAGCGACGGTGCACAAGCTACGCGTAGCGTCTCCTACTCACCGTGCTCGAGGCTTGTACAAGAAACTCAAAATCTTTACGTTATCGGCCAATTTCTCCTAAACTATTCGATGAAAAATTATGAAAAAAATCAGGGACACGTTAGTTATCACGACACATATTATGGAATTTTTTGAGATTTTTTAATTTATTAGCAACGTTGCAAAAATAAAAAACGTGAGAAGACACGGTTATTGGCCGATTTCTGTTAAACTATTGGTTAAAAAATTATGAAAAAAATTAGGGACACGTCAGCTATCGCGACACATATTATGGAATTGTTTCAGATTTTTTAAATAATTAGTTAAGTTGTAAAACATAAGAAACGAGAGAAAACAAGGTTATTGGCTGATTTCTTTTAAACTATTGGTTAAAAAAATTATGAAAAAGATGAGGGACACGTCAGCTATCGCGACACATATTATGGAATTTTTTCAGATTTATGAATTAATTAGCCAAGTTGCAATACATAAAAAACGAAAGAAAAAATTGTAAAAATGGGGCTATTGTATTTTAACTAAACTGGATCTATGATCATATTAATTCAGTACATAAATATCACTAATGTCATTGTTCTCAATTTTTTTTTCACTTTCTTTAACTTCATAAGTCATAATAAAAAAGTAAAAAGCAATGTTTCCGTACTTCTCACGGATTGTAAATTATTCTACTATGTAATAAAACATTGGAAACTGTACAAAAATACTTATTGCGTAAGGAATGTACGAAAATTATACCTATTACTTGCTGTAATCGGTAAAAAGTACGGAAACATCGGTTTTTATTTTATTTTAATTATGACGTACTAAAGTAAAATATGTTTAAATAAATTGAAGTTAATAGTATGACCTCCTCATTCGATTGTACCCCTTATGGAATAGTGAGTAAGTAGGCATGCAATTATTATCGATGAGACTCACCCATTCGGAGAGGAATTCACCTGCTGCTTGAACACCGATCCCTCTGGGTCAGTGGCCGATCCCGGTCGTTAGGGGATGATGCAAACCGTAGGTCCTGCTGGTTGCAGGTATTCGGTGCCACAAAAATACACCTTACGTTTACCACACTCCGCGTTCACCAACACTGATCACTTTATTGAAATTACCATTTGAGCTACTAATCACTTATAACCGCGGAACACACCGAATTAAAATCCCCACGGTGTTGAATCATTTTGGAACGAGATAGTTCCTACGTTTAAAAATAATTCAATGCGGTTCGCGGTGGTCGGTGCGGGTACTTCTCGCGATACATCCATTCCGCGAATTCCGCGTTGTCTCGGCAATCTGCAGCGAAGAAAAAGAAGAGGTTGAAGCCCTCAGCGGCGGAAATCATGATCGATACTAACGATTTTTTCCGAAGTCTCCTTCCTTCTGCCCTCGCATCCCTCCAGCGTGACTTTTCGGGGTGTAGCTTCGTCGAAATACTCGAAGTTGATTTGTTAATTGGCAACAATGAGGGAGGGCCTTCCTCGGCCAGCTTTTTTTGATGGAGGTGGAAGTGTCTCCTTCAGATCGAAAAGGTAGCGGAAAAATTTAGGGTACAAGGAAACGGTGTATGAGGAGGCGGTTATGAGTGTCTCGCAGATGCGGCCGTTTATGATCATGAGTATTGTCCTGCAATTTGGAAGGAACCATCGGCACTCGAGGCCGAAGACCGCGAGGGCGCGTGGAGCTTACCGTTAAAGTCCTTTCGATGCATTCGGAGGGATGAAATATGGAATTCCCTGTTATTAAAAAGCGAATTGGGGAAAGTCTTTCGCCGTCAAACATTTGGTCAACGGATGTTTCGCAGAGACTAACTCGTCACCGTGCCGAGGGTAAAATACAGCTATTGTATTCTCATCCTGCGACCAAGTCTTGCTTTTTATCACCCTGAACATGTAGTGACCTTCTGATGTTCGTGTAAGCCATCACACAACTTTCTTCATTGTTACATTTATTTTCGTGCTGTTACTACACTGCGGAACAGTAACATTTTTCGAAAAATTTAGTCATTTTCAAGTGGCTCCGTGAAAAATAAGTATAAGAAATATTGAAAACAGCTATTTTGTAGCTTGGGAAGCACCTAAGTGGTCTGACACTTCTTCAGATCGTATCGCATATTTCACTGTTAACGGCACAAGGTAAAAAAGTTGATCTTGATTTTACGTATACCTAAATGCACGCATTCACGTGAATGTAAAGGATCCGCGTAATTTTGAATACACAGGCAAACAGCCTCCCCTATAGCTCGAAGAGGTTTACGAACAATGAGGAAGGAAGAAACGAAATTTCGGAGTAACAGTTCATGACTGCATTGTTTCGCGGACAGGCGGCAACGATCGGCATTGAGGGCGAGATGATTACCTCGCGGACCCTTACCGATGGCGAGGCGACTTGGTCCACCGATGGTTTGCTGCAGGGGCCCATAAACGGTGAGCTGGGGGATACTCGCGGGGAATTTTTCGTCAATCTACTCGAACTGTAGACCAAGCTTATTTACGTGCATCACGATTTACGATCCTTTGGCTACATTTTCGAAATACTGGAAGAAAACATTTGGCGACCAAATGCGGTGCACAATAAACGATTAACCGTTAGTTTCCCTCATGTCCATCAATGAATTGTTAAAGAAAACTAACTATGAACCGTTTATTGTGCACCGCATTTGGTCACCAAATGTTTTCTTCGACTTTTTCGAAAATGTAGCCAAAGGATCGTAAATCGTAATAGCGCCCAGGTAAGCGTCTCCAATAGCTCGAAGAGGTTCAGGAAAGATTGAGGGAAAAGAAACGGTATTTCGGAGTAACACGTGACGGCTCCCCGCGAGTGACCCCCAGCTCACCGTTTATGGGCCCCTGCAGTAAAGCATCGGTGGACCCAGTCGCCCTGCTATCGGTAAGGGTCCGCGAGGTAATCACCTCGCCCTCAACGCCGACGGTTGCCACCTGTCCGCGAAACAATGCAGTCATGAATGGTGAGTTTGGGGGTCACTCACGGGGATCTATCTCACGTTACTCCAAAATTTTGTTTCTTCCTTCTCCATTGTTCGTAAACCTCCTTGAGCTACAGAGGAGGCTGTTTACCTATGTATTAAAGATCACGCGGATCCTTTACATTCACACAAATACGAGCATTTACTTACACGTAAAATCAAGATCTCCTTTGTAAATCACTTGGACATTAAATTCGATACAATCGCAAAACCTTTATCTGGTTTTGCCATTCCAATATAAATATAAAATAAGTTATTTTTCTGTATCATTTCCCTATCCTTCCTACAAGAAAATTTGACCCATATTTTTTTCCTTCACAATTCTTCAGAAAATATGTGCCTATTTTGTTTCATACAATTATCTTGAAAGGTAACAGGGTAAAAAGAAGTAATAACTTGGAGGGTTTATCTAGTAAAAGTATGAGTATAAAATATAAAGTTGTGTGATGGCTTACACGAACATCAGAAGGTCACTACATGTTCAGGGTGATAAAAAGCAAGACTTGGTCGCAGGATGAGAATACAATAGCTGTATTTTACCCTCGGCACGGTGACGAGTTAGTCTCTGCGAAACATGCGTTGACCAAATGTTTGACGGCGAAAGACTTTCCCCAATTCGCTTTTTAATAACAGGGAATTCCATATTTCATCCCTCCGAATGCATCGAAAGGACTTTAACGGTAAGCTCCACGCGCCCTCGCGGTCTTCGGCCTCGAGTGCCGATGGTTCCTTCCAAATTGCAGGACAATACTCATGATCATAAACGGCCGCATCTGCGAGACACTCATAACCGCCTCCTCATACACCGTTTCCTTGTACCCTAAATTTTTCCGCTACCTTTTCGATCTGAAGGAGACACTTCCACCTCCATCAAAAAAAGCTGGCCGAGGAAGGCCCTCCCTCATTGTTGCCAATTAACAAATCAACTTCGAGTATTTCGACGAAGCTACACCCCGAAAAGTCACGCTGGAGGGATGCGAGGGCAGAAGGAAGGAGACTTCGGAAAAAATCGTTAGTATCGATCATGATTTCCGCCGCTGAGGGCTTCAACCTCTTCTTTTTCTTCGCTGCAGATTGCCGAGACAACGCGGAATTCGCGGAATGGATGTATCGCGAGAAGTACCCGCACCGACCACCGCGAACCGCATTGAATTATTTTTAAACGTAGGAACTATCTCGTTCCAAAATGATTCAACACCGTGGGGATTTTAATTCGGTGTGTTCCGCGGTTATAAGTGATTAGTAGCTCAAATGGTAATTTCAATAAAGTGATCAGTGTTGGTGAACGCGGAGTGTGGTAAACGTAAGGTGTATTTTTGTGGCACCGAATACCTGCAACCAGCAGGACCTACGGTTTGCATCATCCCCTAACGACCGGGATCGGCCACTGACCCAGAGGGATCGGTGTTCAAGCAGCAGGTGAATTCCTCTCCGAATGGGTGAGTCTCATCGATAATAATTGCATGCCTACTTACTCACTATTCCATAAGGGGTACAATCGAATGAGGAGGTCATACTATTAACTTCAATTTATTTAAACATATTTTACTTTAGTACGTCATAATTAAAATAAAATAAAAACCGATGTTTCCGTACTTTTTACCGATTACAGCAAGTAATAGGTATAATTTTCGTACATTCCTTACGCAATAAGTATTTTTGTACAGTTTCCAATGTTTTATTACATAGTAGAATAATTTACAATCCGTGAGAAGTACGGAAACATTGCTTTTTACTTTTTTATTATGACTTATGAAGTTAAAGAAAGTGAAAAAAAAATTGAGAACAATGACATTAGTGATATTTATGTACTGAATTAATATGATCATAGATCCAGTTTAGTTAAAATACAATAGCCCCATTTTTACAATTTTTTCTTTCGTTTTTTATGTATTGCAACTTGGCTAATTAATTCATAAATCTGAAAAAATTCCATAATATGTGTCGCGATAGCTGACGTGTCCCTCATCTTTTTCATAATTTTTTTAACCAATAGTTTAAAAGAAATCAGCCAATAACCTTGTTTTCTCTCGTTTCTTATGTTTTACAACTTAACTAATTATTTAAAAAATCTGAAACAATTCCATAATATGTGTCGCGATAGCTGACGTGTCCCTAATTTTTTTCATAATTTTTTAACCAATAGTTTAACAGAAATCGGCCAATAACCGTGTCTTCTCACGTTTTTTATTTTTGCAACGTTGCTAATAAATTAAAAAATCTCAAAAAATTCCATAATATGTGTCGTGATAACTAACGTGTCCCTGATTTTTTTCATAATTTTTCATCGAATAGTTTAGGAGAAATTGGCCGATAACGTAAAGATTTTGAGTTTCTTGTACAAGCCTCGAGCACGGTGAGTAGGAGACGCTACGCGTAGCTTGTGCACCGTCGCTGGTCGGCCGAGCGCTCGCTATTCGCGCTCTCTGATTGGTCGGGGTTTTTCGTTAATAACTCGTTAACAAAGCTTCGGAGGACATTTTTGCAAAGGAAAATGTTGTTTAGAATCACCCCAGGAATCCACCCTTTCCGGGACCCGCACTTAGTTTGGGACACCCTGTATATTATATTATTAGTTCCTTCAACCCGTCTTCAATCATTTCAAACCACCACCGAGTTCTGTCATAAACAATAAATGTTGCTGATATTGATACTGGATTATTTTATTATATTTAAGCTTCTGATAAATCAAAGAAAAAAACTTGCAATAATTATAAAAATAAATATTCTTATTGATTTCAAATACGGTTATTGATACTCCTAACTCTGATTTTACATCAACTAGTCCCAGACAGCACACATCGCCGTAAAGGCGCCTTTTTCAGGGCCATTTTACGCCTGAACGTCTTACAACCTAATTTGGACGCCTTAAAGGCGCCTCATAACTAGGCGCCTGGAAAAGAAGACTTAAAAGCGCCTTTCCGGCGTGCATTCTGGTCATTTTCTAAAGACGTCTGAAATATACTATAAAGATGCGAAGTATATGTATGTATAAGAAATATACTAAATATACCTAAAGAAATCTTTGACATTTACGTCTCAAAGGTATCTTAAAGATGTTCAAAATAAATGTCGAAATTAATTCTAAACTTTACGTTCTCAACAGAATGCGTGTGTACTACGAGAAATCTCGTTTTTCTATATCATGTATGATATATACACATGGTATAGGTGCGAAACTGAGAAACTGCACATACACATAAATATTTGAAAACACACAAGAAGTAATGTTAAAAAATTATTATTATCACACACATTTAAGAAAAGTGATCATTTGTTCAAAATGTATTTAATAATTATAAAATATTTGAATTATACCACATATAGTGGTATGTACTGACCTAATTGAAAATCGTGGATCACATAGCTCAGTTTTTTGAAAATTAGTCGTTGCAGAATGAGTTAATATTTGAATATGCATTGAAAAAGTATTTCTAGCAAATATAACATTATACTGATTACATCAACGATCAACGTCTGTAGCAAGGATGGATGCACTGGTACTGCAAGGTTTTATCTATCTCAGTTAAGCTGCATGGTTCGAGTTCCTGAGAAGGATTGGGTGTGTGCCGCCACTCCTCTTCGGGGTTTGTGTTGTTTGTGTAGTGCGGAGAAAAAAAGAAGGAGGGAAAGGAAAGAAGAAGAAGAAATTGCTGCTACGGCTAAAAAAAAATATATTGTTATAAATAATAAATAATAGATATTGTTTGTCCGTCGTTTTTTATTTTTATTTTTTATTTTAAAACGCCTTAAAAATGCCTCAAAATCGCCTGAAGCACGCCGGAAAAACGCCGAAAGAAGGTTTAAAAGGTGCCTTTAAAGCGCCTTATAAGGTCCTGAAAGGCGTCTTATGAGCGCCTTTGAGTCACTAAAAAGGCGCCTTAAAGGGCGTTCTGATTAGTAACATAAGGCATTTAGGAGGCGCTAATAAGGCGAAACTAAGGCGTTCGCAGGCGCCTTTTCGGCGCCTCAACGCCTGGTTGTAGGCGCCTCTGTGCTGTCTGGGCTGTGTTCTTTGTTCCCTAACCTAACCTACAGTATGCGATATTACACTCCCCACCACCACTCTGCGAGCACCGTATTACTCATCTCTTTGGTGCTCTAGCCATGCTAGGTGCAAAGCGAATGCAATTTTCATCGGATCTTGACAAACGTGACACCGATTGATTCCTTATGTTCGCCCGATGAAGAAAAAACTAAACACGACGTAAATCAGACTATAATTAACGAAATTATGGAAAAATTTGATTTACGCATAAAAATGCTAATTTCGTTAAAAATAGGCCGATTTGCATGAAGTTTAGTGTCATTTTAATTAGGAACATGCCACGAATCCAATGGTACCACTTTTAGACTGCTACGGTGAAAAATTAGAGTCGCCAACGTTCAGTGGGAAAGCGATAACCCATCGATCGAGCAACCCTCGTCGAACGAGAACTCGGCGGCGAAGCGCGATGAAGATCAAAGTGTGCCGCTCGTAGGCATGCAATAGTAGCGGCGGTTTTTCACGAATATCTTGAAAACTAAAGCCGACCGCCTAGTATATAACATATTTGAAGGTCATCAAAATCGGTGAGCGCGTAGCTGATCGACAAGTTCGCCATTTTCACTAAGGAAAAAGTTTAAAATCACTTTAGGAATCACTCCCTTGAAGGACCTGCAACACTTTTGTAACACCCTGCTTGCACGTCACAAGAAGTCGCCATGCAGCGACCAATCGCATGCATCTTAGGGGAAGCGCGAGGACTCGTGAGATCGACAAGCGATCGGCCTCGTCCTGTTCTGTTCAAGATCTGATCAAGGTAAGCGCTTCCTTTTGTGTCCTCGTGTTCTCGCGTCTTCGAAAAGATCGTCTACTGCGCAATAATCTCCTAGTGGCGGCCTTTTGTAACGGAGAATCCTTTGGCGATCGTCTGTAATAGCACGACGAGTAGCGACTAGCCACTCGGCGCGCCGGACGCCATGAATATAATAGAATATATTCCTCTGTTCTCTATTATTTAAAAGCTTGAGTTGTGTCTTCGCGTTCCAACCATGAGGAACTTATCGGAAACCTTGCACTTCCTCTTTTCTTCAAGTTCACACCCAGCCCCTTTTCCGTGGTTCATTTTGGAGCTAGCCAGGGTGAGATCTTCCGCGTGCGAAACTTCTTCTCGCCAGTATCTTCAGATACGTGGTATTCGAAATCAATCATAGATTTCATAAAGTCAAGACCATGGCGGAGATAGACAAGGTGTCCCATTCCCAAAGTTGCGCAGTGGTTTAGAAACAAGTGGGACAAGAGTCAGCCAATGGGAAGGGCCCCTTCATGGAAAAATCCAATATTGCTGCTTCTCCGCACTCTATGCGTAAATGATAATTGGTCTGGAGCCTGGTTTATGGGCTCTTTCGATTGGTTGTTTTACAATCGAACCGCCATTATGCGCAATGAGACACCTTGTCTATTTCCACCATGGACAAGACGAGGTTGAGCGAGGCTTGTATCGCGTCCCGCCACTCGTTTCACGATTCGAGTTCGACGGAGCCTTAGACCATATACATATACCTATAGACACGGCCTGAGGTATAGGAGCCCATGGGAGAGCCTGATGCAAAGATAACGAGCTAGTTTGCCCACAGTGACATAAGAAAAGATATGTGGCGGCCTATGCGACGAACCGGCGCGGCGCCACTTCGAGCGTCGGGAAACCCGCGACGCATTTTGGGCTACCCAACACCGCGATAACGCGAACCCCGGCATCGCCGACGGTTCTCGAAAAACGGCGAGACAAAGAGGTCCGCTTCGAGAACCGTCGGAAAGGATCGGGTCGACCGCGGGACGAGTTAGTCGAACAGCGTCCTGCAACCGAGCAACAGCGAAAATAAAATCTCGAAGGCGAAATCGTGTGTTCTTATTTTCACCCTCTCGTTACCCCACAGATAATTCAAGATAGCGAATAGTGCATCAGACCAATCAGATCTTAGACCATATATACCTATAGACACGGCCTGAGTCAACTAGATTGACGCAAAGATAAAACCATCTACATGACGTTCATGTGGGCAATGTGAGCATGCATCGTGTGGGCAAAGAATATCTACTTCCAAAAAGTATCTATACAGTCTAAGGGCGTCTAATTGTCTGATTGGTCTGATGGATTGTTCGCCATCTTGAATTATCTTTTCTGACATCACTTTGAGCAAACTTGCTTTTTATCTTTGTATCAGGCTCTTCCATGGGTTCCTATACCTCAGGCCGTGTCTATAGGTATATGTGGTTTAAGAATCAGATGATTAGACGACATTAGACTGTACAGACACTTTTTAAAAGTAGATATTCTTTGCCCACATGATGCATGCCCACATGACTGTCATGTAGATGATTTTATCTTTGCATCAATCTAGATGATTCAGGCCGTATCTACAGGGTGTCCAAAACTAAGTGCGGAAGCCAGAAAGGATAGATTCCTGGGGTGATTCTAAAGAACATTTCCCTTTGCAAAAATGTCCTCCGGAGCTTTGTTAACGAGTTATTAACGAAAAATCCCGACCAATCAGAGAGCGCGAATAGCGAGCGCTCGGCCGACCACCGACGGTGCACAAGCTACGTGTAGCATTTACTACTCGCCGTGCTCGAGGCCTGTACAAGAAACTCAAGATCTTCACGTTATTGGCCAATTTCTCTTAAACTACTGGTTAAAAAATTATGAAAAAAATTAGGGACACGTCAGTTATCGCGACACATATTATGGAATTGTTTCAGATTTTTAAAGTAATTAGCCAAGTTGTAAAACATAAGAAACGAGAGAAAACAAGGTTATTAACAAATTTCTCCTAAACTCTAGCTTGAAAAATTATGAAAAAAACGAGGGACACGTCAGCTATCGCGACACATATTATGGAATTTTTTCAGATTTATGAATTAATTGGCCAAGTTGTAATACATAAAAAACGAGAGAAAAAAATTGAAAAATGGTGATTTTGTATTATAGCAAAACTGGATCTGTGATCATATTAATTCAGTACATAAATACCACTAATATCATTGTTCTCAATTTTTTTCACATTCTTTAACTTCATACGTCATAATAAAAAAGTGAAAAGCAATGTTTCCGTACTTCCTACGGATTGTAAATTATTCTACTATGTAACAAAACATTGGAAATTGCACAAAAACACTTATTGCGTAAGGAGTGTACGAAAATTAGACGTGTTACTTGCTGTAATCGGTAAAAAGTACGGAAACATCGGTTTCTATTTTTTTTACTTATGATGTACTAAGGCAAAGTATGTTTAAATAAATTGAGGTTAATAGTATGATCCCCTCATTCGATTGTACCCTTTATGGATTAGTGAGTGAGTAGGCATGCAATTATTATCGATGAGACTCACCCATTCGGAGAGGAATTCACCTGCTGCTTGAACACCGGTCCCTCTGGGTCAGTGGCCGATCCCGGTCGTTAGGGGATGATGCAAACCGTAGGTCCTACTGATCGCAGGTATACAGCGTCAAACAAATGCACCTTACGTTTACAACACACCGCGGTCACAAACACTGATGACTTCATTGAAGGAGCATTTGATCTCCTAATCACTTATAACCGCGGAACACACCGAATTAAAATCCCCACGGTGTTGAATAATTTTGGAACGAGATCGTTCCTACGTTTAAAAATAATGTAATACGGTTCGCGGCAGTCGGTGCGGGTACTTCTCGCGGTACATCCGTTCCGCGGATTCCGCGTTGTCCCGACACTCTGCAGCGAAGAAAAAGAAGAGGTTGAAGCCCTCAGCGGCGGAAATCATGATCGGTACTAACGATTTTTTCCGAAGTCTCTTTCCTTCTGCCCTCGCATCCCTCCAGCGTGACTTTTCGGGGCGTAGCTTCGTCGAAATACTCGAAGTTGATTTGTTAATTGACAACAATGAGGGAGGGCCTTCCTCGGACAGCCTTTTTTGATGGAGGTGGAAGTGTTTCCTTCAGGTCGAAAAGGTAGCGGAAAAATTTAGGGTACAAGGAAACGGTGGATGAGGGATTAGCTCGGAGGTGGTATGAATGTCTCGCAGATGCGGCCGTTTATGATCATGAGTATTGTCCTGCAATTTGGAAGGAACCATCGGCATCCGAGGCCGAAGACTGCGAGGGCGCGTGGAGCTTACCGTTAAAGTCCTTTCGATGCATTTGGAGAGATGAAATATGGAATTCCCCGTTATTAAAAAGCGAATTGGGGAAAGTCTTTCGCCGTCAAGCATTTGGTCAACGGATGTCTCGCAAAGACTAACACTGTGCCGAGGGGAATATACAGCAATTGTATTCTCGTCCCGTTAATTACTTCGATGTCTGTATCCTGCGACCGAGTCTTGCTTTTTATCACACTGAACATGTAGTGACCTTCTGATGTTCGTGTAAGCGTAAGCCATCACACAACTTTCTTGATTGTTACATTTATTTTTGTACTGTTCCTACACTGCAGAGCACTATTTTTCGAAAAATTTAGTCATTTCCAAGTGGCTCCGTGAAAAATAAGTATAAGAAATATTGAAAACAGCTATTTTGTAGCTTGAAGATTCTAGTTCTTACATCATGTATCCACTTAATTTTTTGTGCAGCATAGTGCAATTTTCCTTAAGATAAAGCGCAATAAACGAATGTTAAAAGATTTTCGTCAACTTGGAGTAATGCATGGGCTGAAAGAAATTTTTCTTCGTAAATCTATTTAAATACTCTGAAAGAGCAAACTTTATTCTTTAATTTCATTAAGTGATCTGACCCTTCTTCAGACGTATTGCATATTTCACTGTCAAGGACACAAGGTAAAAAAGTTGATCTTGATTTTACGTATACCTAAATCTACGCATTCACGTGAATGTAAAGGATCCGCGTAATTTTGAATACACAGGTAAACAGCCTCTCCTATAGCTCGAAGAGGTTTACAAACAATGAGAAATAGAGAAACGAAATTTCGGAGTAACAACTCATGACTATATTGTTTCGCAGACAGGCGGCAACCATCTGCGTATAGGGCGAGGTGATTACCTCACGGACCCTTACCGATGGCGAGGCGACTCGGTTCACCGATAGTTTGCTGCAGAGGCCTATAAACGATAAGCGAGCTGGGGGACACTCGCGGGGAAATGTCGCGCATTGCTCCGAAATACCGCTTTCCCCCTTTATTTTTCTTCAACCTCTTCGAACTGTAGACCAAGCTTACTTACGTGCATTACGATTTATGATCCTTTGGCTACATTTTCGAAAGAGTGGAAGAAAACATTTGGCGACCAAATGCGGTGCACAATAAACGGTCCATCGTTAGATTTCTTTAACAATTCATTGATGGACATGAGGGAAACTAACGGTTAATCTTTTATTGTGCACCGCATTTGGTCGCCAAATGTTTTCTTCCACTTTTTCGAAAATGTAGCTAAAGGATCGTAAATCGTAATAGCGCTCAGGCAAGCGTCTCCAATAGCTCGAAGAGGTTCAGGAAAGATAAAGGGAAAAGAAACGGTATTTCGGAGCAGCACGCGACGGTTCCCCGCAAGTGTCCCCCAGCTCACCGTTTATGGGCCCTGCAGTAGAGCATCGGTGGACCCAGTCGCCCCGCCATCGGTAAGGGTCCGCGAGGTAATCTCCTCGCCCTCAACGCTGATGGTTGCCACCTGTTCGCGAAACAATGCAGTCATGAACGATGAGTTAGGGGGTCACTAGCGTGGAACTGTCACAAGTTACTCCGAAATTCCGTTTCTCCCTTCCCCATTGTTCCTAAATCTCTTTGAGCTACAGGGGAGGCTGTTTACCTGTGTATTAAAGATTTCGCGGATCCTTTAAATTCACACGAATACGTGCATTTAGTTACACGTAAAATCAGGATCTCCTTTATAAATCACTTGGAAATTAAATTCGATACAATAGCAAACTTTTTATCTGGTTTTGCCATTCCAATATAAATTTAAGATAAGTATTTTTCCGTATCATTTCCCAATCCTTCCTACAAGAAAATTTGACCCGTATTTTTTTTTCTCACAATTCTTCAGCAAATATGTACCTATTTTGTCCATTTTGTTTCATACAATTATCTTGAAAGGTAGCAGGGCAAAAAGAAGTAATAACTTGGAGGGTTTATCTAGTAAAAGTATGAGTAAGAAGTATAAAGTTGTGTGATGGCTTACGCTTACACGAACATCAGAAGGTCACTACATGTTCAGTGCGATAAAAAGCAAGACTCGGTCGCAGGATGCAGACATTGAAGTAATTAAAGGGATGAGAACACAATTGCTGTATTTTCACCTCCGCAAGGTGTTAGTCTTTGCGAGACATCCGTTGACCAAATGTTTGACGGCGAAAGACTTTCCTCAATTCGCTTTTTACTAACGGGGAATTCCATATTTCATCTCTCCGAATGCATCGAAAGGACTTTAATGGTAAGCTCCACGCGTCCTCGCAGTCTTCAGCCTCGGGTGCCGATGGTTCCTTCCAAATTGCAGGACAATACTCATGATCATAAACGGCCGCATCTGCGAGACATTCATACCACCTCCGAGCTAATCCCTCATACACCGTTTCCTTGTACCCTAAATTTTACCGCTACCTTTTCGACCTGAAGGAGACACTTCCACCTCCATGAAAAAAGGCTGTCCGAGGAAGGCCCTCTCTCATTATTGTCAATTAACAAATCAACTTCGAGTATTTCGACGAAACTACGCCCCGAAAAGTGACGCTGGAGGGATGCGAGGGCAGAAGGAAAGAGACTTCGGAAAAAATCGTTAGTACCGATCATGATTTCCGCCGCTGAGGGCTTCAACCTCTTCTTTTTCTTCGCTGCGGAGTGCCGCGACAACGCGGAATCCGCGGAACGGATGTACCACGAGAAGTACCCGCACCGACCGCCGCGAAGCGTATTACATTATTTTTAAACGTAGGACCGATCTCGTTCTAAAATTATTCAAGACCGTAGGGATTTTAATTCGGTGTGTTCCGCGGTTATAAGTGATTAGGAGCTCAAATGCTCCTTCAATGAAGTAATCAGTGTTGGTGACCGCGGATTGTTGCAAACGTAAGGTGTGTTTCTGTGTCAGCGTATACCTGCGATCGGCAGGACCTACGTTTTACATCATCCTTTAACGACCGGGATCGGCCACTGACCCAGAGGGACCGGTGTTCAAGCAACAGGTGAATTCCTGTCCGAATGGGTGAGTCCCATCGATAATACTTGCATGCCCATTTACTCACTATTTCATAAAGGGTACAATCGAATGAGGGAGTCATACTATTAACCTCAATTTATTTAAACATACTTTGCCTTAGTACGTCATAAGTAAAAAAAATAAAAACCGATGTTTCCGTACTTTTTATCGATTACAGCAAGCAACACGTCTAATTTTCGTACACTCCCTACGCAATAAGTGTTTTTGTGCAATTTCCAATGTTTTGTTACATAGAATGATGTACAATCCGTAGGAAGTACGGAAACATTGCTTTTTACTTTTTTATTATGTCGTATGAAGTTAAATAATGTGAACAAAATTTAGAACAATGGTATTAGTGATATTTATGTACCGAATTAATATGATCATTATAGATCCGTTTTTGCTACAATACAAATTCGCCATTTTTCAAGTTTTTTCTCTCGTTTTTTATGTATTACAAGTTGGCTAATTAATTCATAAATCTGAAAAAATTCCATAATACGTGTCGCGATAGCTGACGTGTCCCTAATTTTTTTCATAATTTTTTAACCAATAGTTTAAAAGAAATCGGCCAATAACCGTGTTTTCTCTCGTTTTTTATTTTTACAACGTTGCTAATAAATTAAGAAATCTGAAACAATTCCATAATGTGTCGCGATAGCTAATGTGTCCCTGATTTTGTTCATAATTTTTCATCCAATAGTTTAGAAGAAATTGGCCAATAACGTGAAGATCTTGAGTTTCTTGTACAGGCCTCGAGCACCGCGAGTAGTAGACGCTACGCGTAGCTTGTGCACCGTCGCTGGTCGGCTGAGCGCTCGCTATTCGCGCTCTCTGATTGGCCGGGGTTTTTCATTAATAACTCGTTAACAAAGCTTCGGAGGACATTTTTGCAAAGGAAAATGTTGTTTAGAATCACCCCAGGAATCTACCCTTTCCGGCTGCCCCACTTAGTTTGGGACACCCTGTATAGGTAGGTATATACAGGGTGGGGCAATAACTATTAGCACCTCGGATATCTTGGAAACTGTAAGTTTCACAGAAATATTTACTGAAATAGAATTGCACAGTACGAAGGGGGCCATCCGGTGGCGATAATAGTTTTTTTGCAAGAGGATCTTAAAACTAATTCAACGACCTATTACTTAAGGTCATTGAGGGTCATAGAAAGTAGAGAAAGGCGATTCATTTACTACCAGAACCGTAAGTATTATCGCCTTTCTCTAATTTCTATGACCTCCAGTGACCTTATGTAATAGGTCGTTGAACTTGTTTTAGGATCCTATATCATGATACGGAAGCAAAAACATACTGATCCTTTTAAAAAACTGGAGGTGACCTTCAAATGCCCGAAGTACCACCACCTGCAAAAAAAACTATTATCGCAACCGGATGGCCCCCTTCGTACTGTGCAATTTTATTTCAGCAAATATTTCTGTGAAACTTATAGTTTCCGAGATATCTGAGGTGCTAATAGTTATTGCCCCACCCTGTACATATATGGTCTAAGGACGGCGCCATGGATATAGGAATAAGGGGATCGTGCGGTTGCTACGGTGTGGTGAAACATATAGGAAAATATAGGAAACGCTGCGCACTGTGTAGCGTCTATTTAGCGTCACCGCGTAGGAATAATGTAGCAATGTTCCTAAATGTCACTGGAATATTCCGTCTAATATTTCTGTAATATTCCCGCAACTTACAAAAAAGCGGACGTAGGAATATTGCAGTAATATTCCCGTAACACTGGGAACAATACGCAACCTTAAAATGTTCATGTAATGTTCCTGCAGTACTCTTTGCTGTCCTGGCAGCGTGCATTATTAAATATTAAAAATTATATTGCAAAATTAATATTTTACAATTAATAAATACAATTTTTAATATTTCCTTATAAACTTGTAACCAACATTTGTTTTCACGACAATAAGTTACATATCTACTGTTACAAAATTCGTTAACTCACATTCTTAATTACTATTTCTAGATCATCATATTTTATTTATTCACAAATCGCATTATGCACTTATACTTACATAATAATATTATAAACTTTGCTGAATTCATTAGGTAGTTGCCTAGAATTAAATATCACACGAAAGCAATAAAGATTTTTCATATGTATAGATTCTAATTTTTAATAGTTTAACATTTCAGTTTGTTCATTAATAATTGAAACATTTTGTTTCACTATTTTACTGAAAATATTCTATTGGACATTTATACTATAAACAAACTAAAAGTCACATTTTGAAATTTCGTGCATTTATACTAAAACCAATGACCATTGCGGCACCAAAGTACCACGGGACCGTTTTCCCCTCGCCAAGGATACAGGTTTATACTCGATCCCCTTATTCCTATATCCATGGGCGGAGCACGTTATAGCAGATTAACCTTTGCTCAAAACATTTTTTACCAAACTATTGGAAATGTCATCTGTTACGTAGTACAGTAAAATCTGCTTAAACCTACGCAGTTTTCTTTTTATACGCCTACCCCAATGCCTCCAACTAGAGCTGTGGAAAACTCGAAAAAAGCGAGCCGAGTTTTACTCGGATCGGATCGCTTATTCGATCCGAGTACTCGAATGAAGTGAGCTGCTCGAAAAAACCGAGCGGCTCGAAAAAAGCGAGCTGCTCGAAAAAAGCGAGCCGCTCGAAAGAAGCGAGCGGCTCGGAAAGAACCGAGTAGCTCGAATTATTTCGAGCGGCTTGAAACGTTGGAACGGTTCAGATCAGGATCAGTTCAGTTCAGACTTCAGACGACCTATTCGGATATTCGGAATTCGGACCCTGTGAAGTCTGAACTGAACTGATCCTGATCTGAACCGTTCCAACGTTTCAAGCCGCTCGAAATAATTCGAGCTACTCGGTTCTTTCCGAGCCGCTCGCTTCTTTCGAGCGGCTCGCTTTTTTCGAGCTGCTCGCTTCCAATGCGAGCCGCTCGCTTTTTTCGAGCCGCTCGGTTTTTTCGAGCAGCTCACTTCATTCGAGTACTCGGATCGGATCGGAACCGAGTCCCGGTTCGGTTCGAATTTCGAGCTGCTCGAATATTCGAGTTTGTCCACAGCCCTACCTCCAACCACTATTTTTTGTCAATTTGGACCGTGGGAACTTTCTCGGCCGCGAGCTCGACTCCCGAAACAATGGGCTATAAAAGACAAGGATAGCACTAGGCATTTAAAAATGCTCGTGACTGATTTTCATCTTTTTCCATCGAATTTTCACGAGAATGACGCCAATCGATTCCTTATACTCGACCGATTAAAAAACTACCAAAGACGACATAATTCGGTCCATAATTAACGAAATAACGAAACAAATAGATTTTCACGCTTCAATTCTAACTTCGCTAAAAATAGTCCGATTTACATGAAATTTGGTGTTATTTTAATCGGGAGAACGCTTAGAATCCAATGGTGAAACATTTGTATCGATACGACAACGGATAAGATCGCGGAAACTGAGAAAAATTGACGACTCAGCGCTCGAACGATCCTAGCCACGCGCGTTATCCGATGCCGTCGCTTGGCGAATATCAAAGAATACCGCGTAGTCAGGTGTGAAATATTTCCTCCTCAATTTTCATCGGTTACTAATTATTGTCGAATGTTTATAAAAATGATACCACATACTTTCTTACATTTTTCCGATGAAAATTAGTCATAATACGACATAAATCGGACTATTTTTAACTTCCCGATTTATAGGGAAGTTACTGTATTTGCCCCGAAAATGGAAAATCGATTTTTTAGCAGATCTCCATGTTTCAAGGTCATTGGAGTAATTTTAGGCTATTTTGAACACATTGTTCGTGTGTGTGTGTGTGTGTGTGTGTGTATGTGTACGTATGTACGTACGTACGTTCGTACCAGGGATGGGAATCCTAACCCGTACCCGGTACGGCTCTCGGAACCGTAGAAGAACCCGCCTAACCGGGTTACAGAAATCTTCTGTAACCCGGTTAACCCGGTTATACGCGGGGTATAGTAGGATCATGAAAACCATATACATAGCTGTTACTATGTCTCTAAATGATAGTGATTTTTGTTTCAATATCAAGTACTATGAATTGATTTTTCATGAATTATTAAATATTTTTGGAATAGATAGAAATTAACAATTTTTGTATTTTTTAATTCTAATACGACGAATACAGGGGTCATTTTAAGTCCAGAGAGGTGCTTATGCAGGACTCGATATTTTTATCAATATTTCTAACACGGAACGTGTTAGACCGCGAATATAGTGAGGCGGCGAGCAGCGAGGATAGCGGCGCGGACAAAAGAAAAGAAAGGACACAAAGACATGGTGTCCTTTACTATCTTGTTACCTCGCCGCTATCCTTGCTGCTCGCCGCCTCACTATACATATTCGGCCACTTAAGGTCGGGTACTACCTGTAGTGCCATAAACCAGGGGTAACAAATTAACGGTCCGCGGGTCGATCGTGGTTTGTTTCCCTACTTGTTTGCTTCGAATTTTTAGGTATACTACACCCACCAGACATAGAGCTCATATTATTAGAAAAAGATTTTGTATAAAGTTTGAACTCAATCGGATAAGGGGAAAACGTGCCCCTAGACCCTCGAGAGTTCAAATAATCATTTTAAAGCACACAAACTGGATTTTTTAAACATATCCGCTTTGTTTTTAACTATATAAAAAAATATGTTAAACGAAAGTTGTAGATCTAGATAAGAAGCATGTTTTATGTTCTATCACTTTTTTCGTGCGAGAAACGATTTTCGAAAAAAGTAAAAAAAAAAATAAAAAAAAAAATAAAAAATATAACTTTGTTCATTTCTTTTTAATTTTGAAAATACAAATGTACCTCGAACATCTCCTAGTTATAAAGATCTAAAAAGAATGTATATTTTTTATACAACTCTAAGAGGTTTTTTTTTTAATTTATGAAATTTCTTAAATGATCGGAAAACATACACATTTCTGTAATGAAAATTGATAAATGATATGTAAAGTGAAATAAGATGTTTTTGAAAATAAATAGTTTATTCGTATGTAATTATTTACAATTGTTGGTTATGGGATAAAGTCTCTTTTTTTACAATCAGGAAACTTCTGACGGTAATCATTTACAATTTGAACATATATTGAATTAGACGGCCAATTCCTTCAAACAGAAGCATCGTCTTGGTCTAAAAACAGAATTAGTAAATAAACTGCGGGTTGTCAATGATACTGCAGAAAGAGATGTTCAATTAATGGAAGACTATAATGAATTATTTACAAAAAATGAGAAACAAAAACAATATGTTCTTCAAATTGTAAACGATTACCGTCAGAAGTTTCTTAATTGTAAAAAAGAGACTTTATCCTGTAACCAACAATTGTAAATAATTACATACGAAAAACTATTTATTTTTAATAACATTTTATTTCACTTTACATATCATTTATCAATTTTCATTACAGAAATGTGTATGCTTTCCGATCATTTAAGAAATTTCATAAATTAAAAAAAAAAATAAGCTTTTAGAGTTGTACAAAAAATATACATTCTTTTTAGATCTTTATAACTAGGAAATGTTCGAGGTACATTTGTATTTTCAAAATTAAAAAGAAATGAATAAAGTTATATTTTTTATTTTTTTTTATTTTTTATTTTTTTTACTTTTTTCGAAATTCGTTTCTCGCACGAAAAAAAGTCATAGAACATAAAACATGCTTCTTATCTAGATCTACAACTTTCGTTTAACATATTTTTTTATATAGTTAAAAACAAAGCGGATATGTTTTAAAAATCCAGTTTGTGTGCTTTAAAATGATTATTTGTACATTCAAGGATCCAGGGGCACGTTTTCCCCTTTTTCAATCACGCTCAAACTTTACATACATTTCTTTTTTATCAATTGGAACTATTCTAAGGGATGCCGCGGAGAAAAAATTGAAAAAAAATTTTCATCAAGAGTAAACAAGAGGCACCCTAATGTACATTAGTATATTTTTGAAGTAAGCTGTCTCGAGTATCTATCTTATTCTACCAGGAACCCGCTCCGAGCGGGTTAACCCGCTCTCTCTGAACTCTAAAAACCCGCTCCCTCTCGGTACGTGTGGGTTACAGGAACCGTCCTCGGTTAACCGGGTACGGGTTAGGGTTAGGCTGCGGTTCCCATCCCTGGTTCGTACGTACGTACGTATGTGATCAAATTTTTCGTTAACGTTTTCTAAAAAACTAATAGTGAGATCAAAATGGTCGATGATGCAATCGATGTGTATTAATGTAACTTAGAGCTGATGAGATTTTGTTCTAATTCATTCCAGTAATTTTTTAGTTTTTTTAAGAAAACTTAACAGAATAATGCAATCTAAATGGGAGAATATAAATTTATGAGAGAATAACTAAACTGAAATAATATATATACATATATTATTACTATTATTATATTTATATAACACACACACACACACACACACACACACACACACACACACACACACACACACACACACACACACACACATATATATATATGTGTGTGTGTGTGTGTATATATACAGGGTGTCCCATTTTAATCCGCCACCACGGCTAACTTAAGAAATATGCATCGGATCAAAAAACATCCCGAACAAAAGTTTGATGGTTTGGAGGGGGACATCTGATCCTGTCAAAAAATTTCACCCCTACCCCCCTGGGGGGGGGGGGGTGGGATCACTTTAAAATTTTAAATAGGACCACCTACTTTTTATTGAAGATTCGGATTCTACGCCACAAAAAATGTAGGTTTTATTTCAAACATTTTTTTTCATTCAATAACTCTCCTCGCGAGCGAGCGAGTGAGCAACAATAACCAGCTAGTTAGCGAAATTAGAATTGAAGCGTGAAAATTAATTTGTTTCGTTATTTCGTTAATTATGGACTGAATTATGTCGTGTTTGGTAGTTTTTTAATCGGTCGAGTATAAGGAATCGATTGGCGTCATTCTCGTGAAAATTCGATGGAAAAAGATGAAAATCAATCACGAGCATTTTGAAATTCCTAGTGCTATCCGTGTCTATTGTGGCCCCATTGTTTCGGGAGCGCTCGGGTTCAAGCGTCCGAACACAAAAACCAGTCAAGCGAGAAATCGGAGGTGCGAGATTTACTGCCCACTTCGTTTAAGTCTTGAAATGCGGACCCGATTGCCTGAGGCTTATGCGGAATGTACTGTACACCCTGTTTAATGTTTAATATTAATATATCTAATCCAGAAGATTCTATAGTTGAGTGCGCATACACAGAACAACGTGTATATTCAAAAACAGTATAGACGAATGAGAAAGTCAAAAGTGCTTTTAAATCAAATCTAACTTGCAAGATATCTACTACTTGAAGGGTAGTAAAGGATGAAAACAGAAAATCATGTTTTTGCTCAATTTCTTTTGTACTATTGCATGAAAAATTGCAAAAAGATTCAATAATGTCAAGGAAAGATTTAGTCCCTACTTTCTGTTTTAATTATACTTGAAAATACTATTGAGTAACAATTTGTTAATTGATCCAAAACAAAATGAGAAATTTTTTGAAACAATAATAACAAGCATAATGATTTAACATTTAAGATAAATACTCCAGCAGTGGACACTGAATGTGAAAAGGTAAAAATAAAAATTAAATGCGTTGGAACTGCTTTAAAGTAAGCAGATCAATGACCTGTTACTTCGAAGCAGTTCCAACACCTTCAATTCTTTTTTCAGCATTTCACTTTCAAAATGTCCAATACTGGAGCATATTTCACTATTGGGGAATTTATCTTCTTGGCTTATACAATAAACAATTCTATTTTGCTTTCTTTAAGCCATTACAATTGGGAAATTATTACCCTTCGTACAAAACTGTCTTTTGTTAACCCTCTTTTAGCCGAAAATCCCGATGTGTCGAAACTCGAAACATCTGTAACTCAAAAATTTTAGCTCTTCCTTTAAGATTCGAGTTACCGAAGTTCCACAGTACAATAAACATGTATTAAAATTAAATACGATATTACAGTGGTACAAATGTAATTATCCTGTCTCGTACTAAAAAACATTGAAAAGCAAATACTGCTAATATTATATAAAATTATTCAGTAAACAGTAACTTACGCTGGCAGCTGCTCGATGGATAGCTTTTTGATACCTTTCTTCCGTTTTGGTGGCATGGTGTTTTCTGGTGTTTCCTTAAACAGGAAGAAGTGACTTGAAATCTTTTTCCTTTCCTATCGTATCGAGAAGTTTGGTTAAGGTCAATTCTGCTTTAGGCGCCAAGGTATCGACCAAACAGTCGTTTAAATGATAGAAGCCGAAAATCTTCATTCTGTAAGCAATTACATCTTTAATTTAGTATGACTTTGCATTTCGAATGACTTACGCTATACAATTTTTTAATCATAATTTAATAAAAGAAAAAATACTTTAGATTTAGATATTAATAAACATAGTTTAACTTCCTTGGACAAGAATACGAAATTATAAGAAATAAAAGCATGCCATTTCATTAATAAAAAATAATATATAATGTGAAAATTTGTTGCAGTTAACCATCAAAACATTTGAAATATATTTAAAAATAAATTAAAATAAAATTTCTATTTGGTAGTTCAAAGTAATTATTAAAACGTTTCATTTCCGCTTTCTACTTTGTCTCTAAACATATATTGCATTATTATTGTAGAAACATACGTTGTTTTTGTGGAGAAAGTAAGTAATTTTTATACTGGATAGTTTTATTTGCGCTTTTACAAATACAGACTAATAACAAATAAATTTTTTAATTCTTACTTTATACGATGGCATTTACTAAGAAAGACAAATATAACATGTAATTAAACATATCTCTAACGACCTGCTTTTCTAATATCGTACATTTTAAATGATAATACATGAAATGGCAATAAAATTCCAAATGTTAAGAATGAATTTTAAAAACTCAATTACATTAAGAAACGCTCAAAGAAATGAATTTATAAAATGTATATGACACTTCCATTACTCGATGTAACGAACTCTGAATACAGCTATCTTTCAATAAACGAGATATTTTCGCTTTAACTACAAGGTGTCCCTGTTCTTCGTCAAACTAAAGCAAAGATAGATATAACAATAAGAGGCGACACTCCGACAAAGAAACCACTTTTAGAGAAAGAAAAAATGACACAGACAATTTAAATGTCCGTTCGGTGTTTTGATCGGTAATTTCATTTTTAGAAAGAGACGAAATGACACAGTCAATTTAAAGGGGAACTCTTTGCTTTAGTAGCATATTCTACAAGCAAATAAAAGATAAAAATGTCATATAAACAATTAAAAAGTTATAAACAAAGATACGAACTAATATTCATAATTTGAAAACATTCACGGCATCTTGATATGAAATCATATAGCAACGGTGACGAACAGGCGGCTCGCGAGCCAGTCATGAGCCAGTGTGGCTCTCAGCCCCGCACTCTCCAACCACGGCCCTCTCTAGTACAGGCCGTAATATAGAAAATTCGGCAACGCTGTCATCAGTCTTATTCATACTCGTAGTGACGTTCAGTCGGTTCATTGACGTTTCTTAACAGTTTCATATCACTTCCATATTTGTTCTTTCTTTTAACATTTTATACGTTTTTAAGATGCCAGATAAATGTTGCGTGCCCAATTGTAGAAGTAATTATGCATCCTCTGGGGAAAACTGCCACTACTACTTACATACTACTTAATAACTATAAAATTAAAAAATAATGTGAATATTAGTTTCTCAACGAAGAGACGGAAACTTCAAACATTACAGCAATAATTGAACCTTATTTTTTATAGTAATATGTACATGTTTATTTATTTCTTAATCTTAAGTTGACATTTCAATTCTTTGTGTTACATTCCTTCACAAAATAATTTAAAAAGTCAAAGATCTCCGCTCTTAACATCTACATGTAACCTCAAAGAACGAGACTCGAAATATAATTAACAATAAAATGAATTTACAGTTATTGCTCTTCCGTAAAACTCATTTTTTGTCAAATACTTGTTATTAGAATGAAAATATATATAAACACTTTATTCCAATGCACGAGGACTGATCAATGCTAACCAAGTCCTGTCAATACCTGTCAAGACAGATCAGGACTGACGACTGACCAGAACCACGTGATCAGGACTGATGAAGCGCTGTTGCCATATTGTATATTACGGCCTGTACTAGAGAGGGCCGTGCTCCAACCCGTTAACAACCCCATTTAACTGGTAGTACGGGCTGGTGGGGGCACTGTGGCTCTTCGACGGTAAAGAAGTTCATCAGCCCTGTCATACAGGGTGAATCAAAAATGTTGCAGTTCCTTGAAAGGGGTGATTTCTGAGGTGATTTTGAACAACTTTTTCCTTAGCGAAAATGTTAGGTGGGGCTTTGTTAACGAGTTATTAACGAAAAACATTGACCAATAGGAGAGCGAGTATAGCGGATTAATGATGGCGCGGACGATGACGGACCAATACTACTCTCAGCTACAGCGCGCTCTAAAATTTGTAAATTTGTCCACTGTATTCGTGCTCTGATTGGTCGGGGGTTTTTGTTAATAACTCGTTAACAAAGCCCCATCTAACATTTTCGCTAAGGAAAAAGTTGTTCAAAATCACCTCAGGAATCACCCCTTTTAAGGAACTGCAACATTTTTGTTACACCTTGTATAACAGCATACTAAAACAAGGGACATCGCGCAATTGTAACACACTAATTATTAAGCGCTTTTGATACGATATAGTACCCTAAACAATATTTAACACGTATTTTTTTGTATTGAACAGTGATTTACTCTGAAGGGGTTAATACAGCCTCTAAAGTTCGGGTAGAAAATCTATTTAAAAATTTTTTTAAAACCAATTACACAGCAAGATTTACCGGTAAAAAATAAATAAAGTCTGTGTTACGTATCCAATCAATTTAATGGGATAACGATCTTGAACTTCGAGCGGCTAAAGCTCAAAATCGTTGTTTCGCTTGCAAGCAGATCCTGGGACCTATCGCTCGGGAATAACTGAGGAAAATACGGGTAAATAAATGATAGTTATTTATAATTAAGTTCTTATTTATTTGATTCGATCAATTATAATAATTTCCGATTAGATCTCTAAAAGCTCGAGGGTTTCGGTTATTTTACCAATTCCCGATTCCTTCCATAATTGGATTTCTAGAAGCTTGAGGGCTTCGATTATTCCTTGAGGGATTTTGACCGTTTTGTGTGTGTGGCGTGATCGAGAACGACGGAAATTTCATCTGCGTGTGCGATTCAGACCCTTACAATAGAGAAGGGAAGCTAATTATAGTGTAGTTTAACGAAGATGTGAATTGTTTTAACAGAAAATATTTAAATACTAACTGGTTCTCGTTCGCATTTATCTATTAGTTCGATAGGACTCATCAGGATGGAGTGACAGTGAAGTGTTGTTTCTACAATCGAAGTGAAAGTGATTTGATTAATTTGATTTGATCAGCCCTATGACTGGGTAAAAACTCCGTTCATAAAGAGCGTGTTTGGTCACCCTTGATCATAGGGAGCATGTATATTAATACAAGCGACTTCGTGTTCGAGAGAGAACACCGTCTCTGATAGGGCGGGTTCAATCACTCGATACCACGAAGAAGAAGTATGCTAAAATGTTAATGTGTTTGAAGGATCACGAAATGTCGGTTTTAATATTGACGGTAAATACACTATTAATTTTGTCTCTCCTGCGTTTGAGCGAGGACTCAGCCTTGTCGGGACAGGTTCAATCGCTCAAATCGCAGAAGGAGTATTTCTAGAAGCACGAGCGACTTCGTATTCAAAAGAGAACACCGTTCCTGATAGAGCGGGTTCAATCGATGGATACTACGAAGAAGATGTCACTAAATGAACCGTTTCTCGGAAAGGTAAGGAAGGATAACAATGTTCTTCGTTAAAGGTGAAATCGTAAGTCGAGTGAAAATTAGGGATGCACTTATCAACACGGTAGGTATGAGATAGTTATTAAAATTAACTTACATAATTAACGATATTCTTGATCGGGTTCCTCGTTTGACCACCGTTGATCACCTTCTCACTTCCTGATCTTTGATTGGTAAATAATAATGAAGTTCTTTGATTATTAATAATAATGTTGTCTGTTTGACTGTTAATAATATAATGTATTGGCTCTTTGAATATTAATGATATATGTATTGACTCTTTAACTGTAAATGATATAATGATTGAACTCCTAAATGGTTCCGTCTTCATATATTTATAGTTCAGGAGTTTCATCCCTTCTACTACGCGTGACCCAGTGGGGAATCTCGATCAGCAATAATACGTTTGCGAATTCCTTAATTTACTGAATCAGCGTTCTTACGTTCCTCCGAAGGTGCGAAGGCTGACGCGTGCCGGAGGACAAACAGCGGCACGAGCCAGGTTGATTCGTAGAACGTTTATCGAGGCGTCAGCGGTTTAAACGGATGTTGCGATGCAGCGTTCGACGGTCTCGTGTCTCCTGAAGGTGTATTGTTTTGTCGCGTGCTTCAGGTGGACCGGTGGCACGAGCCGGATGTTTCAGGTAACGCTTAACTAATTGTAAGTCATCAGCGTCTTTCCGCGAATGATGCGCGCGCGCGCGCGCGCGCGTGTGTGTGTGCGTGTGCGTGTGTGTGTGCGCGCGCGTGTGTGTGCGTGTGCGCGCGCGTGTGTGTATGTGTGTATATATATATATATTTTTATATATTGATCTTTTTGACAGTCGTGGATCACATAGCTCAGTTTTTTGAAAATTAGTCGTTGCAGAATGAGTTATAATATTTAAATATGCATTGAAAAAGTATTTCCACTAATATAACATTATACTGATTACATCAACGATCAACGTCTGTAGCAAGAATGGATACACTGGTACTGTATACCGGCCACTAGATGGCACTCGGCTACCAAGCTAAAACTGCAGCGGGGAAAGGGGAATGAATCGGCCAGTCACAGCGTCCGATTCTGTACAGTGACGTCATAATGTGAATCGGGCGCTGTGATTGGCCGATTGGGAAAGGGGAATCGACCAATTACAGCGCCCGATTCACATTGTGACTTCACTGTACAGAATCGGATGCTGTGACTGGCCGATTCCCCTTTTCCCACTGCAGTTTTAGCTTGGTGACCGAGTGCCATCAAGTGGCCGGTGTACAGTACTTGCAAGGTTTATCTCAGTTAAGCTGCATGGTTCAAGTTCCTGAGAAGGAATGGGTACCGCCACTCCTTCAGGGTTGTGTTTGTGTAGTGCGTAGAAAAAGAAGGAGAGAGAAGAAAAAGGAAAGGAGAAAGAAGAAAAAAGGATGTTGTCCCACGGACTAAAAAAAAATATAATATTTTTAAATAATTGATGTTTTGTACCGTCGTTTCTTTATTTTTATTTTTTATTTTAAAACGCCTTGAAATCGCCTGAAACACGCCGGAAAAACACCGAAAGAAGGTTTAAAAGGCGCCTTTAAAGTGCCTTATAAGGTCCTGAAAGGCGCCTTATGAGCGCCTTACAGGCGTCCTTAACACCAGCGCAAGTCGTCTTTAAGACCATTAAAAGGCGCCTTTGAGGCCATTAAAAGGCGTCTTAAAAGCGCTCTGATTGGTAACATAAGGCATTTAGGAGGCGCGAATAAGGCGAAACTAAGGCGTTCGCACGCGCCTTTTCGGCGCCTCAACGCCTGGTTGTAGGCGCTTTTAAGGTGTCTTTTCGGCACCTGTGTTCTGGCTGGGAAGTCATATAGAAGTTTTCTGTTTGCTTTTACGTGATCTATCACCCCTTCAAAGCTTTACTATACTATCCCAAACACCCTGTATAATATATACTATTATAATATAATATATATACTATTATATACCACCCAGACAGCACACAGGTGCCGAAAAATATTATAATATTTTTTTAGTCCGTGGGGCAACAACATCCTTTTTTCTTCTTTCTCCTTTCTTTTTTCTCTCTCTCCTTCCTTTTTCTGCACACTACACAAACACAACCCTGGGAAGGAGTAGCGGTACCCATTCTTCCTTCTCAAGAACTCGAACCATGCAACTTAACTGAGATAAACAAAAACCTTGCAAGTACCAGTATATCCATCCTTGTTGTTTAGGATTAAGACTATTAGGTTATAAGCTATTTATCCTTTCTTTATTGTTCTTGGTGTTGGGTATAGTATAAGGTAGTTTAAGTTAACAATTCTTAGTTCTTAAGGTTTCTTCACTGGTTTTATCTCTGGGAGTGCGAGCTTCCGCTTGTAATTCGCGCTCTTCTTTCTCCGCGTGCGTGCGGATCATCGCGTGATCCCGATCTACGTCACGGGATTACTCTCCCCACTTCTTCCGCGAAACCGAGCCGGAATTCGCGGAACGTTAAATCGCCCCAGTCGATCGTCGACCTAAACAAGAAACAGCTGACTCGTCGCGCTCGCGCTCCCAAAAACTCGCTCGCTTACGCGCTTACAATAAACTACTCAAATTTCGAGTTCTAACTCCTCGAGTATTTCACTCCTCCTTTACTACACTTAAACCGCTACACTTGTTGATCGTTGATGTAATCAGTATGTTATATTAGTGGAAATATTTTTTCAATGCATATTAAAATATTATAACTCATCCTGCAACGACTAATTTTCAAAAAGTTACTCCTGTTACTCCTGTCAGTTACTCCTGAGCAGTCGTATGGTTCGGACGTGTTTGTATTTTGCTCCGTCTAACCTTGCCGTTTAAACTGTCAAAACTGTGTCCGTTAGTTACGGTTACACTGTGCACTGTTTTACACTTCTTTCTGAACAATGAATAAGTATTGCAAAGGATGTGGTACTAAAGTAGCTAAACCAGTGTCTTGTATCACTTGTGGACTGCATGCTCATCCTGGATGCATCAATCGGACCGGTCATGCTCACTCGAACGGTCAGTTCCTGGATTGTGGCGCGGGCTTGAATGTAGCACCAGCAGCAGTTTCAGCTGTTCAATCTAGTCTGCATACAGATTCTCGTGATGCTCATCTGTTAAATAGTTTTCGGCAGATATTTAGACAAGAGCTACATGACATTCTCTCATCAGAACTGTTGGCTATAGAAAAGAAAATTATGGAGGTCATCACGAATGTGTGCTCTGAAATTAAGGCTGATATCTCGAAAATCACTGATAGGGTAACTCTTCTTGAGGATAAGTTTGCGTCCATATCTTCTCCTTCAATTTGTACTGTCTCTGAGAACGACATCATTGCTGAAATCGCGGACAGAGATCGGAGGTCTTGCAACATCATGGTCTTTAATCTGGAGGAGACCGGGGATTACTCGTTGACTGCTGACCAGCGTGGTGGAGGTACTTCTGCAACGGTTTCTAATTCCAACGATGATCGGATGGTCGAAGAGGTGTTCAGGCAGATCTGCCCTGCGGGAGTACCAGTTGTCAAAACCGTCCGTGTAGGAATTAAGCGTGGTGGCATCCCGAGACCTGTGAAGGTTACTCTGAACTCTAGAGACGATGTTCTCACTATTTTAAGAAACAAAAATAAGTATAATGGACCAGTCCGTGTTAGTGAGGATCTGACGGCTAAACAGCGTGATCACATAAATAGTCTTAGAGCGGAGATAAAGCAGTTACATGCTTCAGGTGACTTTTCGAAAACAATTCGATTTTTTAGCGGTGTCCCAAGAATTGTAAAATCTCGTGATCGTCAAAAAAACTAGTATCCTCCCCTCTAGTGTATTGCCAGAATGTCAGAGGTCTTAGGTCCAAATTAGATATCCTTACTCAAGCCATTGCGTCATTAACGAAGAGGTATTTAATTATTGTATTTACGGAAACATGGCTTTGTGATAGCATATCTGACTCCGAATTGGGTCTACATGAATACATAATATATAAGTGTGACAGAAACGTTTCGGTGTGTGGTCACTATTTAGGAGGCGGTGTGCTAGTGGCTGTACACAACTCACTATACAGTCGCCGTATATGTATTCGTTCCGCTGGCGTTGAACAAATTTTTGTTGAACTGCGGACTCGGCATAAAACCGTTATTTTGGGAACTGTTTATTTACCTCCAGCAAGCGATCCTTGTTTATATTTGGAACATTGTAGGTCAGTCGAGGAAATTTTGCTATCCTTCTCTTCGGGTACTGACCTTCTCTTGGTCGGTGATTACAATCTACAAAACACTGTGTGGAGCAATGACCCGGATGGAATGCTATCTTTTACGTACTCAACGCCTTTTTCAGTGCACTCTCAGGCAAGCATTATACATGATCACTTCAGCTTCTTAAATCTATTTCAATCGAATACTATAACTAACTCTAGCGGGAGAACTTTGGATCTTGTCTTTTCGTCTTTTAATAATCTTAGCATTTGCTCTGTCTCCGATTATTTGCTTACTCCAGATTCTCACCATCCTCCTCTTCAGTTTAGTCTTCCCCTTCCGATATCTCCTAGTGCTTATTCATTTGGTACTTATACAGTAAAAAATTTTCACCTTGCAGACTACTCTGCCATAAATGAATTTTTATCTATGATTAACTGGGATGATGCTCTACTGAATTTGTCAGTTGACCAGTCTGTAGATTATCTCTACTCTTATCTCAATAACGCTATAAATCTATTCGTACCGACGAGTTACACGTAAATCACATTTTCCGAAATGGGTCTCTGCGGAGCTCATTGCCAAGATTAAGCAAAAAAAACTTGTTCGTTGTAGGTACAAAGTTAATAATTCTTTCTCGGATTATCTGTGTTTTCATAGACTAAGATCTGAATGTAAAAACATGTCGCGTGAATGTTGGAATAAATTTGTGTCTCAGACAGAAGATAACATTCCATCCAATACTAAATCTTTTTGGAGCTTTATACATTCGTCAAGAGACTCCAAATCGATTCAAACTAATATGTATTACAAGGATAGTGCACTGGGTGGCACTGACTTCATTGTTAATGCTTCATGGTTTTGCTCAACACTTTGAATCTGTCTACTCTCCGGACACTGGCGGCTTAAATCATTTTTCACGTGTTGATGTGGATTGTAATTCCAATTTGGACTTGGCAAGTATTAGCGTTAATATCAGCGATGTTTATAATGTTATCAAACACCTTAACATAATTTCTGGTCCAAGTATTGATGGTATCCATCCAGTGTTTATCAAATCTTGCAAGTTTGTTCTTTCTAGAATTCTGTGGTCTATTTTTAATAAATCGTTATCCACTGGAATTTTCCCATTGCTGTGGAAAACTTGTCTTATCTGCCCAGTTTATAAAGGTGGTGATAAATCGAATATTGAAAACTATAGACCTATCAGTATTCAGGGTACTATTCCGAAGATCTTCGACAAGATCATCTCTTACAAACTCTCTTTCCTCTGCAAAAATATTATTTTGAAGGAACAACACGGATTTGTTACTGGTCGCTCTACATGTTCTAACTTGCTTTTATACCATTATTACCTGTCCTGTTCTATGGATAATAGACTTCAGGTAGATGCGATTTATACAGATTTTAGTAAAGCGTTTGACTCTGTGTGTCATTCAATATTAATTTGTAAACTGAGAGAGATTGGATTCGCTGGTATTCTACTGGATTAGCTATTCAGTTTTATTTCTGGCAGATCACAGATCGTTAGAGTTAACTGCTCCTTTTCACGTACTATTAAGGTGACTTCGGGCGTCCCACAGGGCTCTCACCTGGGACCTTTATTATTTTTATTATTTATTAACGATATATCTAGCTGCTTTCTTTACTGTCATTTCTTGTTATTTGCTGATGACCTAAAAATATTCCATTCTATTGATAGTAATTTAAGCCACTTACTCATCCAGCGTGATCTGCTTAACCTAGATTTGTGGTGTAAGCCTAATCAGCTCAAGTTAAACTTATCGAAATGTTCGGTTATTCGTTTTTCTCACCTTAGACATATTTCCATCTATGATTATCACCTTAATAGTACAATTTTACGTTCAGTGGATAATATTCGCGACCTTAGAGTAACCTTTTCATCTAATCTCTCTTTTTCCGATCATATTGTTAAAATTACTGGTACAGGCGTTTAAAGTACTGGGTTTCATATATAGAGCAGCCAGGTATTTTAAGAGACTTGGTACATTACGGACATTATATTGTTCCCTAGTTCGTCCTCACTTGGAATACTGTTCCGTGATATGGTCACCATATCATAGGGTTAATTGCGTAAAAATTAAAGGTATTCAACACAAATTTTTGCGCTTGGCTGCCCGTTTTTCGGGTTGTTCCATGTCGTATGTTGATCATAGTTACATTTCTATCATGCTTAAGGTTAATCTTACGTCACTCGAGTGTCGTCGTCTTAGGTCTGATTTATTGTTTGCGCACAAAGTAATTAATGGTACTATTGACTGTCCGTAAATTTTATCTCGTTTTAACTTATACATACCTCGACCAGGCTTAAGACTACGCCCACTTCTCATGCAAGAGACTCATCGCACACTCTATGGTCAATACAACGGTATCAACCGTATTATTATGCATGTTAATAATTTCTGCACTAAGTTTGATTTCTTCTCTCCATTTTCCGTTTTTAAACTTAGTGTAACGCATAACTTAAGTACTGTTTAAGTATATTCGTTTTATAAGTTTGTTTATAATTCATAGTATATTATTGTACACTAGAGGGCTTTTATGCCCATAAACATAATAATAATAAATTATTAAAAAAAACTGACTACCACTTGTGACGTGCTCCGCCGTCCTTGAGTCGTGAATCGAGGCGGAGGACACGCCGCAAGCCCTTGCCGATCTCTCCACGCCTTTACGAGATCCGTAGAAGGTTCTCGAGCGCCAGGTACCCGAAGATACCGGCGTGGAGAGGAGCAACTCGCGAAGATCTTAGACCGGCTAGCTCGCGCGCGACTCGCGGACAGGGTCTGGGTGTCACTTGGAGGGAAGGAGGATATACAAGGGGTTTTTCTCGCGCACAATAAGACAACTCGCGTATTTAAAATAGAAAATGAGACGGCGGAGTTTATTCAGCGACGTTCTTTACACCATGGCGCCGGTACACCGCGTGGCGAGTCGTTAATCGCCGTGCTGTACATTTCGATAACCGAACGATTCCGATGCACGCGAAAGACTCGATCTTATTCGCCTTCTATTCACTTCTCTCGATATCCGATACGCGAAAGAGTTTCATGCTACGAAACTGACGCCATCAGGAGATTACGACGCGGCGCACGATCGTTACAAAGAGCGAAATTACGAGGAGACAGAAGGGAGCGCTTACTTCGGTCATATCCCGTGCGGAACAGAGCGAGACCGATCGCTCGACGATCGTGCGAGGGTCGCGCTCCCCCGTCTTACGACGTTCGCGACAAAAAGGATTAGATAAAGCGGAAGCTCCCCATAAGAGCCCATGTATAAAAGTGTATCTTGTTTTTCAGCGCCTCAAGCAGCTCAGAAGGGAACTATTCATCCGTCCCCGTGTCCCGCAACCCGAAAACTACCCCCACCACAGGTTCTCAATTCACGGTTCGATTCACAATAAATTCTATGACTAAATTTTTTTGTGGAATGGATGAAATTTCAAGTCCGGGATTCGTACTTGTAATTTCTCTCCACATTGCAGAGCTGAAGAATTTGAAATATTAATTTACACATGTACACATGTGATATAGATTTTTAGGAAGTGAATAAAACGTAAATAAAAATCATATATATTTATATTTATTTTAAAAATGACTACTATCATATGTATGTACACACACCACACCTTAGACCATATATACCTATAGACACAGCCTGAGGTATCTAGATTGATACAAAGATAATATCATCTACAGTGATGTTATGTGGGCAATGTGGGCATGCATCATCTGGGCAAAGAATATCTACTTTCAAAAAGTATCTATACAGTGTAATGGCGTCTAATCATCTGATTGGTCTGATGCACTATTCGCCATCTTGAATTATCTTTTCTGACGTCACTGTGGCGAAACTTGCTTGTTATCTTTGTATCAGGCTCTCCCATGGGCTCCTATACCTCAGGCCGTGTCTATAGGTATATATATGGTCTAAGCACCACACTGACTCTTTTGGAATATTGAACAGAATAAGTTGACTACAGTTCTCCTCCCCTTCTCTATTGCAAATGCAACATCGTAAATGCATTTTTGGTTCAAAACAACACGACACTGTTCGACATTATAAATAAGCGCTCGTGTATGTACCCTGATGTATCCACTGGTATCCACGTGTACCGCAAATACGTAAATGAAAAATTGGAAAAATGGCGTAGCCTAGTTGACGTCGGCATGCACAAGAAAAGTACCAGAAAGGAAATAGAATTTATCATTTCTGTGAATTCTTTCCCATCTGACCTGCCAGAGGGCGCTATAAAAAGGAAATACAGCAGCTTCCGCTCTATCTAATCCTCTTTGGTTCGCGATTGCTCGCGATACGCAGCAAATTGTGACGCGATCCGTCACGTCACACACTATATGTGGTATAATTCAAATATATTACAATTATTAAATACATTTTGAACAAATTATCACTTTTATTAAATGTGTGCGTAATAATAATAATTTTTTAACATTACTTCTTGTGTTTTTCAAATATTTATGTATATGTCAAGTTTCTCAGTTCCGCACCTACGATGTGTATGATATACAAAAACGAGATTTCTCGTAGTACACACGCATTCTGTTGAGAACGTAAACTTTAGAATTAATTTTGACATTTATTTTGAACATCTTTAAGATACCTTTGAGGCGTAAATGTCAAAGATTTCTTCAAGTACATTTCTTATACATACATATACTTCGCATCTTTATAGTATATTTCAGACGTCTTTAGAAAACGACCAGAATGCACACCGGAAAGGCGCCTTTAAAGCGCCTAGAAGTAACGCCGGAAAGGCGCCTTTAACTCTTTTTTTTCAGGCACCTTTAAGGCGCCCAGAATGAACGCCGGAAAGGCGCCTTTAAGTCTTTTTTTAAGGCGCCTTTAAGGCGCCCAGAATTAACGCCGGAAAGGCGCCTTTAAGTCATCTTTTTCAGGCGCCTTAAAGGCGTCCAAATTAGGTTGTAAGACGTTCAGGCGTAAAATCACCCCGAAAAAGGCGCCTTTACAGCGACGTGTGCTGTCTGGGTTGGGTCCAAAACTCAACCATTTTTTAAAAAAACTATCATGAACATTTAAACTATAAACCACTATAATTCAAAATAGGAACGTTTTTCATAAGCAATTTCTTCGCTAAAATAAAGATTACGATCTTGTTAATCCAATAAGTACAGTAACTGTGATATTGTTACCTTGTATCGCGAAAAAATAATATTTTTCTAACCCCCTAAATTACCCTTTAAAATCGCGATAATTGAGGGGGTTAGAAAAATATTATTTTTTCGCGATACGAGGTAACAATATCACAGTTACTGTACTTATTGGATTAACAAGATCGTAATCTTTATTTTAGCGAGGAAATTGCTTACGAAAAACGTTCCTATTTTGAATTATAGTGGTTTATAGCTTAAATGTTCATGACAGTTTTTTTCAAAAATGGTTGAGTTTTGGACCCAAGTCATATAGAGGTTATCTGTTTGTTCTTACGTGATCTATCACCTCTTCAGAGCTTTACTATACTATCCCAAACACCCTGTATATTATATTATATACATGTATATTCTATTATAATATATATTATATATTAGTATATATTATAATAGCATATAATAGTATATATATTATATAATAATATAATAATATTATATGACAGGGCGCGATAAGAACCAGGCCATGTTTGTAAACAAACAGTTCGGATTTCACCGATTTCGTACTTCCAAGAGTTCACAGCGAAGAAACAATATTTCTTTCTGATTCTTTTTCTAAAATATTCTCTGTTCAATTATGGAGAGCCGTAAAGAGCCCGATTTTGCAATTTGGCTTTCAAAACTTCGTAAAACATAAATGTAAATGTTTTTATAGAAGAAATTTATTCTTGGACGTTTTTTCCAAAAAAAGGGCTCTTTACGGGTCTCGGTCTTTTTCCGTTGAACAAGAATATCACAATTATTATGCGTTTTGTTTCCTATTCTGTCCGAAATCTTGGAAGTACGGTCCCATAAAAAGGTTTTTATACAAGAATCTTTTTTCTGGACACTTTTTTCAAGAAAGGACTCTGTAGCGCACTCGGCATATTTTTTCTGAACAAGAATATCATAATTATTACGGATTTTATCCGTTATTGTGCCCGGAAACCTTGAAAAATTCTCTCATAAAAAATATTAGTTCCTTTTTTGGCTACTACGCGCTGCTAATCCAGTATCCGACACCCATCTCGGTCGAAAACATGTTACGGAAAATGCTGCGTGTCCTATTTGTCCACAACAGTTGCTAATTTTTACAACCAACCAGTTGTAACAGGATAAACAGTTAGTTATACCAAAACTGTATCCGAGAACTTGGACCGTGGACACAGGGTTTAAAAGACACATCGATAATGGTTTCGATGTCATAGCGGTGGTAAAAACATGGATGTATCGACAGAAAACATCGATATTTTCAAAATATCGAATTGGGTGCGTCGTTTCATTTGATATTTATAAATAGTAGAATAATGCAGAAGTCAAACCATGGTCAAACCCCTTCTAAATTTTAGGTTAAAAAGACGGCAAAGTTTTCATTACACTGTTTGCTATACACGTATTAAAATATTTAAGAAATTAATAACTTAAAATTACCGCAAACTTGTGAGTAAATGAAATATGATGTTATGTTTTTAAGTAAAGTAGCAGCAAAATGTATGAGGTATAAATGAAAGTAAAACATATTTTCTTCATTATTAAATTTTAAAATAAATATTTAAATCACAGTTGTAACAAGTTATTTGATATATATTTTAAGGATTTGAAACTGAGAGTAGCAGAATAAAAACCGTACTCGAAGAAAGTGAAAGTACTATAAATGAAATATAAACACTGTCGAAATTATTCAAATCAAATGTTGCGTATACACGTATATACTACTCCGTTTTCAATGGCACTACTTTTGATATCCTTATCAGCATGGCTTTGTATATGTCGTTGGGGATTCCGATACAACTTGAAAGATCGAGAAGTAATTATATATATCAAATATCATTATTTAATATCATCCAATATTAGTCTATCTTTAATCTATAACCTATAACTATTTCACAATGGAACATAGACATCAATAGAATCGAAGCTGTCGAAGCAATCTCAATAGGCGTTGCAGGGTCATCAGCCCCTCACGCGCCTTTCTAGAGGAGTGCCCCCACTACGGTAGTTCTACTACAAAGAAATATGTAGAAGGACGTAACACGAAAGAGCGTGGACTGAGTGGAGCGACATAGAAAGAAGCGAAAGGGAAGTCCGCTCACGGATATCCAACATACGCGGCAGATGCGTTCGCGCGCACAGGGAACTGCCGTAGTGGGGGCGGCACTCCTTAAAAAGCGCGTGGGGGATTGCTTTTTTTTAACTAAAGTTTATTATCAAAATACCAAGTAAACCTAACAATGCTGGCGATAGACAAATCTAGAAAAAAACCAAACAATACAGTATCTTTTCAATATACAGGGTGTAACAAAAATGTTGCAGTTCCTTGAAAGGGGTAATTCCTGAGGTGATTTTAAACAACTTTTTTCTGGGCAAAAATGTTAGGTGGGGCTTTGTTAACGAGTTATTAACGAAAAACACCGACCAATCGGGGAGCAAGTACAATGGATTAATGATGGCGCGGACCGCGGTGGCCAATACTACTTATAGCTCGAGCCCGCGCTGACATTCATCCACTGTATTCATGCTTCTATTGGTCGGTGTTTTTCGTTAATAACTCGTTAACAAAGCCCCACCTAACATTTTCACTGAAGAAAGAGTTGTTTAAAATCGCCTCAGGAATCACCTCTTTAAAGGAACTGCAACATTTTTGTTACACCCTGTATACTCGAAAGAGCCGGTACATGCTCGCAGTTTATCCCCACTATTCCCCCACCACTAGCGGCATCCGTCTTGGAACCAGCGAAGCGGATGATATCGGATTACACGGTAGTCAGCTCGGCGCTCGTTTACCGCGAGGAATCAAATATTCGTGTGAAGCAATACTAAATACGACCACAGAAGAAACGATCGAAACGAATTTTCATCAAATCTTGACCAACGTGACACCAATCAATTCCTTATGCTCTCCCGATGAAGAAGAAACCAAACGCGACATAAATCGAGTTATAATTAACGAAATTACGGAAAAATTTGGTTTACGCATAAAAATGCTAATTTCGTTAAAAATAGGCCGATTTACATGAAGTTTGGTGCCATTTTAATCAGGAGAATGCCAGGAATCCAGTGGTTTCACTTTTAGGCCGCTACGGTGAAAAATTAGAGTCGCCAACGGTCAGTGGGAAAGCGATGCCTCAGCGGTCGAGTGACCCTCGACGAGAGGCACACTTTGATCCTCACCGCGCGTCGACGCGACTCCGAGTTCTCGCTTGACGAGGATCAGCCTCGAGCATCGGTCCCTCTTTCTCTTTTGCGCACTGTCTGTTTCTCCGTTCGAAACATTGCGAAGAATGTGCTACTCGACGGATATATACTTGCCTTTGATCCCGAGGAGCGAGTATATATCGAGAAAATACTGTATCTTGAATTTCAATATGTCCGTTCGCAGACGGAGCTCATGGAGAAACATATTTTGTTCTACAGAACTATAAAATACAACATTATTGGCCGGCGCGCACGATGGCGAAGCGACTTGGAGAAATTGATTCGCATTGGTTGCTGTACTGCAGCCTAGTTCGCGTGGCTCTATAAGATCCAATTGTTTATCAAATTTTCACTTCGCCGCGCTTCGTCATAGTGTGCGCCGGTCTTATTTCCAACAAAAATAATCAAATAGTAATTGCTTATCATTATCTATGAGAACAGAACTATGTACATACAATGAGTAGGGGTGTGCGGGTACCCGAAATTACGGGTTCGAATCGGGTCGGGAATTTTGTTCGGGTTCGGGTTCGGGTCGAGATCCCGAAAGTTTGTCGACACAAATATATTCGGCTACCCGTCATTTCGGGACCCGATTTTTAATTCGAGACTCGACTCTTAATTCAGTATATGTATACAACAGTACACAAAGCAAAAATTATTAGAATTTAAAAGTTTAAGTAGAAAACCAGACTGATAAGTTATGTACTGAATTAAGTGTGTTAAGTCTTGAATTAAAAATCGTGTCCCGAATCGAAAATCGGGTCCCGAAATGACGGGTACCCGAACATGTTTATGCGTCGACAAACTTTCTGGATCCTGACCCGACCCGTCCCGATTGTTACCCGGCCCGGAAACTCGGGTACCCGTATTTTCGTATTATTAAAAATAGATAACTGTTTTTAACATTTGAATGGAGAGAAGTCAATCATCATGGTTTCTACTATCTACCAGTCGTTTTTTACGGTTTAACAGTTCTGGTAGATGTATATCCGTAGGTTATTCTAGCCACTGATATTTATTGAATTTAGTTAAACGCAGTGCTTGGCGCGAGGCACTACCTTGATATGAAAATCATGGAAATCAACAATTGGTTACGCAACTGAGAACTGGAATTTGTTGGTATAACTATTAAACTCACTAGAGTTGAATGCTATCCTTTTATCGGCTTTGTTACGCCTCCAATGGTATATTATTGGTACATTATTCTCATTTTGTACTAAACTTGCGTGAGGGGCTGGCCACTCTGAAACGCCTATCGAGATTGCCTCAACTCTACCACCGTGGCCCCCCTGTATCTTTTATGGTACAGTCCTAACTCTACTTCAATGCTGTTCAGCGACCAACTGTTGGATCTTGGCATCCTTTGGCGGTTGAGTTTCTATCATTAGCAAATTTTCTTAGGAAAAAGAACCAGACCTCTTCCTCCCTTTGTTTCGCAGATACCTGAGCACAAAGTTTCCCTCGTGTCTTCAAAGACCCAGGGTGGTCATAGAGGGTTGATTATCATAATTATTAATGATATTGACCCCTGAGTACATCGCATCGTCTAAATGCGTCCACGGTCCAAGAATTCTGTCCAAGTTCTAGTTCCGACAAAAAGTAATTAGAAATTGGATCATGAAAATGCGGATAATTCAGATGAAAATGCTGCGCGTTTCATTTTCCCATAACAGTTGCTCATTTCTGCAACCAACCAATTCCCAGACAGCACACGTGGCCGCAAAGGCGCCTTTTTCAGGGCGATTTTACGCCTGAACGTCTTACAACCTAATTTGGGCGCCTTTAAGGCGCCTTGTTAGGAGGCGCCTTAAAGGCGCCTGAAAAAGAAGACTAAAAGGCGCCTTTCCGGCGTTAATTCTGGGCGCCTTAAAGGCGCCTGAAAAAAAGGACTAAAACGCGCCTTTCCGGCGTTAATTTTGGGCGCCTTAAAGGCGCCTGAAAAAGAGGACTAAAAGGCGCCTTTCCGGCGTTAATTCTGGGCGCCTTAAAGGCGCCTGAAAAAGAGGACTAAAAGGCGCCTTTCCGGCGTTAATTCTGGGCGCCTTAAAGGCGCCTGAAAAAGAAGACTAAAAGGCGCCTTTCCGGCGTTAATTCTGGGCGCCTTAAAGGCGCCTGAAAGAAAAGACTAAAAGGCGCCTTTCCGGCGTGCATTCTAGTCGTTTTCTAAAGACGTTTGAAATATACTATAAAGATGCGAAGTATATGTATGTATACGAAATATACTAAATATACTTAAAGAAATCTTTGTCATTCACGCCTCAAAGGTATCTTCAAGATGTTCAAAATAAATGTCGAAATTAATTCTAAAGTTTACGTTCTCAACAGAATGCGTGTGTACTACGAGAAATCTCGTTTTCGTATATCATACACATCGTAGGTGCGGAACTGAGAAACTTCACATATACATAAATATTTGAAAACAAAGAAGTAATGTTAAAAAATTATTATATTATCACGCACACATTTAACAAAAGTGACAATTTGTTCAAAATGTATTTAATAATTGTAAAATATTTGAATTATACCACATATAGTGGTATATATTGATCTAATTGAAAATCATGGTTCATATATATAGCTCAGTTTTTTGAAAATTAATCGTTACAGAATGAGTTATAATACTTTAATATGCATTGAAAAAGTATTTTCACAAATATAACATTATACTGATTACATCAACGATCAACGTCTGTAGCAAAGATGGATGCACTGGTACTGCAAGGTTTTATCTCAGTTCAGTTAAGATGGCATGGTCGAGTTCCTGAGAAGGATTGGGTGCCGCCACTCTCTTCGGGGTTTGTTTGTCCGGTGTAGTGCGGAGAAAAAAAGAGGAGAAAGAAAAAAATGCCCACGGACTAAAAAAAATATATTATTATAAATAATAGATATTGTTTGTACTGTTGTTTTTTTATTTTTATTTTTTATTTTAAAACGCCTTATGAGCGCCTTATAAGGTCCTGAAAGGCGCCTTATGAGCGCCTTATAAGGTCCTGAAAGGCGCCTTATGAGCGCCTTATAAGATCCTGAAAGGCGCCTTATGAGCGCCTCACAGGCGCCCTTAATACCAGCGAAAGGCGCCTTTAAGGCCGTTAAAAGGCGCCTTTGAGGCCGTTAAAAGGCGCCTTAAAGGTACCTGAAAGGCGCCTTTCAGGCCCTTAAAAGGCGCCTTAAAGGCGTCGTTTTTGTTCACACAAGGCATTTAGGAGGCGCGAATGAGGCAAAACTAAGGCGTTCGCAGGCGCCTTTAAGGCGCCTTTAAGGCGCCTCAACGCCTGGTTGTAGGCGCCTTTAAGGCGCCTTTTCGGCACCTGTGTGCTGTCTGGGTTGTAACAGGATAAACAGTTAGTTACCAAAACTGTATCCGAAAACTTGGACACAGTTCTTGGACCGTGGACATAAGGCTCAACGGATCTCAGAATTTTAAGGGGTCTTCCATACTTGTCCATTGTCTATATCTTAGACCAGGCTTGCAATTTAATTGAACTTCGCGGTCGATTCTCGCAGGCGACGCCTCCTTCCTCCGGCCGCGCGCCTCACTCCCCGCGGCCGCCCTAGTGCTCGGCACACATACCAATCGCGCCTGAGGCCTTCCGAGCACTAGGGCGGCCGCGGGGAGTGAGGCGCGCGGCCGGAAGAAGGAGGCGTCGCCTGCGAGAATCGGCCGCGAAGTTCAGTCAAATTGCAAGCCTGCTTAGACCATATATTAATCCGCTGTACTCGCTCCCGGATTGGTCGGTGTTTTTCGTTAATAACTCATTAACGCATTGTTTCTTTATACATATATACAAATAGTTCTGCTGCAAAACTCTTTACAATGACCTGACCTAGACGTTATTATTTATTGATATTTGGTCTATCAATTAAAAAAAAAAACAAAGTATTTCAATTAACATAATATAGTCTTAAAATATGTAAGTGATTGAAAATATCTACAGGGTTCCTTAGACCTTGCGATGTACGCAATATTTAATAAGCTTTTAAATTTTAGTTTTAGATGCAACTGACATAATTGTAACGGTTAATTTATGTCTTCAGATCCTCACTTATCTGATTATATATTTTATCGTAATTACACTGTTAAATATGTTTTTCTTGGGCCATATGAAGTTTCACTGTGATACATAAAGAATAAAAAATGATCAGTAATAACGAAAGGTAAGAACGAATTATAAATTTGTGATTATTAAAACCAATTACACGCAATATTGTTTATGCATTTATTGATTGATGTACCTTTATACATATATACAATGTAGATGTATGTGTAAAAAATATATAAAACACAGTTAAATACATTTATAATGAATATAAAATAGATACACGTGTTAACATTGACCATGACATTGACTAATTTGTTTTCTTCTTGAAAGTCGCAATTCCGTACGCAATATAACGTTCGTTTTTTTACACAAAATGAACGGTCATTAATAAAAAGCTTAACAATCTTGTATTTAACATAATAACATTGAAAGAAAACCACATGAACACTTTCAACTAAGCTTTTGAACAGTGAAATAATGTTCACAATGGACAATTAACCAAAAAATTTCTAGACAAAGTGTTTTCAAATCACCTTTATTCATTTCGTTTGTATAGTCCAGACAAAATAGACATTCAACAAGGAAATAATTTGTAACAGGCTAAATTTTTGTATCCACATTGGTATTGGGGTTCTAAATAATATGTGAAAGTTCCTTATCGATCCTGTGCCTGCTAGATCAATTACGCGAGGTCAAAGATCGCGAAAACCGTTTTTTGCAAATATCTCGAAAACGGTGAACTTTTTGAAAAAAAAAAGACATTCAATACTTATTTATAGCTGAGACAATTTGCTACAAAAATGGTTTGAATAGTTTTTTTCGTAGGAGTAACCGTTCACGAGATATAAATTAGTTTCATTCTTCAACAACGCACATAGGTATATCATCGTTACATGTATGTATAATGCAATAGAAAACAACAACATACAACTTCAGCTCTGTACAACAAAGGCAAATTAAAAATCTTCAAACTATTTGAAAAGAGTGACGACTCATTAATTATGCTAAATTGTTTGCAGCAGCCAACAGTGCTCCTAATGACATTTTTAACAATGGTGTACGTTTCTTTCTGGCAGTTTATAAAGCACCCAAAACACAAGATTTCATTGATATTTTAAGGTATTCCACATTTGTTAAATCGACAAAACTCAATAAAGCTGTACAATTGTCTTCTCTTCCTCCAACATCTGCAGCTGCTCAACAACACTTTTATCGGGTTTATTACCAAATTTAAACATGGCTTGGAAATGACAAAATTAATCTTGCAAATTGGACATTAAAAAAATAATGTCTTGGAGCCAATTACAACTTTGCTCCAACCTGCTCCTGATGTATTGCTGAGTACAATTTTTTGTAACTCCAGCAAAGACTTTTGTTCTAATCGTGGATGTCGGAAAGCAGGATTAAATTGTTCCATTGTTTGTGGCCACTGTCATGGCCAATCATGTTTGAATACAGTTAATCCCGATACTAATGAAGAGGAGATCAACGATGATATGAATCCATCATCTCTCCTGGAACAATTTTTAGAGACTGAAAAATCGGACGCAGAAAATGAGGATACCAATCTATCCGAATTTTTAGCTCTGTAGATTATATAATTAATTTTAAATAAATTTTAGTAGATTAAATAATTAATTATAATAAATTCTACCATAACCAAAAAGTAGATATAACAAGAGGCGACACTCGAAAAGAAAACCACTTTTAGAGACAGACAAAATAACACAGCCAATTTAAATGTCTATAGGGTGTTTTGATCGGTAACTTCATTCCTAGAAAGAGACGAAATGACACAACCAATTTAAAGGGACACTTGGAGTGTCGTCTCTTATTATACCTACTCTTTGCCATAACGACAATTATTCGTTGTTATAAAGCTAAGACACTGTGGATTAGGCCTACTGGGATACCACGTAACAAAAACAAAGGCATCTGCACTCAACCTCTAAGGTGGTGTGGAAGAGAGTATATATAGTTACTAGCATGGTGGAATAAGACAAAGTGAACCATTGCGCATAATGGCGGCTGGATGGTGGGCAACCAATAGCATCTGACCCAAAACTTGTCCCGCGCATTTCAAACGTAACAAACAATTTAATTTCGACTCTTCAGAAGGAATATGATTTGATTCATGTTATCAAGTTTAAACAGATTGCATAAACGCTTTTACCATGATTCTTACAAGTTCTAAATCAATTTATTAGCTAAAACTTGGAATTAATAGTCGTCATGTTAGTGTATTGTCTTGAAAGAACCTCATAACCTGAAAAGTCACGTGATGCCACTACCCCCTTAAATCTCACGGAGGTATCATTACGCATGCGTGCAAAAGCAGCCATATTGGATTTCCAGGTTTTGGGTCAGAGCCTAATTGGTTGACAGTTCCCCCACTACTTTTGAACCACTGCGCATCTCGGGAATGGTTCACCTTAGGGATGTTCGATTCTTGTGAACAAATCGATTTTTTGAATCGATATTGAATCGAATCATGAGAATCGGGTTCTTAAAAAAATCGAAATAAAAGAATCGATTTTGCAAGAATCGATCCACAAATCATAAAATATATATACTTGCATATACTATAATTTTATGGGGTTGAGTTCGAAGATACACACTCACGCATACGCACATAAAATGATCATGCAATGAAATATATCTTTTATGGGTATAGTAAAAAAAATGTGTTCTTTTAAATGACTTCTTATCAGATAAAGAAACAATACTTGTTGAAAGAGATTGCTTTAAAGGAAAATAAAGAAACATTTTGTTCGTTATTGTATTTTATTTTTTTTCATAATTGCCAATCTTTAATTTTTAATGAATTTAAAAATAATAACTGTTGCAAATGTGACGATGATAATCTATTTCGATTTTCAGTTAAAATATTGCCAGTCCTTGAAAATAATCTTTCTGGTCACTACGCCAGACACTTTTCTCTTTATAACTTCGTGCATAGGTTATTATTAATAATAATACTAATAAGAGTTGCTACAAAGAAAGAAAAATGTCGTCGAAAGATTGTAGATACTTACTTTAGGGATCCTTATACTTACAATCCGTTACAGTTTAGTATCTACATTTACATATTCACTTTACTTTCAATCAGTAAATCAAGAATCGATGAATCGATTCTTAAGGTAAAGAATCGATTCTCAAAAAAATCGAACAGCAAAGAATCGGTTTAAAAACTCGATTCTTTTAACCAAAAGAATTGATTTTCTGAGAATCGAATCGGAATCGAACATCCCTAGTTCACCTTGTCTTATTCCACCATGGTTACTAGCATGACCCTCGCGGTGCTTTGAAGCGCTATATCTCGTAAACGGTTACTCTCCTTGCAAATATCTCGAAAGCAGTGAACTTTCCGAAAAAAATGTTCAATACTTATTTATAGCCGAGACAATTTGCTACAAAAATAGCTTGAATAGTTTTTTTTCGTAGGAGTAACCGTTTACGAGATATACCGCTTCAAAGCACCACGAGGGTCATACTAGTAACTATATGCGCTCTTCCACACCACCTTAGACTTTGAGTAAAATAATAAGTATTGAACGCCTTTTTTTTCGAAAAGTTCACCGTTTTCAAGATATTTGCAAAAAAACCGGTTTTTGCGACCTTTGACCCCGCGTAATTGATCTTGCAGGCACGAACTCTCACATATTATTTAGAACCCCAATACCAATATGGATACAAAAATTTAGTCTGTTACAAATTATTTCCAATCTTGACGATTTTGTCTATTTTTCCTGGATTATGTATAAAAGTTTGTATTTCTAATGAAATCATTGTGGTAAATTTTTAGCAAATAAAAATTCAACACATTTTGTACAAACGTGTTTTGCTACCCAATTGGTAGATAAAGACTATCAGTTACAGAAAATATACTATTAGTATCATAACGAGAAATTCATAGCTCAAAGTCGTTAATAGAATTAGTTTGTACATGAAATGTGGCAGGCGAAGTCGTAGCAGCAACATTTATAGTTGCTTCATTGTTTGAAGACTATTCAGGTGCCAATTTCCTTTTCTTTTGACAAAAATTAAGTAAAAATTCATCTGAATCATTCAAATAACTGGTATGTTTAACATCTGATACGAATTGTGCAACTGAAATGTTTCTAATAGCTTGAAGAGCTTTTAACGCAGAAGGTATCTGTCCTTCTTGTCTCCGAATTTGAGAAAAGATGTTCTTCGTGACATCTTGAGTAAAATGATGCCCCAAAATAAAATCAAATCCTTTTTTAAACAAAAATTCTGCAATATCGCAGAATGATAATGTAGTTAAAATAAATCCGTAATTTAGTGGATGCCAACCATCACCAAAAATAATATTTTGAAACAGATCTATAATCGCATGGAAAAAAATGTATTTTTGATCACAATTTCTTGCTGTTATAGAAGTTCTCCTTGTTTGAGATGTGACAAGAGAAAACCATTTTTCTATTACAAGAATAAATTCGGCAGTGGATAGAACGTCTCGAGGCAAAATGCCATCATCAACGGCAATTTTTAATGCGCTCGCAGTCTTAGAAGAAAAGAAGCGAATTGCCGCACCTGCGCTCACTTCATCAACATTTGAGGGTTCGATGTCTTGTCTTCGAAGATGATGATGCAGTAAACGTTTTCCTTGCCCATTTGATATTTCGTGATTCCACAATCTCACAACATGTGAGCCATCTACTATGTTCGTCGGAAGTTTCTCCACCTCGACATACGTCTCTGGTAAACATATTTTTTGTTTTAAAACAGAAGATTTTAAAGCTTTCAATAAGTGATAAACGTCCGGTAAGGCAGAAATCTCATGGTCATTAAAAGTAAATGCGTTTTGTCGCACTCCAACTTTTGTGGCAAAGACATTTAAAGAAGACCACAGACTTCTATTTCTTCCATTTAAATCCGAGGAAAGTGACAGAACGTGAAGACCGCAAGCTTCTACGCTCGCAATACATTCCAACAGAAATTCTTTCATTTGATCTGGATTGATCGACTCTTTACGAGTTATGTGGCAAGCAATGATTTGCTTCCACCGATTTTTTATTCCTCGGGCAACGACTACATATATTTTCTGACCCAGAAGAGTTTCATCTTCTCCTAAAGTAACATTTCCCACAAACTTTCCACTACTTTTTTCATACTCATATTTTTCATTAATGGCCATTTCATCGTTTGATAATATACAAAATCGATCGCTTGCTTCCATAGCTTCAGCTTTGTAGCGCAAAAGTTCTAAGACGTCCGAAAAAATCCCGAAATTTAATTTAAACGATTGAATTCTTCGCATAAGTGTACTGTACGACGGTAACGGATATCCAGTACTGCGAAGAAATTTATAACCATGAATAGATAGAGCAAATCTGAATTTTAAACCTTTAATGATAGTTTCATTAGGCCAGTGTGATATGCGACCTTCTTGCAACATTTTTATTTGCTCATCATTTAAAAGCTTTTTAATATTATCGATTTTCCTACGTAATTTTTCGTTTTCTTCTTTTAATGTATTATGCATAACATTTTGTGCAACTTCCAATTGCTGCCGCAAAGCTTCATTTTCTTCCTTTAATTTCGAGATTATGCCAATCTACCAAAAGAATGAAAAATCAAATGTATGAAAAATAAAAAAGTTCAATATAGGTAGTACAACATATTTCAATTTTCTTAAAAAATTACGTTACCTTACTCTCTAAAATAACTGGCGTATCATTGTCTATATCAGGTACAGCATTCTGCACTTGATCAGTGGTACATATTTCACTATATGTGCTACTGACTTGTTTTGCATCCGTCGAGACAATATTATTATTAGGAGTCTGAAAAATCTTCTAATTAAAAACATTGAACCATAGAAAATGTATTATGCATATTTATTTAACGCATAATTTTTTCTACGCTTTAGAGGCATACCCTAATTATATTTGGAATATTGAACAATGTAGGGATGGCATTTGGCTTTAATTTTCTCCAGCCATCGGCACGATGGTTTTCAAATTGGGAGTATTCAAAATGTTTCTATAAAAAGACGAAACTTGTCACAAAAACATTTTTCTCGTTTGAAGATAGTTTTGTAGAGAATCCTTTTTTTTTTATGTTGATATACATTATAAAAAAACGAGGTACTTGTTAAGATACTTCTTTAAACAAAAAAACATTTAAATAGTAATTATAACAGAAAACACTCTAATAGCCATTTGCTGTCAAATTGGCAGCAGATTTAACAGATCTGTTAACAAAACCGTAGCCATCTGTTTCCATATTAGGCTGCCATTTTGAAAACAGGGCCTGTATTATCAGATCGGAATGCTTATTGGCATCAGAAAGCGAACAAATCTTGCTAACAGAACTTGTTGCAAAATTAGCAACACTATCTGTTTGAATTTTGCTACCAATCTGCCGCCAAGTTGGCAGCAGGTCTGTCAACAGGTTCTGTCAGAGGGTTTCTGTTGCCAATTTGTCAACAGTTTTATATGTTACAGATCCTGCATCAAATTTGCTGCCAATCTAACAACAAATACTGTAATGACAGATTCTGTAAAAATCTGCTCAACAGGTTTGACTATCTGGGATATCTCATGCATAGTGTATATAGCGTTATATATACTTCGCATAAGCGGGAGGAATCAGTCGGTTTCCAATTATTTCCTCGTGCCATATTCTGTACCCATTTATCTCGTCGTTTGTCTTTCGGAAATCTGAACAACCGAAAGCCTAACTCCGATCTCCTACTGCAATTAGGAGCAATGCAGCATGGCATTTTACTTCCTAACAATCAAAAAATATATTTAAATGTATAAATTCATTAACACATTTATTTTAGCCACAATAACAATTTGTTACTGGATATTTCCACGTGAATTTTATCACCGAATCAATCGTAACATACACACTATATGTCAATATTTCAGTTTTGAGCGCGTTCAAGAGGACACAAAATGGCGGATGCGTGTACTAAATGGTAAAGCCTTGTGTCCACGATCCAAGAACTGTATCCAAGTTCTCGGACACTGTTTATCCTGTTACAACTGATTGGTTGTAAAAATTAGCAAGTGTTATGGGAAAATGAGACGCGCGGCATTTTCCGTAACATGTTTTCGTCCGAAATTTTCATCCGAATTGTCCGTTTTCACGATCCAATTTCTAGTTACTTTTTGTCGGAACTAGAACTTGGACTGTAGTGATGGGCACAATCGACTGAAAACTATCGACAAGTTGATAGTAGCAGACGACTGTTTTCAGTTGACTGATTTTTTAAACTATCTACTCAACTTATGCGGTGGTAAAGCGGTGGGAATAACGACTAAACGACTGAATTTTTGCGATAGTATATTAATAAAATTATAATCATTTTCTTGAGTTATCGAATAAACATTGTGCAGGTTAAAGTTTTTAACATGTATAATAAAGATGTTGAATCAAATAAGATATATAGTAAAGATATTTGATTCAACTTATTACACTGTTCAACACGAATTTTGTTTTGTAATAACCACTAGGTGATTTTTATAGGGTTACTCGCCCTAAAAACGAATTCGGAAGCAGAATTGCTCTATCACCCTCAGTTTTCAAAAAACACGAATTTTTGTAAAAACGCGGTCTTTCCGGCAAAAATGAGTTATTACGTGAAAACTAAAAATGCTAGAACATTCAAACTTGTCTTAAATGAAAGGGGAAAGTTTCCTGCATATGATAGTGCCCACACTTATAATTGTTTATGGTTTTGAATGGTTGTAAATAAGCATCAAAGTTTGAAAAAAGGTCGATATCCGCAGTTTGTACGCGCTATTCATTCATTTTCAAGAGAAGCTGTTTATTTCACACGAATTTGCTACACACTACCGGATTCTGTAGACATTTCTGAAGAAGAAACAGTCTGCAAAAAGTGTCAGAACGGCTTTTAACTCGAACAGGTTGAGAAAATATTAATCGGCAGCGTACGCGTGGCGTTTTGCCGCCGCGTGGCCATTGCTCGTCTGTCGTGACTCGTCAGTGCCGTAACTACTCAATCGGCACGAATAAAGGTGTCCAACAGGGGCCCACTTTTTATATCTAACGTATGATTTTTTTTTGACTCTTTATTTTATTTTATTTTTTCATGCATTCCTTGCTACTAGTCATCGAATGGTAAAGAACTGTTAAATTGTTTTTGATTGGCGTTTTCCCGAACTATTTCGCTTCCATATTTAAAGCAAAAGCGATTTTGTATTTCTCCTTGAAGCTTTCTGTTGCAAAAAAATATACTCTATAGTATGCTATGATTAGATTTTCCTGTAGTCCCTTAGTTTTTTAAATAAATTCAAAGATATCAGAAAAAATATGTGCTTTTTTACTTTAATCATTATTAACATATAAACATGGGAGTCATTCACTCTGATCATTATTTAAACATGTTTAGCTATTTATAAAGTAATAGGTATAAACGCATATTGAATGTTATGCAGTTACATAAATACATGTTCAACACTTCTATCTGCAAGCACTGCAATCTTCTTCTTCCCTTGATATCGTTTCTATAGAAAAAAGAAGTACAAAGGCAAAAAAGTTGATCAAATTGTAAAATCAATGGATCTCATACATATAAAAAGTGGGCCCCTGTTGGACACCTTTATTCGTGCCGATTGAGCGTAGTTACGGCACTGACGAGTCACAACAGACGAGCAATGGCCACGCGGAGGCAAAACGCCACGCGTACGCTGCCGATTAATATTTTCTCAACCTGTTCGAGTCAAAAGCCGTTCTGACACTTTTTGCAGACTGTTTCTTCTTCAGAAATGTCTACAGAATCCGGTAGTGTGTAGCAAATTCGTGTGAAATAAACAGCTTCTCTTGAAAATGAATGAATAGCGCGTACAAACTGCGGATATCGGCCTTTTTTCAAACTTTGATGCTCATTTACAACCATTCAAAACCATAAACAATTATAAGTGTGGGCACTATCATATGCAGGAAACTTTCCCCTTTCATTTAAGACAAGTTTGAATGTTCTAGCATTTTTAGTTTTCACGTAATAACTCATTTTTGCCGGAAAGACCGCGTTTTTACAAAAACTCGTGTTTCTTGAAAACTGAGGGTGATAGAGCAATTCTGCTTCCGGATTCGTTTTTAGGGTGAGTAGACCTATAGAAATCACCCAATGTATATTACAAAACAGAAAAAAAATTTTTTTTTGTTTCACAGTGTTATTGAATGTTATTGAATTTCAGAATTAGACAAAGGAGGATAGTTGAAATGAATAAAATGCAAAAAATTAAGGTAAAGTATTACAATGCATATATTACATGAAATATATTTCCAATTATACCAAAAAGTAGATATAACAAGAGGCGACGCGCTGACAAAGACACTCTCACTTTTAGAGAGAGGAAATGACAACCAATTTAAAGTCGTCTCTTATTATACCTACTCTTTGATTATACTGTAATTTACTTATAAAATCAGATGAAATACTTTTGACACAAGGAATTATTGTTATATTTCATTCTCCTCTTCTTCGCAGATGATACTTCTATAATAAAATGTTAGACGAAATTCGCAGGTAAATGCATGGAAGTCTGATGTCGAATAAATCCAAAGTACCGCACTACTGTTGCTACCACAATTGTTAGCTGTACTTCCAGGTGTAAAATAGACAAGTGTGTAATAGGTGCTGTTCATATGTTGCAACATTATTGTCGTTCTTTGGGTTTGCTCGCCATCAGACATTCATAGACTTACTTGCCTCCGCTACAAAATGTTATTGCAGAAATATTATCTGAACAAGAGGAAAATGAAATGCAACAATAATTCTTTGTGTTCAATAGATTTAATCTGGTTTTACGAGTATGTTACGGTATAATTAGAAACATAGTTTATCTGACATGCATTATAGTACTTTACCTTAATTTTTCACATTTTATTGTTATTAATTAACTATTTTAACAATATGATTTACATACGATATACATATCGACTTTCCTTTACAAAACAGAAACACTCATGCATACGTTTTGAAGTTATGCAGCTGTTGGAGTCAGCACACTCCTATTTATATTTTGGTGCACAGCTATCTACATTTTTTCCAACTCTCCCCTCACATTTGCCCAATCAATAAAAAGCACTTTATTCATTGTATGTACCATAAATGTGTTAATATTTAACACCTTGAAATCTATGCGCAACTGTTGAGTGAATTTCCGCTGAACGCTACCGCTCACTTGGCAACTTGTGATCATGATCAGTGATCGGTCGCCATGTTTTATAGCGTAAAAGTTTTACGCTACCTTTGCTCAACACGTTGGGAACAGTTGTGAATTAAGATGGCGCAGCCCTTGTCCGAAAACAACAATAATATTCCAAACCAGAATATGGAAAATACAATATATAGGGCGGAATACTGCCACAATGGTATAACATATGTAGTTAACGACTCTTTTGAAGAGCATATGAAATTAAGATCAGGTATGTAATTAAAAATATGTTAAAATTGTATATCCCTAAAAACTAATATAATCTATTCAAATTTTATGATATTGGAATCGATTCCACTATCTAAGCCAATTAATAGTGCTGGATCCATCTCTGTTCAAAATAATTAAAAAATTCATTTTTTCAATCTAATAAAACGAAGTTCATTAAAATATAGTTGAAGCTTTATATTGCATATAGCAAAATACGTGGCTTCAAGTCTCTACAAAATATATTACTTAGAAACACGATCAAAACCTTAGAAACACTTCAAAACAAACACTGACCAACGCCATCAACGCCAAAGAGGATTAGATAGAGAGGAAGCTCCTGAAACCCCTTTTTGCAGCGCCATCTGAAATGTCAGGACGGAAAGAATTTACAGAGACGATGAGTTTTATTTCCTTTCTTGTACTTTTTTTGTGTATGCCGTCGCTAAGTGACGTAATCAACGCTACGCGCCATTTTTCATTACGAAATATAAAACTTCGATTTCAAATAAGTTTGTTCGGGGTAGATTTGTTTTTCAAGAAAACAGACAAAATGCCTCCACACTGCTGAATTTGTAAAAATAAATCAAAGGAAAACAACTGCAGTTTATTCAACATACCGAATGAGGCACATATGTAAGTCAGTACAGAAATAAATTAATATTAAATTAGTATCCATGCATGCGATAGTGCGCGTCGGTGGATCCAAATCACGCGTGCTATCATGTGCATTCCTATATAAACTAAAATAAGTATATAACAACTATTTTAACTTTTACGATTACACACGTGGTTTATACGATTATTAATGTATCGTGGGGCAATATTTTGTAGACGAGAAGAGTGGGTCCGATTTTGCAACATTAAAGCATCGGAGTATACCAAATACAGGGTGTGCAGTGACCATTTCAACCGCTCGGATATTTGGAAAATGCACCCTAGACCATTATTGAGAAAGGGTGCGATACCGACAATTCAAAATATTCTTCGTGAAAGGACTCAAAGTAAATAAAGTTTCAGAAGTATTTGGTGAAATATTATTAAACGGTTTCTCATGTGAGAAATTTATTTAATACAGAACAATCTGCCTTCGGGGAAGTCCTGCTTATTCCATCTACCAGCAATACAATCACGACATCGCTGACAAACACAGTGGATGATTCAGACATGCATAATCCAGAGCCAAGCATTTGTATGCTCAAAGTTTTTTGAAACATTATTCAAATATTAAATTCATACTGATGAATTTGCTGATGAATGTACAATAGATTCAAATATGGAAGGTATTTCATTAGCAGATTTTGGAGAAAGAAATGCTATTTTTTACATAGCAGGGTATTTATGTAAGAAATTTCTGCAACAAACGAATTGCGAAGACTGCAAAAGCCGGTGTTTTGATGAATCACCAACATTTACGATAGAATGTCTATACACGGCATTAAAAAATAAGACAGAGACGGAAGGCTTATCTTTTGTCAAAAAGAACATTTTTGATGTAATTTCATTATGGGAGAATAAGTTTAATGATACAATTGACAAATGTTTACATAGAAATAATATAAGTAAACATTTAGAATGTATATTATCAAATAATGTATCGCACGACACATTAAATTTATGTAGCACCGAACATAACAACATATTTGTAAAAATATTTATAAAAGTACGTTGTTATTGGGAGGCGCGTTTTATTAGAAATGGTATAACGCAAAAATTTAAAACATCCAATAATAAATATAAAAATTTTTTATAAATATTTATATATGTATGCATGCACGTGTGAGTGTATTATGTATATAAATAATGATATTAATAACATTTAAAAATAAATGTAAATATGTTTCATATTTGTGTATTTCATTTATTACCGAATAATTTGTATCGCAAGTATAAATTTTTGAATTTTTAGACCAGTTAAATTAGTTATTAATAAGAAATGTATACTATCATTCGTGCAAAAATTCCTACAGCTGCGAGATTACACAACTAATTTGTGTACAATAATAAACTCTGACTAAATTTTTTTTCTACAACTGAAATTTCAAGTCCGGTGTTTGAACTTGAAATTTCAGTTTTAGAAAATATATTTAGTCATAGAGTTTATTGTGAATCGAACCGTGAATTGAGTGACTGTTGGGGGGACTGTTTTCGGGGCGCGGGGCAAGGGGATGGATGAATGGTTCGGTCCTGAGTCGTCTGAGAGCGTTGCGAAACGAGTTACACTTTTATACATAGAACTCTTATGGAATCTTCCTCTCTATCTAATCCTCTTTGATCAACGCCATTACAGTTCCTCCCTCTCACGTGATCATACGCAATGAGAAAAAAGGGCGTTCAGCGGAACTCAGCGGAACTGAGCGGAACGATCAACTGATCTCTGCTCAGTCTCAACACTCTCAACTCTCAACCAGTCTCAACGGTTGACTGAACGGTTGTGTGCGCTGAACGCAAGCAATGAATGTCGTTATCAAACGGTGATAAATATATGTTTAATTTACATCGACCATTTAGCATTTTGTAAAATATAAAATAAAATTTAATATTTTGAATTTTAAGAACCTAACAATACTAATTTAAGCTAAGTTTCATCAATGTTGTGGAGCACTCGATATGGATATAACATAACTAACCTAACATAACCAGTAACATAAAAAAGTAGTCGACTGAAAACTATCGACTGAATAGTCGATAGTACGTTACGACTAAATAGTAATTAGTCGATAGTCCGATTTAGTCGATAGTGCCATAGTGCCCATCACTACTTGGACTCAATTTTTGGACCGTGGATACAGAGCTTTAGAACGGTATTTGTTGCTCAACATTGCTCAAGTGCTCAAGTGGCGAGTACTGGCGAGTGGCGAGCAGTGGCGAGTGGTGGCGAGTTGTGGCGAGCAGTGACGAGTTCACAACCACTGCTCTTATCACTTTCATTTCCTCTTTGGTAAAACGGTCGTACCAATTTAAAACTTTATTAAGTTTAAAAATTAGACATAATCAATACGCAAGGTAATTTATCTAATTTTTTAATATAATTAATTTTATCTATTAATGTAAATTCTTAAGATGTTGCTACCTAACCTATAACAGTATCTGATCCGATTTGTTGAATTAAGATTTTCAAATGAAGCATGAACTGACGCACATGCCCGTAAAATAATTGGTAATTATTGACATATCAAAAGACATTATATAGCAAATAATTGTCAATAATTACCACAAAAGTCATATTTAAGTAGAACATATTTGGTATCACTGGCCATGAAAAGGTTATGCGGAGTTGTGTAGATGAAAATTCTAAACTACATGTTTGCTTGTATTTATAATTGAATTCGCAATGCAAAGCATAAATCATGTTGACTTAATAAACTTATGTGAATGTATTGTTTCAGATGGGTATGCCACATCATGCACAGTTCATTGCTCGAACTGTTTTGGTTAAAGATAACAATGTAGAAAAAGCTTGTCGTCTATTGAATCGTATTCTGAGTCAGGAGAAAATTTTTGAGCAATATAGACGCACTAGGTATTATGAAAAACCTACATATGTAAGGCGAAGAGTAAATTATGAAAAGTGTAAAGCTATTTATGATGAGGATATGAATAGAAAACTTAAGTTTATCTTAAGAACCAACAGAGTTGACCCTTTTCCTGGTTGTTCATAAACTAGTGTTGAATTAAACAATTTACTAAGTACTATTTTGTCTAAATTTATTCTTCATTGTTATTCTATGTATACAATTAGTATAAAAAATGTTTGTACAACAAATACATAAAAACAGAAAATTATGTTTGTTTTGTATTACGACTATGAAATGTATGAAAAATTAGATTTTGTCTGTTTTTACAATGTAGTTGACCTGAATGATCAACTCCTTGCATTTTCAACCACTTTTAAGTTATCTTCATTTTTCGGGGTCTATTACGACATTACGACTAAGGATGGATGAAGCCTGTCCTTGTTGTTCTTATCCCCTGAAACTTAGAACTAGGGATGTTCAATTCACTTTAAAGAATCGAGTTTCAATTCAGTTATGAATCGAATCATGAGAATCGATTCTATTAAAAAATCGAAATGAAAAAGTCAATTTTGCAAGAATCGATTCAAATATCGTAAATACATTGTACTATTTGGAAAGTTTGTAGTGCTTTTAATAACATCAAAAAACGGAAGAAAAAGAAATCAATTCCCAAAGCCCAAAAGTTCAAAGTTTAAAGCTTGAAAAATTATAATTTTATAACTTAAAAACTAGAAAATAGAAGATTTGATGCTTTGAAATTCTGAAAGTTCAAAAATTTGTAAATTTGAAGCTGGAAAACTTGAAAGTTCAGAGCTTAAAGCTTGAAAACTTGAAAGTGGGAAACTCAAAAGCTAAAAACTTGAAAACTGAAAGTTTGAAAAGTTGCATAGAAATTCGAAAACTCGATGTTTTGAAACACTAAAAAGTTTAAGAACTTGTAAATTTGAAGCTAGAAAACTCGAAAGCTCAAAACTTAAAGCCTGAAGAATTGAAAACTTGAAACTTAAAGAAAACTTCGAAACTTGCATATTTGAATAAAAACTTGGAAACTGTAGATGCTTTGAAATTCTGAAAGTTTAGAAACTTACAAATTTGAAACTAGGAAATTTGAAAGCTTGAAGTTTAAAGCTTGAAAAGTTGAAAGTTGAAGCTTGAAAATTTTAAACGTGTAAATTTTATGGTTCAAAATTCTGAAAGATTAAAAACATGAAAGTTTGAAGTTTGCAAAATTGTTTTCAAAGTTCGATTTTCATGATAAAGAATCGATTCACAGAAAAATTAAACAGCAGAAAATCGATTCAAAAGATCGATCTTTTAATCAGAAGAATAGATTTTCTGAAGAATCGAATCGGAATTGAACATTCCTACTTAGAACTATACCATACAGGAAGACTTATCGTAACAACACTGGTAGGGGAACTCAAATGGAACAAAAAAATGTATAATATAAGATCTGTTTTCTGTTTATACACTGGCTGTACTTGCATAGAACAAATCAATTGCTATCTCCATCTATTTCACAACACAGATGGAAGTAGCAAGTGGTTCACTCTTAGTGCAGCCAGAGCAGGAACAGAAAACAGACCTATCGACTCCTATCTGCTTCCATTTTGCAGCAATAGTACATTAAAGTTAACATGCCTATATGCTAAACTAATAATCAGAGGATTTTGTGATTTTGCACGTACATTGTGGAACACCAATAGAGCAAAAACATCTTAATGCACTTTATCGTATCTTTTGTAGTTTAGTAATGCATGTAATCAGTTTTTATATAGATGCTATTTTCGTGTTCCCTCAGACGATTTCATGATTCTTCACGTAGAAAAATTTGAATATTCAAACACATTAACTAACATAAAATCTATAAACATAATCTTCGGTAATGTTATAATAGATTATCCATCTAGAGGACGAGGTTTTAAAATGTAGGAAAGTTTATTAATGAAATTAGTTTGAATATTTATTATAAGGAAAACAAGAAATATCGAAATTCTCATTTTGTAACTACATTTTTTTCAAATTCTCCTTTCTTGGAAGGACGCTGTGCCTCGTGCATGAATGACGTTTGAAATACGCGGGGTAAGCTTTGGGTCGGCCACTATTGGTTGACCAAACTAGTGATTCTCAAGAGAGTGATCGGAAAATGCTTAGGCTTAGATCATAGGTTTGTTTTCTATTACAGAACTGGTGCAGCACCAGTTCTGGGGCCCGATCCCGATTTTTGAGTCATGCGAAAATTTTCGCATGCGGGATCTCTCGCAGGATGGGTTGCGATTTCAAAGTTGTATATTCACAGGCGTAAACTCTCGTATATTCTCTTATGTATAAATATAGGAATAAGGGGATGGAGCAGTATAAATATGGGCACGTCTACATACAGCGAACAAACGCGAACGAACGTGAACGAATGCAGGGAAGGCGAACGCGCGTGAACGACACAGAAGATGCTGATTCGCTTCTTTGATCTAAGTAGGAGGGGCTTGGTGTTCGTTCGCGTTCGTTTGCATGCGTTCATGTTCGTTTGCCCGTGTTCGTTCGCGTGCGTTCACTATATGTAGACGTGCCTTTAGACGAGGAGAGTGAAGCAGCTTCCAGGATGAGGGGAACACGGTCACGTGATACCTTGGTGCGGCAATGTTCATTGGTTCTAGTATAAGAGACTTAGTTTATTTATGATTATAAATATCCAATAGAATATTTTAAGGAGTGGAAGGAGTTACTCATCCCTATCTCTTTCCCATCAGCTACTGTAGTATGTACTTGTCTCGGCACTGCATGAACTTTCCTTAAAATATATTTTTTTGCGTTTAGCATCGGTTTATAGCTCAATTATCGACACTATCGTAACTTTCGATCCATCAATTTGTAGTTAAATAATCTACAACTTTTATTTCAAGTATTCTTCTCTTGGCCTTCTAAATTCCGAGATATAATCGGTTTTTTGAAAGAAAACAGTACGTTTTTTGACTTTCAACATTATTAAACTGTTTATTTAAAAAATTGATCTATAGTTTTTTATTATTTTCATTTCTAAACATAATTTCAACCGATGTGAGCAACATGGCATCTGCAGGAATTTTTGCACAAATGAGTACATTTCTTGACTATACAGGGTGTAACAAAAATGTTGCAGTTCCTTGAAAGGGGTGATTCCTGGGGTGATTTTAAACAACTTTTTCCTTAGCGAAAATGTTAGATGAGACTTTGTTAACGAGTTATTAACTAAAAACACCGACCAATCAGGGAGCGCGTACAGTGGATGAATGTTAGCGCGGGCTCCAGCTGCGAGCAGTATTGGCCCGCCATCGTCCGCGCCATCATTAATCCGCTGTACTGGCTTCCCGATTGGTCGGTGTTTTTGTTTAATAACTCGTTAACCAGGCCCCACCTAACATTTTCTCTAAGGAAAAAGTTGTTTAAATGAAAATCACCTCAAGAATCACCACCCCTTTCAAGGAACTGCAACATTTTTGTTACACCTTGTATAATTTGATTGACCTAAAGCACTTGTAGGAACCGAGGAAAAGAGAGGGGGGAGCGTCGGGACCGCGGAAATCGAACTCGGGCCTGCAGACTAGCTAGCCGCGCTCCAAACCACTGAGCCACGGCGCCCTCCCCACTTTCTCCTCGTTGTTATGTTTCTTTTATTCCACGGGTCTGGAGGTTCCTGATACCACACACTTGAAATCCAATATCTGTATCACAGTACATAAACAGGTATATACTTTTAATTAATTAACTTCCCGATTTATAGGGAAGTTATTGTATTTGCCCCGAAAATGGAAAATCGATTTTTTAGCAGATCTCCATGTTTCAAGGTCATTGGAGTAATTTTAGGCTATTTTGAACACATTGTTCGTGTGTGTGTGTGTGTGTGTGTGCGTACGTACGTACGTACGTATGTATGTGATCAAATTTTTCGTTAACATTTTCTAAAAAAACTAATAGTGAGATCAAAATGGTCGATGATGCAATCGATGTGTATTAATGTAACTTAGAGCTGAATAGATTTTGTTCTAATTCGGTCCAGTAGTTTTTTAGTTTTTTTAAGAAAACCTAACAGAATAACGCAATCTAAATGGGAGAATATAAATTTATGAGAGAATAACTAAACTGAAATAATATATATACACATATATTATTACTATTATTGTATTTATATAACACACACACACACACATATATATATATGTATATATACAGGGTGTCTCATTTTAATCCGCCACCACGGCTAACTTAAGAAATATGCATCGGATCAAAAAACATCCCGAACAAAAGTTTGATGGTTTGGAGGGGGACATCTGATCCTGTCAAAAAATTTCACCCCTACCCCCCTGGGGGGGGGGAGTCATTTTAAAATTTTAAATAGGACCACGTACTTTTTATTGCAGATTCGGATTCTACGCCACAAAAAATGTAGGTTGTATTTCAAACATTTTTTTTCATTCGCGATAGGTGGCGCTGTAATCGCGAAATTTCGATTTTTCGCCTATTTCGTTATTATTATATTTATATGTATATAACACACATATATATATTTATTTATTACAATATATAATTATAATAATATAATTGTGATAAATACATATATATGAGTATATTTATACATGTATGTATATATATATATATATATATATATATATATATATATATATATATATATATATATATATATATACTTGTTGGGTACGCTACAGCAGCGCCAGGGTGGCGCTGTGACGTACTGGACTGCACGGGGCCAGTCCTAAGATGGCCGACCAAGCCAACAGCACGCTATGTGCACCCTTGTACTTCAATAATATATATTCATAGTATTTAGCTCAATCCGTGTTCCTTTCTGTGCACCTCTCACACATCCCGCTCCCTACCACTCGGGACCCAACAATACTCAATAACTACATATTGAAAACAAATGAATATACATAATAACCATATAGACAGACACACGCATACATACGTATATACCCCAGGGGGGTAGGGATGAAATTTTTTAACAGTGTCAGATGTCCCCCTCCAAACCATCAAACTTTTATTCGGGATGTTTTTTGATCCACTGCATATTTCTTAAGTTGTCCGTAGTGGCGGATTAAAATGGGACACTCTCCCTATATATATATACAGGGTGTAACAAAAATGTTGCAGTTCCTTGAAAGGGGTGATTCCTGAGGTGATTTTAAACAACTTTTTCCTCAGTGAAAATGTTAGGTGGAGCATTGTTAACAAGTTATTAACGAAAAACACCGACCAATCGGGGGCGAGTATAGCGGTAACAATGATGGCGCGGACGATGACGGGCCAATACTACTCACAGCTGGAGCCCGCGCTGAAATTCATCCACTGTATTCACGCTCTGATTGGTCGACGTTTTTCGTTAATAACTCCTTAACAAAGCCCCACCTAACATTTTCGCTACAGAAAAAGTTGTTTAAAATCATCTCAGGAATTACCCCTTTCAAGGAACTGCAACATTTTTGTTACACCCTGTATATATAGATGTTCGTTTAATGCGACGTCATATAGCAACAATGTTGATAAGTAGAAAACTATTAAATTTCCCCGAATACGAATAATTTTCTAATTAGTGACAATTAATAATGATAATAATAAATTACAACTCGCAAATGGGGAAGTTCCTTGCGTGGCCCGTAAAGGGTCACACAAAATGAACATGAATAGCTATAGGCATCACTACTCGCGAGCGAGCGAAGCGAGCGAGCAACAATAACTCCTCGCGAGCGAGTGAGCAACAATAACCAGCTAGTTTATACCTTTTTTGAAACTATCGATTAATTACGGCTAATATTTCACGCATAACTTTAGACATATGTATTCTATCGTCCTACGAAAGATCGTTAAAATTGAAGTCGTACAGGTGGAGACCTCCTGTTTCAATGTATAAAGCAATTCGAGAAATACTTCGGTTAAGTGAAATGTAAACAGCAGGTAATGGATTCAGGGCAAATCTTTGGATAATTGCATCTGATTTTACGTCTATACAGGCTTCCAATTACATATTGATCCACACGAAAACGTAATTTCTCGGAGATATGCATAACGGCCGGATCAAAGTGGAAATATTCGAGAATTCAATTAGAGACAGGATTAGCCATTCGATTGATAGATAAGGTTTCAGTAGATTTATTTTTAATTGAGTATAATTAGTAATTAATTTTTTAAATAAGTATTGTTAATTTTTTTAAATGCTAGAATTTTATTAAAGAAACCTTGAAGGTTAAACAAATTCTGAAGATATTGTATAGTTGAAACACAATGTATGAAAAGCTGTTCATGATTTCATAATCAAATTCTGTAACTACAAATGGTAAACATTTCATTTTCATATAATTTCATTTTTAACCTTTAGAGGACCGGAGTGGCCACTGTTCAGTGTCTCTACCATAGTGGTTCAAAATGGACAACTATTTAATGTACATTTATAAGAATATTTCATGTGCTTATGCATATTACATTTATGTGTTTGAGAAGCATATATAATTATGTGTAATTGAATTTTCGGTTGCTAGATGGCGTCTTTTTGTCGCTGTATGATTAGTTTGCTATACGGTGTATTATAGAGGTGTTCCGACAAAGCGCTTGTGTCTGGTTGATTTTTTGTGACCAATAGATGGAAGATCCTCTGGTCGCCGTTAGGAGCGTCATGGTCAGAACTCCGCGTATGGCATACATGTGTGCGAATGAAGTGCGTCATAGATGATCACAGAGCTTTACTCTCGCTCGGTTTCTTCACCACTTGAGCCCGCTGAACCAATAGAAGCGCTCCCCATGGATGTTTCTATGGCTCGTTATACGATAAATATACAGGGTGTTCGGCAACGTGTGTCAGAAATTTTAAGGGATGGTTCTACACACCAAAATAAGACGAAAATTAAGAGTAACGAAATGGCGGTAGCAGCTTTGTTTTTTAGTTATTAGCATTTGAAAAAGTGGGCGAAAACCGCCTGAAACATGGCAATCCCTATGGCATATGTCAAATTTTACGGAATATTTGGAGTTTGTAGAGCTGTCCGTTTGAAATGAAGATGTGTGTGTAACGTAAACTACAGCTGTTTTCGCTGATCGATATATTGATTATTTTAAAGAAGAACCGAATGAATGTAAGTTTGAGTGAGAGAGAGGGCCTGTGTTTTGAATTAGGGATGCCCTTCGGATTGCCATGTTTCAGGTGCTTTTCACCCACTTTTTGAAATGCTAATAACTATAAAACAAAGCTGCTACCGCCATTTTGTTACTCTTGATTTTCGTCTTGTTTTGGCGTGTAGAACCATCCCTTAAAATTTCTGACACACGTTGCCGAACACCCTGTATGTAATACGATCTTGTCTGCATTCTCATTTCTTTCTGCAAAATATATATTTGATAACAAATATTTACTGAATAAAAACTCCATTATGTTTTTATTTCCTTCTTTCCTTTTTTCATATCAGAGGGACATAAGTAGAAAATCAGAAAATACAGAAAAATACAATAGTAGTAACAGAAAAACATTGTAAAACAAAAAAAAACGAAACCCAAAGGGAGCTACAAAATTTTCTACGTCCATGTCGTTAGCTCTGGGCTACTTCAAAGGAAAGTTTATACATATGTTACGTATGCACATTTTGTTATGTGTTTTCGAACATTTGGAACGTCTGGCGATAGCGAGACGGGATGTAACCGTCGCTCCCACGGTGACGTTAGATTTTTTATACAGGGTGGGGCAATAACTATTAGCACCTCAGATATCTCGAAACCTATAAGTTTCACAAAAATATTTGCTGAAATAAAATTGCACAGTACGAAGGGGGCCATCCGGTGGCGATAATAATTTTCTTTGCAGGTGGTGGTACTTCGGACATTTGAAGGTCACCTCCATTTTTTTAAATGGATCGGTATGTTTTTGCTTCCGTATCATGATAGAGGATCTTAAAACGAGTTCAACGACCTTTTACATAAGGTCATTGAAGGTCATAGAAAGTAGAGAAAGGCGATAATACTTACGGTTTTGGTAGTAAATGAAACATACTTTTATAGTAGGTGTTCGAAATGATGACCATCACTGTCAATGCACCATTGGATTCTTTTTACGATTGATTGACTTGCAAGTCTTACAGTGTCAGAAGTTATTCACCCACAGGCTGCAATAATTCGCTGTTGCATGTCGTAAGGTGTAGTTAGTACTTCTTTGTACACATTCTCTTTCAATGTTCCCCACAGAAAGAAATCTAGAGGTGTTAAGTCTGGTGAACGAATGGAAAAATGTCGGCCCTCTAAAGGTGAACACCATCAAATGCACCAATTTGCAACCCTCAGCCTCCACCCTGTACAGCTTAGAAAATAAAATTTCCATATAATCATAACTAGACAGCGGATCTTTATGCACTATAAATATGCAAAAGGCATATGTCATTTATGCACTAAAAATATGCAAATATACATATACAGTAATATAGTGCAATAATTTATTATACACAATACATTGTGTTATACAATATTTTCTACGTACATATATGTAAGTATACATACATATAGTTAACAATACTTTTTCGAATCATTCTTGCATAATATAATTCGTGTTACAATAAATTTTGTGCATTTTTTCTAAATTTGACGTTGTTAACCGATGGCGTCTTTGTCAATAACAAAATTTTCAACTAAAATTTGCTTTAATAACACTTTAGGTTATCTTACTTTTGCCATTTTTTTTAAATATTATAAAATAGTTAATCGTCCTGTTAGACACTATTCTACTTTGTTATACTGCACCAATGGCTATAAAGATTTACCGAATGTTAGGTAGAAATTATAAAGTACAAAGGAATTATTAAAAAACAAAAAAAAGAACTTATACTGTGTTCTATACTATTATACCATTACACTTGATTATACTAGACTGTTATATAGGATTATGTATTACTATATGTATATTATTCAAAAGTATATTTATCGTTTGTCACTTTTCACTATTTCACTAAAATCCTGTTGGCTGCAACGAACGAACTAAACTGTTTGAATTCCAAACACAATTTACCACGAGTAACGCTCAGTTACATGATTACTCAATTACAAAAACATGATTTCTTCTTTATGATTCATAAAGTTATAATATAAGAATTTACTAATAGACGAAATAAATTTGAAAGACAGATATTGCATGTAAGCACGATGAATGCATATGTTGTTAAACATAAATATGCAAAGCATATGCATTACGCAAAAAATGTAAAATAAAAAATATATTTTTAAAATGCTTTAATCACAAAAGAAATTTCTGTTGAGGTCCGATTACATTATTTATTTTCTATCAAAATATGCACTTGCATAAAGATCCGCTGTCTAATCATAACGAAGACTTTTTCATGAACGATCACAGGGAATATTATTTTGTGAATCACGTAACAGGATTTGAGAAATCACAGCTCGCTGTCCGAGGGTAGAAATTAATCTGCAAGCTATGTAGTAAGTTATGATTTGCTCGAATTATTTCCCGAAATTATTCCGTTCCCTGTGGGTACAACTCGTAGTCTAGCTGCGCCTTGGTTTCTGACCTGATATTATCAAATTGGAGATTTGCATACTGCAAATTCAACAAATTAGAAAAATACCGAACGGTGAAATTTCATGGGAACCTGCTGAATGTGTAAGCCAAAGATGGTTCATCGTGTATGTATCTACGCCGGCGCGGCGTCTCTATGCTCAATTAAAGAAATGCCAGAGTACGTTCAGATGAAAGAGGGAAACGATCAAAGGTGGAAAAATCTTCTTTGCGATAGGTTTTCGAAAAGGAGAAAGGGAGGTAAAAAGGAAAGAAAGGGAAAAAAAGAAATAGATTAGTCGTTTCCATTAGATTCGTCTCTGAACCTTCCGTTAGCGGCATAAAAGGGTAAGAGTCTTCTCCCGTTCTTTCTCTTCGGCTTTACGTAGGCTCGTAACGACGTCCCTTTGTACGTACATTAGCGTGTATCCAGCCCCGCGATATCCACTGGAAATGATTCCCAGTAATTTGAATTAGCAGCTGCTGTGTGGTAGAACGTATAATCTCAGAGTACGTTTAATCATTTCTGAGGAGCCTTCAACGCGTGGTATACCTGTCACGTATTGGCCAAGGAAATACTGTATATAGGAAATGATCATATTTGAATTTATAATTGGTTAATCTTCTTTATCTCACGACGCCAAAGATATACTATCAACGTTCTGCGAATATCTGTTACTATTCAATTGTCTTGGATGCTTCGGGCATGTTTAATTCTGAATTGTGAATTGGAAGTTTGGAAACTGAAAACGAAACATTAACGAAAAAATACTACAATGTTGATAATAACAATAACTTGACAAAATGATATTAACAAAATTTAAAAAATATAATATAATATAAAAGTAATAAATCGAAAAGATTTATTAATGCGAACGAACCAGAGTTGGGAAATAATTGATTATCAAAAGTAATCATGGCATAATCATAATTAATCATTTAATTGTTTCTCGAATAAATTAAGAATTATATAATTACGTGTGCAGATATAAAAAGCACACATCAAACATTTTTTCGAGTTATATCATATTAAAAGTGTATCAAAATCGGCGTGTGATAATTGCGTGATGTTCCTTGTTAGTAGACATTGTCTGTTCTATGTACAATGTTGCCAAGAAGAACAACTGGGTTGCAGAACCGAGCGTATACCTTCTTCGAGAAATCCCTTTTTTGAATCAAACTCAGGCGTCGTTTTTTGAGTTAACACTTTGTTCCAACAAGGCACCTTTGCCTGGTTGACTTTCCGTGATTAATAGATGGAAGTTCCTCTGGTCGCCACTAGAGGCGTCGTTGTCAGAACATCACGTCAGTGCAAATGAGATTGTGTAGCAAAGATACAAGCAACATTTTGCAAAAAGCAAAACTTGAATAAAAAAAGAATGTATTTTGAAAGACATATCAGGAAATGTATATTACAGGTAATATTTTAGGAACATTCCTTCAATCGCGCTGAAATATTCCGCGTAATATTCCCGAAACTTACAAAAAAAGCGGGAATAGGAATATTGCAGCAATCTTGTAGGAAGATGCCAGTATTATACCCTGCAAGGTTTAGTATTGCAGAGAATATTCCTCTTTTACACCCTGTATAAGGCACAGGAGTTTCTACTCACATGCACTCTAATGGTTGACTAGGATCAGAGTTGGCCAAAGTGTAATCATTAATATGATTACTGACTAACAACTAATGATTAAAAAAATGTTTGAGTATGACTAATGACTAATGACTAAATTTTTATTAAACATGAATAATAAATACTGATTATTGAGTAACTGCAATTGTAACTAATGACTAAATGAGTAATCAAAATTTAAATATGACTAATAACTAAAAATGATAAACTAAAAAAGCCACGGAATGATAACAAAAAATATATTTCAATACTTTATAAACTTTTAATATAAAATGGTAAATATTTAGACTCCGATTTTGATGATCTTGAAATATGTTGTCATATTTCTAATATGTAGAAAAACACTAACTAATGACTACACAAATGTAATAACTAATGATTAATCATAACTAATAACGAATAACTAATGATTAAATAGAGTTGTAAGTAATTGGTGCAATATAGTCATGACTAACCAATCAAAAATTTGTAACTAATGATTATTAATTATGATTAACGATTAATCAGATGATTAGTCAATTTTAATTATCAGTTGATTTATGCCTTACTTTGACTAAGATCTTTTATCTATTGATCACACTTTTCTGAGAGAACTTGGAACACCTTTATAGTACACCATGGATTAAATATTACTGAACGCTAACGATACATTTTTGTAGCAGACCATTAAAAGTGTATTTTAGATTAAATTTCATGTTCCTAATGCCGTGTTCATATGTTGTCAGTGTCTTTATCGATAGTTGTAGCCATGGTAGTTGATTAATTTCAAGGAAGGAATGTGGTATTACATTAACAATTCAACCTCATCGCCTAAAGAAAAATTAAAATATACATTAATATCAATCAATCTAGAGAAGTTACCATAATGCTTATTAACATTAGCAGTGCTGAGACACATCTCTTTTAAGTTTGGATATTAGTCTGGAGTATGTCCAGAATATAAGATTCAATTCTGAAGAATTTCACTAAAGTATTTGCACTAGAGCTGTCGGAAAATCCGAATATTCGAGCAGCTCACGAATCGAACCGAGCTGAGACTCGGTTTTCGAGCCGAGCCGAGTACTTCGGTCAGCTTTGGGTGACGAAAATATGTAAATGAATAAATGCATGTACTTAACTTGTTTTCAAAACAAGTGAATCATCAATGGTTATTGGCAGAATTAGGCAAGTTTCATTCCGAATAACGAATGAAAAATGATCAAGAAATCTCCAAGATTTCTTCGTAACTAACGAATAATACATATTTTCATTCGGCTCGAAGTTACTGGTAATTTCGCTCGAATAGAAATATATTTGCTATTCGAAGGAATTGTGCATCCAATACCAACACGAATAATAATAATAATAATAATAATAATAATAATAATAATAATAGTATTAATTATAGCGAACATCACAAATAATTATTCGAGATCGAGGATAAATACGTATTAATTGCTTGACACTTGACAACAAAATTAAAGTTCCTCATACATCAACGCAAATTTCTGCAGCGACAACGATTGTTTCGTCGCCGTAAAAAACGGAGAAATTGTAGTTTCAGTTTTCTCAAAATAATTCGTTTACTATTGATTTTATCACAAAAAGTTCCAGACAAAAGTTGCTCACAATTACATTTAGTACATATTGACTGCTTTCAAAGAAAAAAGTTGATCTTTATTTTGCAAAATTACAAAAAGAAACATTGAAGAGTGTGAAGAGTTTTGAACATTGAAAAAGCCAATAAAAAATAATTCAATTTTAACAGAATTGCACATAATAATGTCCCTTGGCAGGTTAAGGATATGTCTAAGCCCAACTCCAAATTTGAAAATGGCTAACAACGCACATTTGTTTAAAAAAAAAGTGTCTAATCTTTTAACTAAAATTTTTCTCTTCTGTGGGTAGTACACATGATGAGCTTTCAATTCCAAAGGTTTTACCAATATATTTGTCTTTGGCAGGAATTGACAACTGGTTAAAGAATTCGCACTAATAATTTTGCAATAGGCCGCCATTTACAAAATTTCCATACACGTGTACCCATGTATTAAAAACTACACGGATTGAAACACGGATATAATAATTTCACGGGTACACGTATATTTGCATACACCATCTTCTTTTTCCTCCATTCTCTAGCGTTTAGCTGGTCGAAACTGTGACTCCTACCTCTTGTGAATGCATGAATACATAGAAGACGTAGAAAAGAATTGTGGATACGAAGTGCCATTCGTAGCTTGCAATTCCGGCAGAGGCCTGCGATGCTCGCGAGCATCACGGCAGTGTGGACGCCTTCGTGGCGCTCGGGGTGTTCGGGGTGTTCGTTCGCCCGTGCACCCCGAGCGCCACGAACGACAGAAACAGCGTCCACACTGCGTGTGGTACTGTTCGCACTGTTCGCGCTGCTTGCAAGCATCGCGACCCTTTGCCTGGTTTGTCGGCACAATGTGGTCCCGCCCGGGGACGTTCAGCTCTCGAAGGACCCTTGCCACGTATTTTTTGTGCTTTCACTGTATTGGCCGTCCTCAACGATGCTTTATTATTCTAGCAAGGCTACGAATGACACTTCGCGTCCACAATTCTTTTCCACGCCTTCTATGTATTGATGCATTTACAACAGGTAGGAGTCACAGTTTCGATCAGCTAAACGCAAGAGAATGAAGGAAAAAGAAGATGGTGGAAGATGGAACGTATTTACTAGACATCCTGATTTCATGTGTATCTAAATATACGTGACTTGTGAAATTATTATATCCGTGTTTCAATCCGTGTAGTTTATAATACATGGGTACACGTGTATGAAAATACACGAGTATTAAATAGTCAAGGGGAGATAGAGATCCAACTTATGATGTTGGTTCCATAAAGCTGTATATTGCTGAAAACATAAATAAACATACGTCAGCATGTGACCTTAAAATGTCGGAAATGAATCAGGTGCGGAAGTCCATTTTTATTGCAAAATAAAGTAAAAAAATTGAGACTTTCAGTTTTTTTAAATAACTAGTCTATTATTGGTCCTATGGAAAAAAAACACCCGTACAAAAGTTGTTTAGCTCTAAATTTCCTATATTACCAGCTACACTGGATAATAAAAAAGTTGTTGTTTCTATCACAAAATGGAAAAGTAACGTTAAAAGATATGAAAATTTTTGAACATCGGAAAAGCACATAAAAAATGAATCAATTTTAACAGAATTACACATAATGACGTCCCTTGATGTGTTAAGGATATATGTTTAATTGTCAGCTCGCTTTTTCCGAGCCGGCTAACATCACTAATTTGCACAAAACATGAAATAATTACAGTTCTCACTCTTGAAGCTTTCGGGTGTAAGCCGTGTCCATGAGGAAATGTTTTCCCAACGTTTCGCTAGCATTGCAGCTGGCTTCTTCAGGGGATCGAAAGACACACTGAAACTGACGTGTGTCTGGCGCGGTGCGCTATTTAAGTGTACCAAGTGTAAGTTCTAGATCGTGGAGCACCGATGCTCCGGATCACTGAGCACCAATGGTATGGTGTTGTTTTTAATGTTCAGCTGAACATTAAAACTCGGTACACTTAAATAGCGCACCGAGCCAGACACACGTCAGTTTCAGTGTGTTTTTCGATCCCCTGAAGAAGCCAGCTGCAATGCTAGCGAAACGTTGGGAAAACATTTCCTCATGGACACGGCTTACACCCGAAAGCTTCAACAGTGAGAACTGTATGACGCCGGGCCGTGAAAGCCTCAAATCTATGAAATAATTAAAAAAAATTATTATAAAAGTAGTAAGTAATAAAAGCTTTGTAATCATCGTATGTTATGTACATTGTAATAAAAATAGGGAAATATATAGAAAGAGTACTAATGTTTTACTTTGAAGCTCAATGTTCTTTCCCATCATTCATTAAGTTATTTCACACAAAGAATTTTATTGTGTTTCGCAGAAAAATTAGATTTTATCTGAACGACCCAACGATGTAAAAACTTCAAACGAAATGGAGTTCCTTATTTCGTGATCTTAAAGATATTAGATACTCCTATCGCAGTATCAGAAAGATTTTCATTTCTTTTTCCATTTTCTCTCAAAGAAATTGGCCTAATAATGATGTTCATTTTAAGATAAAGTGTATTAAGCAAACATTCGGCAAAATGAAAAATTGAAAACAAGATTCATTTTTATTAATTTAAACTGTCAGAGATAAATCATTATAATTAATATTAACTAATGCGTCTGCTACATATACCGTGATGAATAAATTTGTCATATTTTTATCCCGCTGCATGACAATGATGTATTTTTTTATTTTGTTACTGGTTGCCCGTATGCACATTGCACATACTTCAACGTATGATTCGAATGCACTCATAATAGTACATGTAATAAATTTAATTTAAAAATGTTGCTGGAACTATTTTTTCATTTTCCTACAAAAATCTATCACAAACATTATTTTAAAAAGAAATTAATACAACTCCCACTTATTGTTACACAAACAAATCATTTAACCCTTAGGAGTTCCTGTCAGAAACCCCTTATGTGTAATAGTTTTTATTGCTAGCATATCATGGTGAATGTAAACAGCTAATTGTTGAATTAATGTCAAAAAAACGAGAAATATAAATAATAATAATTTCTTTAGACTTTCTTCGAAATTGGATAAACTATTATAGAGAACAAAAATCAGGATTAGATTAAAAAAGTCCAAAGACCGCCTGAGGATAAATAAACTACAGGGTGTAACAAAAATGTTGCAGTTCCTTGAAAGGGGTAATTCCTGACTTGATTTTAAACAATTTTTCCTTAGCGAAAATGTTATGTGTGGCTTTGTTAACGAGTTGTTAACGAAAAACGTTGGCCAATAAGAGAGCGAGTACAGCGGATTAGTGATGGCGCGGACAATGACGGACCAATACTACTCTCAGCTAAAGCCCGCGCTGAAATTCGTTCACTGTACTCGTGCTCTGATTGGTCGAGGGTTTTTGTTAATAACTCGTTAACAAAGCCCCACCAAACATTTTCGCTAAGGAAAAAGTTGTTTAGAATCAGCCCAGGAATCACCCCTATTCGTTTCTTACACTTTGTTCGGGACACCCTGTATATTCTATTTGAATGTCGAATAGTATATGGGGCATTCCACGCCAAATCAGGCAGTTTTGGAACTTTGATTTTTTGATTTGTCTAAAATTTTTTTATATCATTCTACCCATTAAATGAAATTTTTATGCGTTCCTTTTAAATTTTTTTATCGAACCGTTTTCGAGATATCGATTCTCTCGGTTTTTTCTTCTAATAGATGTAACTTGGCCAAAAATAGACAAATTCGAGTGCTTTTTTTTTCATTCTGATGGATTTTTCGCGCACTTTCTGAAGAAAAATATAAACAAAATTTTACTCGTTTTTTTCGTTATGATTTTTCAATTTTTAGGTTAAATTATTTTTTTCAAAAATGTTTATCCGTATTGATTTTTTTGAAAAATTTATATGTTAAAGATCTGCTTTTTCAACAATAAAAATATAAAGAATCGGAATCCCATTATGAAACTTTCACAGAAATTGTCGAAAAAGCAGATCTTTAACATATAAATTTTTCAAAAAAATCAAAACGGATAAACATTTTTGAAAAAAATAATTTAACCTAAAAATTGAAAAATCATAACGAAAAAAACGAGTAAAATTTTTTTTATATTTTTCTTCAGAAAGTGCGCGAAAAATCCATCAGAATGAAAAAAAAGCACTCGAATTCGTCTATTTTTGGCCAAGTTACATCTGTTAGAAGAAAAAACCGAGAGAATCGATATCTCGAAAACGGTTCGATAAAAAAATTTAAAAAGAACGCATAAAAATTTCATTTAATGGGTAGAATGATATAAAAAAATTTTAGACAAATCAAAAAATCAAAGTTCCAAAACTATCTAATTTGGCGTGGAATGCCCCATATACTCTTTCCTTTTTTCTTTGGATGTATGATAATTTTCGATCAAATATTGAATTCACTTTTCGGACACCCTGTATGAACTAGTCTTGCACGTATATTGTCATCGTGTATCTATGTATAAGTCAATACAACGTATTGCCGTTTCCGTGGTAAACATAATCTACTTACAGGGAAAATCCTCTTATCGCGTCACCGTTAGGAATCTCTATTTGCTGTATCGGTTGGAATAACGTATTCGTCGCAACACGTCAATTCGACTGGCACTTCTTGTGACTGTCTCCAAAAATCGTATCTTGATACGTCTAGAAACGTATATTCGATTCAAATAAATCTTAATGCAATTTAGAATAGACATTAATAGCCCTACGCGGATTCATTGTAATAGAATAGTTGATGTAATGCAATGTTCAATAATGCATAATATGTTTGATAATATACATGAGTAATCATTACGATTACAAATCTACACATTATACCATATGTTACAGTAATATCAACATTACGATGGAAAAGAGGTGTAATGCAAAGCACACCAAACATGATACAATAAAACATGACAATCATAAAATGAAGCAAATGCGTAAGGTAAAATTCATGAAAACATTCGTTACATTTCTATCAAAAATAAAAGTAAATACAATTCGAATAATGTTATTTAAAAAAATATATATTAATATATAAAATATATTATAAAATACGTTATCCATAGTTTTAAGGCAATAAAACAAGTTTTCAATATATATTTAAATTTCCTGACATTGCTCACAATGCGTGTAAATTCGCAAAAAATTTTAATTTTAAAATACTGTTTAAAATAAAAATTTCTTAGATGTAAGGTACAACGGCAAGAACATAAAACTCATAGAAGTGTTGAATTAAAATGATATGAACTAATACGAAATAGAAAAATAATTCAAAGTTTTGCTTTTTAATGAAGAGAATACAGTAAAAAAACGAAATGATAGTTGAAAAAAATATTATAGCCTACAGAAATTTTGGAAGAAAAGAATCCGTTGTTATACATTATAACAAACATCATAACATTATAGAGGAAATACTTTTTCCAGAATTTTGATGACCAAATTCTTCTTTTCAACTATCATTTTGCTCCATTTTGGTCTATTTTGAGGTATATTTACTTCATTTTAGATATTATTATACCTTATACCCTTTTATATTTAAACCAATGCAATTTTACATCTTGAAAATCTGTAGTATTTTAAACTAATTTGGTGTAATTGTATTGGGTTAAAAAATTTTAGTTAGGGATAATAATAGATTAATGTAATTGTTCTATATTTATCTTAATAGTGGTTAAACCTATTAAAAAATATGCTTTATGTAATTGGAACTAATGAATACGTACCAGGAAGGTTACATAATGCATAAACGATGTTGGTGTAACAGACGTTGATGCTGCTTCATATGAAAGAACAGTTTGACAAAAGCTGTTTACTGACATAAAACTATCTGACGATCCTCTCTTAATTTTTACCATATGAATTTTATCTTGTAACTGTAATATCATCATAAGAGTACTCAAAGTACTACTACTAAGGAGAACTCAAGTACTTGGTACCTGGTACTTGGAAATGATCACGTACGAGTACTTTTTCAAATACTCTGTTTCAAGTACAATTACTGGGTACTGTAAGCCTGCCCAATACTTTGTTAAGTACTTTCCCAAGTATAAATCTTTTCCAAGGCTTGAAGTCGCTTATTAAATTTTGAGTAAACGTTAAAAAATGTGTAACTTTAAATGTATGTCTTCCTTTGCGGGTCTCGTGAATACTTCAAATCGTAGCGCGCTCTCTTTTGTAAAATCACTAGAGTATTAACAAAATAAAGCCAGAAGTACCAAATGTTTCTACCTTCCCTAATTTTTTTTACATTACACTCTAAAAGATTAAATTTATAAAAAAGTAGTTTTTAAAAACATGGATGAGACTTGTATTTAGGAAAGTGTGTATTTATAAAAGTATTGGGCAGTCTTGCACTAGCCAGTAATTGTACTTAAAACATTTGGATATCATTAACATTAAAATATTTGGGAAACTACTTGTACTTGATCATTTTCAAGTACCAAGTACCGTGTACTTGAGTTATTTAAGTACGAAGTACCGTGTACTTGAGTTATTTAAGTACCGTGTACTTGAGTTATTGAAGTACCAAGTACCGTGGACTTGAGTTATTCAAGTATCAAGTACCGTGTACTGGGTACTGAGAAAGTATTGCAGTACCAATGTAGGGTAACGTATACAGTTGTTGACCCCCCTATACAATGATTGACCCTTTCAAGAAAAGTAAAAAATATAGTATAATCCTTTTCTGATATAGTAAAATATTAATTGTATTCGAAACAAGAATATTTTGGATCATTAATATATATATATATATATATATATATATATATATATATATATATATATATATATATATATATATATATATATATATATATATATATATATATATATATATATATATATATATATATATATATATATATATATATATATATATATATATATATATATATATATATATATATATATATATATATATATATATATATATATATATATATATATATATATATATATATATATATATATATATATATATATATATATATATATATATATATATATATATATATATATATATATATATATATATATATATATATATATATATATATATATATATATATATATATATATATATATATATATATATATATATATATATATATATATATATATATATATATATATATATATATATATATATATATATATATATATATATATATATATATATATATATATATATATATATATGGGGCGTTCCACGCCAAATCGGACGGTTTGAAAAATTTTAATTTTTGATTTCCCCAATTTTTTGACATTCTTTTGTACCTTATGAAAAAACCTTCTAGGTAAATTTTCAGATTTTTTTGATAATCCGTTCAAAAAATTTCAATTTTTGAAAAAATAGCGCTTTTTTTGGTGTTTTGCTTATAACTTCTTGAATAATGGACCAAATTCGACCATGTTTTTTTCAAAATCTTTGTTTTTAATGTACTTTTTAGAAAAAAATACAAAAATATTATTCAAAATGTTTTTATCCTTGATTTTTGAGTTTGAAATCTTAAATAAATTTTTTGAAAGTGAGTATGCTTTGATTTTTTTGAAAATTGTTTACCTTAAACTTCTGTCCATTCAACAATTTTTAAGCTTGGCCTGATCGTGGGCAATTCATAATTACTATTTTTTTTTTCAATTTTTGAAAATTAAAAACTTTTTTTCTCTATTAATCAAAATTAAAATCATATCAAAATCAAAATCATATATATATATATTTTATTATGTAAGAAAAGGATTATACTATATTTTTTACTTTTCTTGAAAGGGTCAATCATTGTATAGGGGAGTCAACAACTGTATACTTTATCCTACTCCAGTACTTTGCATCTGTGATCTCAAAGTCTCATAGTTTCATTGCCATAAAAATAATCGAATTTAGCTGTTTTATAATTAATCGCTTAAACCGAGAAAGTGAATATATCCTCACCGGTTAACTTACTTTTGATCTCTTTTTAATGATTATACTACATTTGTTGTATTAGTTGGATGCAATATTATTAATAAAAAAATCTGGTTGAGTTAATAGCGAAAATTCTTTTTCCGCTTATGGAGTTAATAGTCATTGTCAAAAAATTAAGGGGAGTGCCTGGTGTAATTGGCTGAAATTCAGGTCCATTTTTCAGAATTTTTCTGAGGAGGCTATACATGCAATCTTATTTAAACTTCAGGCTACAATATTACATGCTCAAAGAAGTAAAAGAATATTTTTTTAATGCAAAAAAATGTCGGTAGTTCCAAACGGCGCAAATATTTCGAGGCAGCCTCGGTATTGAAAGTCGTTCGGCTGCGTGCAGACTATAGGGTCCATTGTAGTGTTCGGAAACCTAAAAAGTAGATAGTTATGTATTTGTAATAATTTTACACTATGGATGAACCTTTGCGTGGATATGCGTTCAAAAATGCAAAATTACGATAACGATGTGATTTTCACTAAAAAACTTTACGTTAATTGTGCAGTAAGTAAAGTTAAATTTAATAATATTATTTCGAATTTAGGTTCATCCATAGTGTAATCTTATTATAAATACAAACCTATCTAGTTTTTAGGTTTCAGAATACTACAATGGATCCTAGACTGCACGCAGCTAAACGACTTTCAGTTGCGTCATTTAGAACTACCGAATTATTTTTGCATCAAAAAATAATTATATTATAACCTTGAAATTTGAAAAGGATTACGCGTATAGTCTCCTCCGTAGAAATTCTGAAAGACGGAACTGGATTTCAGCCGATTACACCAGGTTCCCCCCCTCAAACCAAACAAATTTCATTTAGTGTTAGGTATCTGTCAATATAAATGATTTATTAAAATTTATGCACGTAGTATCCGTGACACCTAACGCGTCACAAAATGTTAGTAAGACCAGACACAACCACGTGGCATCACGCGATATAATCAAGCGTATCGACGTCCCACCTAAATCCGCTAATTACCCTATCACCATTGTCCACCGACAATGAAACCCTGTTCTTAATTAAATTCCATTCACAGGGGAAAATGCAACCCCCTTCCACGGTTGTTCCGCGAAGTCTTTCAATTAATGATCTCACGCGTCGCTTCAACGAAAGCGGCCGTAATGATAGCGGCGCCAACCCGTAGTTCGGAGCAAAACAGCGACAGCCTTACCGGAGAAACCGTGGAAGGTACAACGAGAGAGAAAGAAACGTTCTCTTGCGCGCCGCAGCACGACGCCCCACCAAACAAGTCCGGTGGCGTGAGCGATCCGCGCACGCGCACTCGCCGCACACCTTTAAAGCTTCGTACCGCCAAAACGCATTCCGCGAATCAGTCGTGCACAGTCGGTCGCGTAGTACGGAAAGTAACGGTCGATACGTGAGAACGTTTGACTGGTCAGTGCGAGTCGAACCTTGCGGTTGACCCGGAGTTTGTTTTCAAATTATCAGTTTTGAGGAACCTTGTGACGGCGTCACAGTTTTACGAACGTATCGTTAATAGGACAAGTAATTGCTACCACAGTGCACAAATCTATTTTATACAACGTTCGGACATTCCTGCTTGTCTTGTGAGAACAATCTGTGACAGACTCGTTCAGGACCTCTAGAAATGAGAAATCTATTGGAGAAACAACTTTCTTGGCTTGCCCTGCTCGTTACTACGTTCTACTCTCGTGAGTATCATCGTTTTATTAGGATCCTTGATTTGATTAGAGTGAATGTGTTCTGTGAGAATTGAGGAGCATCGAAATGGTTTAATAGTTTGTGAAAAATTCAAATTGATGAAATGGAGTTCATTATGACAAGACTGTGATTAGGAAGTTTAATTTTCGCATTGTTTAGTACTGTTTCACTGTTTTAGTGTTCTATTACTTTTTATTATTCGTGCGTTGCTGGCAGAAATCTGTCGGTATCGAAGGTATGCCCAGGATTGGGAAGTCTGCTTTGAACTTGTCAATGGAAGTACTAAATGAATGTTCGAAGAGTATCGATGTTCTATCTTTGTTTAACTCTGGCCTACTCCTGGCACACACGATTTTAAAGCATGTGCCTCTGATCTTGCGGAATATTGCGTTTTCGTGAGTCTGTAAAATTGTTTACATTCTCGTGGTGTGTTCCAATGACTAGCGATTAACTGACCTACACTGACGTTTGCCCGGCCTTGTTTGCATTCAATCAGACGCATCTCGTGTGTGCATTCGTTACACGCGCAAACAATCTAATTCAGGCGTTTTAACATCAAAAAATTATATCGCACGTCAACCACTACAAATCGTAAATTGCGTGTTATTGATTTCTGCTGTGTTATTTCATCCACCTCCCAAGAAAATCTTAAACGGTCCAAAACTACGAACGTAAACATAATTCTAACTAATATTAAGATGGTAGTTCAATTGACCAATTGAAGGAAATAAAAGATACAATTGCAACAAATTACGACGGTTGTGTACGCCATATGTTGCCCCCCCTCCCCGTTCACAATAGTGGATCGTTTATTAACGGCCTCTGCGAAATATGACTGACAGAATTGAGAAAAATTGAATTTCCTAACGGGGAAAAAACGGGTATTTGCGACAATGCGGACACTACAATTAATTGTGAAATTCTAGAATGGTCTGTCGAGGTGAAGTGGCATACGATGAGTGGATTTTCTCGCGACACGGTACTAAAATAGCGCGACGCTTACCACGTGGGTGACTCTCTCCGTTACATCGTACGAGATGACGTCGCGACTACTGATTGGTCGACAAGATGGGCGTGCGCTGGTCTTATGTTAGCTGCGTATAGCGATGGAATCGAGCCTCCGATTCGTCGTAACGCTCGAACAATTTAATTGAAATCGTTTCACGGAAGGAAATGGGTCGCTTTTTTCTGAACAGCCGTTTTTTAAAAAAATTCATTCTACAAATTGAGGAGGATCTTCACATCGTTTAAGTAAAACGGAGCAGTTTTCTGTTCTTTTCATTACTTTGTGCTATAACGACCCAGAAATATTTGAATATTTAAAGAGAATTCCAGAAATTTATGACTGAAGACTTTAAATATATTAACATCTTTAATATTTATAATAAATCGGTGTTGCATACTATATTCCGAATAATTATCAAAAGTAGAGTTCCCTGAACATTTGATTTATCCAGACTAAATAGTCGCCAACATGTGCAATTGTTCATAGCTAGTGCCAGCTCTATCAGAGATGTAAATTACTGGAGTACATTGGTACTAAAATGCTTTCTCAGTACCCAGTACCTCGTACTTTTACTTTAAAAATTTAAGTACACGGTACTTTGTACTTGAAAATGATCAAGTGCAAGTACTTTTCCAAATACTCTGTTTCAAGTACAATTACTGGGTACTGCCAGACTGACCTATACTTTTATAAGTACATACTTTTCTAAGTGATATTGAATTTTTAGCTTTAATGTTTTTAATCTTTATTAGTCGTTTTTATACGCTATATTTACATTTACTCTTATTCAACTATTACTCATAAAATTTGTCAAGTGAAAATGAGAATACGGTTTTTCGTCAATAGTTTTCGATGATGTCTTGAATTAATATCGAGTGCCGAATTCGAAGTAGGAAAAACAAATTGATCGCTTAAGGTTCGCTTAGTTCTGTCACTATTGACGACGAGTGGTCGAAGGAAGAGCATGTCAAGAATATCTTGAATCCATGCAGAGGATGGACACATTCAGACCTCAAAAACACCGTCGAGGTGTTTTTCTCTGTGTGCTAGCCATTCTTTGGCGAGAGAAGCCGGTTTCTTGCAGTGCATTCCACCGAGCTTAAGTTCTCCTTTCGTAACCAGTCGCATAACTAAGTGAGTGCTTACGCGAAAATGCTCGGAATGCGAAGTAGCATCACGCGATTTTCAGACTTGTTCCTGTTGACGAGAATTGAATTTTCTACGTCAAAGTCCGATCGATGACGATGGTCAGTGACGTTTACTTTCAATGTCGTAAGAAACTGATGAAACCATCAGTTTTGTAAATATTTGCGTCGATGCGTTTGATACTTTTCAGTATTAATTGATTACTCAAATACCTTTTTTGTAGGGTTAAGCTTGAAGATGACGAATTGGTTTCTGTTAACTTTGAATATTAACTGAGTAAAAGAGTAAAGAAATCCTAGAATTTTGTCGTTTCATTGTTTGTTTCAAAAACTGATTTTTGAAATTTGATGGGAATTTGAATTCTTTAGGGATCGTTAAATGTTTTTTTTTGTCGTAGTTAGTTTGTTTTTACAAATTTTAGCAATTATTCAGTTTAATATGATTACATTATAGCGTCTTTTAATTTTTCGTGAGACAGGGAAACTTACTTTTTTAAAATTGTCTTCCAAATTCACATTTTATGTATGCGAAGAACACATTTAAGTCCCCACAATTTACTTGTTCAACGAGTTTGACCACAACTCATTCAACTCTTAACTATTGAGATGAGCCGTTCTTTTCAGAACATGCTCTTTGTGTGCTTCAGGTGTTTCTATGGGAACATCTCATAATCGTATATAACGACTATCTACCACCGGAAGAATTACTGGAAAAAATTCGTTATCTATTCAAAACTAACGAATCTTCCAGAACCGTTTTCAAAAAGAAGTTACAGCTGAAAGAATTATAGAGGAAGTGACCGACAAGTACGGATTAAAGTAATTGTAAGTGTATTAATATGATGGAAAAATGAAAAGACTAAAAGGAGAATAGAAAAAGGTGAAAACCTGCAGGACACGCAGTTTTCATGCTATTTGTCTCTTTAACAGCAGAATAAAGACTAATCGATGCGTATCGAAAGAACATGTTTCATATTTTGGCAGAGATCCACGGTAGAACCGCATTTAAATTTCGTCATCCATACATGTGTTAGCGTCGCACAGTGGTGAATTTGGCCGAAATCGTGGACAAAAGTCCAAAAAAATTATTCCGTATTTAAAAAATGTATATAGTGTACGTCATTTATAAACTATCAAAGTTTATGTTTCCTTTGAAATTAATTATAAATATGCAATCCTCAAAGAAATATGCGACTTCAAAGTCAGTGATTTTAAAATGCCATTTTTTTAAGTCATAATTAGAAGTATGTTTGTGATTGATTATCGAAATATTTTTCTGATTTATCGATGTTGATATAATCAATCATGTTATAAGTGAATATTTATTCCGGTTTTATTACTTAATTTTATTTGTTAATACTGTATTGCATAAAAATACGAGACCTAGGCTTCTTTCTTCTTTTCTTAATGAAATAGTAGTCTGTAAATCGCGATAAAACGGTCGTTTTTATTTTATTCGAAAGATTGAAGCCTACTGAATAGGTATCTGTTCAATTTACCTGCGACCTTTTGCGACCTTGTAAGTTATCGTCATTTTTTTACCGGCCGCACCGGTCGGACCGCGGGACATTCGTACCATAGGCTGCGAAGAACGCCGCATAGTGGTGCATTTTCCCGAAAAGCTGGACAAAATTCAATTTTCAAAGTATAGAGTAGCCTTTTGCCAATGTGATATATTTAATATAGATATATTAGTGTAATAAATGATGCTTGAAATTTTAAAATATAATAATCGGTTACTGAGATATAAGCCATCAAAGTTGACGAAATTTCGGGTTCTTGAATGGCTTGAAAACGCGACCACATTAAAAGTATAATGTACTGTTTAGCTTACTACAGAGCTTCTTCATTATTAATTTCAATATTTATTAAATTATTATTATCAACAATTAGAACTGCGCGGCGTACAAAGCATAGAAATCCGAATTTTTTATGAAAATTAGAAAAAAAAGCATTTTAACAACAATTAATTCCAAAAATGTTTTGAAATTAATATCACCATCTTGAATTCGATATTTTAATTATATAATTTTATGCGTACACCAAAAAAAATAATTGATTCTTACAAAATTAATTTAAAAATAACATTTATATTAGTTATATCAATTACAATATTTTGAATTTTGCACTTTTGACAAAATATTCAAATTCAGCAACCTTAAAAACATAAGAGTACCAATTTTCATGAAAATCGGATCAAGTTATGAATTTTGGCCAGCTTTTTGAGAAAATGCACCACTGTGCGTCGGGCTTTGCGATACAATACATCTTAAAATTTTTTCATTGAATAATGTATTTTCAATGATGTTTTTTCTTTAGTTTCGTCCTGTACGTGTCTTGCTGCAACTGATTTATCACCTTCTATTGAAATTTTCTATGCTTGTGACGAATTACTAGATTACTTCTGTTCTCTTTGAATAGTTCGTTTGAGAGAATCGCGGCAGAAAATTGTATCAGAGAGCAGTAAATTACTAGCAGGCAGAGTCAGAATTTTTTGGTTGATATTGACCAAGGATAACGTGAAAGGAGCAGAATTTAATCACGTTAAGAGGGTTCATCGGCAAACCGTTCATTAGGATATCCTGTCGTACTGGGATAGGTCAGCGTACTGTATAAGCTTTTCGTGATTCAGCAGATGATTGTTGGTCGACTTGGTCCTTAGATTTAAGTCTTTCGAAGTTCGCTCAAGCTTAGAGTTCTCAACTATGTCCATAAATAATGACAAGCAACAAGCTCATCCATTTTACTTGATCGTGGAAATTGTCCGTGGCGCGAGGTCAGCACTGGCTTGTTTCTCCCGTTTTAAGCAACTACTGGCTTTTGTTTTTGTCAACCCATTCGCAATCAACCGAAGCGCCGAGAATTCCCCGGCGAATATGGAAAACAATAAAGTTGAAGCTGTGCGGACCATTTGGTCTTTAGATATTTCGACGGCTGGCCGCTTTGTATCGCTGATTCCGTTCACGTACCGCTTGCTTTTTCATTCACAAGTTTCGATTCCTCTGAAAACCGGCACTGATCCTGAGTGATGTTCGATCTGGTTTCCAAAGATTACTTGACCTGACGTGTTTCTCGTATATCGAAATGATTGCTCCCTTTGGTTTTGAATATGGTCGAAGATTGATGAGAAGCAAGATACTTCTGTTATACAGGGTGGGGCAATAACTATTAGCACCTCAGATATCTCGGAAACTGTAAGTTTCACAGAAATATTTGCAGAAATAAAATTTTACAGTACGAAGGGGGCCATCCGGTGGCGATAATAGTTTTTTTGCAGGTACTTCGAACATTTGAAGGTCACCTCCATTTTTTTAAATGGATCGGTATGTTTTTGCTTCCATATCATGGTAGAGGATCTTAAGGGGTCTTTTCAGTGTGAACCTCTGAAAAATTGCCTTTTTTTGGGAATTTTTTTGTACTAAACGAAATGTCCAATCTAAATAAAGTTTTTCCTACTGATTAATACACTTATTGAGAGTACAAACAAATTTTTTTTGCAATTTATAGTTTATTTAACTATATATATCGCACTGAATTGAGCGCCTCAAGAAAACGATGTAGTGCTTGCGTAGATGATTCCAGAAGAACGACGCATCTGAATAAAAAACTTCAAAATGGTTTTTAGTCGTCACGGATGTCGTTATCGTTGGAACCAAAATTATTTTAATTGATAAAAAATTAACCAAATGACGGAAGTTTGAATGTTTAAGTTCCGAAATTCGATGAATTTTTAGTCATTTGTCATTGTAAAAAGTATGAAATTGTTAATAAAACAAAGTTTCCGTGGTCCCTGCGATAGCCACTGATGTGTTGAATAATGTGTAAAAATTTGAGACTGATTAATCAAATAATTTTTTTGCAATCATCTACGCAAGCACTACATCGTTTTTTTGAGGCGCTCAATTCAGTGCGATATATATAGTTAAATAAACTATTATAAATTGCAAAAAAAATTTGTTTATACTCTCAATAAGTGTATTAATCAGTAGGAAAAACTTTATTTAGATTGGACATTTCGTTTAGTACAAAAAAATTTCCAAAAAAGGCAATTTTTCTGAGGTTCACACTGGAAAGACCCCTTAAAACGAGTTCAACGACCTATTACATAAGGTCATTGAAGGTCATAGAAAGTAGAGAAAGGCGATAATATTTACGGTTTTGATAGTAAATGAATCGCCTTTCTCTATTTTCTATGACCTTCAATGTGAAGTTTTATAACATGTTTAAATTTAACCTAACTTTTGTATGTCGGTTCGGTGTTGATTGACATAAAATTGCAGTAGAGGATTATTGGTAGTAGCTACATTCTTGTTCACTCTTTTACCATGTCGATGGAGAGAATGTAGACCACAGACTTCGATATACAGGGTGTTTGGGATAGTATAGGTAAGCTTTGGAGGGATGATAGATCACGTAAAAACAAACAAAAAACTTCTATATGACTTGGGTCCAAAACTCAACCATTTTTGAAAAAAACTGTCATAAACATTTAAGCTATAAACCGCTATAATTCAAAATAGGAACGTTTTTCGTAACCAATTTCTTCGCTAAAATAAAGATTACGATCTTGTTAATCCAATAAGTACAGTAACTGTGATATTGTTACCTTGTACCGCGAAAAAATAATATTTTTCTAACCCCTTAAATTATCGCAATTTTAAAGGGTAATTTAGGGGGTTTGAAAAATACTATTTTTTTTTGCGATACGAGGTAACAATATCACAGTTACTGTACTTATTGGATTAACAAGATCGTAATCTTTATTTTAGCGAAGAAATTGGTTACGAAAAACGTTCCTATTTTGAATTATAGCGGTTTACAGCTTAAATGTTTATGACAGTTTTTTTCAAAAATGGTTGAGTTCTGGACCCAAGTCATATAGAAGTTTTTTGTTTGTTTTTACGTGATCTATCGCCCCTCCAAAGCTTGCCTATACTATCCCAAACACCCTGTATTACACTAGACTGCTCAATGGACTATGGCTTGCCGTAGGAAAAAGTGATGCGAGCAGATGCGAGTGGTGGGGGGTGTCCGCCATTTGTAATGTAGATTCATTGTAGATATAACTGGGCAAAACTAGAGTGGAAAGCGTGCTGCAGCAAACGAGAGTGTTCGTATATTCGTAGTTTTTTTCTTGAAAGAAAGTAATTTATAAGTGAAAATTTGGTAAAACATTCCGAAATTGAACATGCCTACGCCATCAACGAATCACTGTGTCGACCATTTGCAGTCTAGACAAAATCTCATCCCCACCGTTCGCATCACCTTTCTCTCGGCTGTTAGCAGTCTAGTGTAATATATAGAAGTCTGTGATGCGGACCTAATTCAACCTCGAAGCCTTTACTCGAGTTAACTCGTTCCCCTTCAAATTTCTTATGATTTTAGTAGGTCTTCGAACCTACCATAACTTTATCTAGTTTCTATGTGTTTAATGTGTCAACATCGCAACGCACTCCAAAACTTTTTTAGATTTCGTTCCTATATGTACTGTACCTAGTTAAGGTTTCACAAGTCCAGATGGCATAAATATCTACTTAAGAAATCGATACTTTTCAGGTGTATGCCTGTTGACTTTCTGCTTATTTAATCTGAAAGAACCCCAAACTTTGACCTTGCGCTCCGTGCAGTCGATGGGTCCTGACTGCAGACAGTTTGGTTTTTCATGACCGTCTTTTTTGCCGTAGTATTGCAGTTTACCCTTGTATCTTTAAATTGACCAACGTCTGAGAGACGATATTGAATCTGTCTTCGCTCGTCGTTAATTTTTTATCATTCGCTATCCGGAGCGGAGTCTTTTACCCCTTTACAAGAGAGAATAGTCCTCCATTCAAGACCTTCTTATCCGTTATTCTAATTGTTCAAACTTTTTGTTGTGACGCAGCATAGGGATTGTAAAATTATCGACTTTTTCAATTACCATACCGGTAATTAAAATTCGATGTAATCGTCAATCACAACCGGTCTATCATTTACCGGTAAATCAGTAAATCGGTAAACCGGTAATACAATGCCTAAACTCGGAGTAATCTGAATTGGTCGTTCAAGGCCACCATTTTCTTTCATTTTTTGACCCTACGAAGGTTTCTATGCCCATATGAAATATAATATGCGTGTAGAAGTCTTAGTGCTCACGAAAAATACCGCCGTGGAGGTTTCGCTACAATAAAGCTCGAAGAGGAAAATGTGACCTTGAAGGGCCAGTTGAGTTGGCCCGAAACGAGAGTAAAACCAAATACAGTTAAGGAAAAAGGATCTTGGTATCCTCCAGCCTAAAGCATAATTACTTTCACACTAGTTTATTGTTAGTCGATTGGTGCGTAACAAAATTGTTGTTCTTACTCGACGTTTTTAACCTCCTACATATCACTTGTAGCTTACATTAATTTGTATCTTTTGCAACTCGACCTTTTACCTGAATCTAATCGTTCACACTTGATCCAAAATAGCATGTTCGGGGATGGCTTCGCGCTCCGATCATCCCATCCGTCACGTGGAAATGCGATCAGTTAATGCTCGACCCAAATCAATGAAGGTTGATCTACTTTTTCGTTCTTTCCTACTGGGATTAAACTGGAGCTGGTGAATACAGTGGTATAAATTGTAAATACGTATTATTGTTGCTACCAATGACAATAAAACGAGCGTAAAAGACAAAAATATTATAATTTCCCATTAGCTTAATAAAAAATAGAAGAATATTATAGAAACAATAGAAACAAGCTTTATTATTTCAAATAGTATCAAAATATGAGTAGAAGTTAATTTTATGTAGTTTTTCACATTTTACATTTTCATCGCAATTTCTGATCATTTTTATCTTTCTATATGTATCTGCAAATATGACAACACAGTTTATTCAGATATACGCATTACATAATGGACATAATGCATACATATACATATTGACATTAATGTAAACAAATATTTTTTACAAGTTATTTAATTAATATCTTTATCTCAGAGGTGGATGGTTCGAACTATGTGAAGCTGTTAGTTTCAACCTTCCTTTCTACTTCATATTGGCGAAGTTTTATGGAAGCTTAAACTTGATGATCCGTTTCTATTAAGGTCTGCCTATATAAAGATTTTCCAGTGGAAGGTCGATACTATAGCTATATGTATATGCTCAGCGTTTTACGTTTTATTAGTAGTTATAATCAATCTCAAGCTGTGTGTTTCATTGGAATATCGGGCGTTATAATTAACCGAAGAGTTTGTAAGGAACGATAGTGTCTCACAGGGAAGTCGCGCGACCAGGAAAGTTTTGGCACGCGTAAAGTAGAGTTGCCCGTTGGCAGGGTCATACGTCAGCTTCGTCGACATATCGTCGATCGGGGCCAAGATCCAGATTTCTAGATTTTCGTTAAAAAATGCATATACGGACTTCATTGATCGAAGTATGTAGCTGGGACACGTAGGAAATTTCTTTTGAATGTCTCACACCTTTGTATTACATATATATTGCCATTTTCCTTTAACCCTACATTGTCTTTAGTATTGCGGAAATCGTTCAACTTAAAGATTTTTCTGATCACAGTATTACTGCCTACGAAAAGAATGTGAAATGTGTATCTTGATCATTAGACTGCGGATGTTTATGCAAAATTTATATGTCGAAATATGCAAAATATATGCAAAATTAATGCAAAATATATTCAGGAATATGAAAAATATATGCAAAAAATATGAAAACTGTATGCAAATTGTTTTATTATTTGCACTATTTACTACTTACTACTGCTGTTACTACTACTACTACTGTACTTACTACTATTTACTGTAATTTGCATTACAATATGTTACGATTATTTTTTCCATATTTTGAACTGTTAATTGGTGCCTTTTATCAGATACAATTAGCATACGTATACTTTTTCCATAGCAGTAAGTGTATGCTGTTTTAGCTGTGATTTTCGTTCACAATTCATCTACACAAAAAAAATAGTAGAGGACGACATACAATTAAAATCATATTTATAATTTAAAATATTAATTTTCATGCATGTTCCTGATACTTGAACACATATCTCTTTATTACAAGCCTCACAAGTAACTGTATCATCATTGATGTTGAAATGATTATTTCCGATTTCAGAATCCCACTTTTTTATCATTACGCGTTTGTTACTTACTTTTGGCATTATGAATTTCTTACTCACAATTAATGAAGCACGAGTAATATTTCTATCTTCACGTTACACCAGGAATGTTACACCAGGAATGTTACACCACAACTGACTGACTGCGGTATATTTACTTAAAAGTGTTTACATACCTCAGGACATTCGAATGAATAGTTCGTATGAAGCATTCATATCGTATCACACGAGAATGGGGAAGTAAACTAAGACACAGTAGTACATATTTGTTGTCAATAACAAGGGCGACTGTAATTAGTATGATATAATTATGATTGCGATATTTCTAACGTTTGTTTTTGATCAAGGGAATCTGGTCAATCAAATATATACGAAATATGCAGAAATGAGACAAATATATGCAAAAAATATGCAATATACAAAACATATATAATATGCAAAATATGCAAAAAAGAAATTATATTTTTTAAATCCTCTAATGATAAAACCACTTTCTGTCCAAGTCCTATAACATTATCTCTTTCCTGTAAATATATGCATTTGCATAAGCATCCGCAGTCTATTGATCATTATTGTTGACTGTTAATGCTGCTGTCATGTCGGTTAGAGTTATTGTCGATCAACTCTGTTGTCGGTTAACTCTGTTGTCTGTTAATTCTGTTGCCGGTTAACTCTATTGTCGGTTAATTCTGTTGTTGGTTAACTCTATTGTCGGTTAATTCTGTCGTTGGTTAACTCTATTGTCGGTTAATTCTGTAGTCTGTTAATTCTGTTGTCTGTTAACTCTGTTGTCTGTTAACTCTGTTGTCTGTTAATTCTGTTGTCGGTTAATTCTGTAGTCGGTTAACTCTGTTGTCTGTTAACTCTGTTGTCTGTTAATTCTGTTGTTGGTTAACTCTATTGTCGGTTAATTCTGTCGTTGGTTAACTCTGTTGTCGGTTAATTCTGTAGTCGGTTAACTCTGTTGTCTGTTAACTCTGTTGTCTGTTAATTCTGTTGTCGGTTAACTCTGTTGTCGCTCAAATTTGAAGTCTGTGAATTCTTGTCGGTGAAATCTGTTTTAGTAATTTCAATGGAACCCAAAATATACTTGTATAAAAAGAAATATACATTTCAATTCTATTATCAAGATTTTGTTCTAATTACATTAGAAAAAGTTACGATCTGTGACAATTGCCTACTTAGAGCACATTTAGTTCTTTCTAAACGCGTACTTATAAGAAAATTAATTATGTTTACATGAATATATCTATGCAATGAATCTCTATCAAGTAACGAGGTAGGTCATGGGTTTGGAATTTTTCAGCAACTGTAGTGTGAATGATGCGTTATTTCTGACGTACAAATTACAATTCATGTAATATATATGTGTATATTATTCTCTATATCTGGATTGCATAATATTTAGCGTAATATCTTCTTCGTAATTGCGTTACTATTAAATGAAGCATATGTGTATATACCTATACGTATACATTTAGCTGATGTAGAGACATTGACAAAGCGCGATGAAAGCATTATCACTGTCGTTTTGTCTACTATGACGAAGTTAACAGACGTCTGTTGCTGACTGGTGATCTGCTGACCCGGTCAGAAACCCCCTGATCACTGTTACAATGTCCGATTAACGTGGTAATCGGCTCCAATTAGATTCAATTATTACATAATACAACGGTCTTCTCCCGATTCCTTTTTTCAGTGAAAAATTCTTCTTTTCTATATAATTTCAAAGATTTCTTTATCAAGATTCTGTATTTGAATGTAGGTTTGATGAAATAATTATTTGGATATAAGTATTGACAAAATTCGAAATTTGAGTTTTTAATGAAATTTTGGGTTTTAATCCTCTAATGAGCAATATTTCATTCGGTATTTATTCGGAACAGGGGCGATCTCACCGATTCTGATGACCTTGAAACATGTTGTCCAGGTCAACATTCTGAACAACTTTTCACCTATACATGCATTCAACTACATATACATATGCGTTTTTATTGTCACTTATTTTGTATTCGCGTGTCTAATATGGAAAACAAATCTATTTGTTCACAAGCATGTGTAGACAACTGTATGTATGGTGAGTTATTCTCTTATGTTTGTTATGTTTTGAACCGAAATTTGCCTGATGCTTTGATAAGCCATTTTCAATTCATGACAATAAATGGGGTTACCTTGAAATCGCTGACAATCATTTTATCGACAAAGGTTTCGTCGACAAGACTTCGCCGAAACCGAGTTCGTCGATAATGTTTATACACCGACTATCTTTTCGTCGACACGATTTCGCAGACACCGAATTTGCAGACAATATTCATTTACCGACATTATGTAGAGATCATCGACAATTCTTTCGCCGACAATCATTTTACCGACACCAATTTTCGGTGACAGTTACTATACTCACCCCCATAAAAGTATCCAGATGGTAATGCATTTATGTCCAGACATTAACTTTCGTACATAAAAGAAACAATGAGGTAGGTAAATGAGTTAAAACAATTTTGTAACTGTAATACTATACTTTATTGTTTAACACAAGATATACATTGTATATGTAAATCAATAAGTGTAAATGTTTAGTATAAATTAGGCAAGAGAATGGAAATTATATTATTAGTATATATCTTACTTATTGTAAGATGCTACAATAATCTGCATGAACAAATTATACCTTTTTAATTCTAAATAATTAACTTGATTTAAGTACAGCAAAAGAAAAATGTGTTGGGTTTGACTTTATAAAATTAATATACAAATAGCTATAAGGACACATTAAATGCTAATGATTTTACGAAATCCATGTTTGTGAGATTTTGGTGATTTTCTATTATTCTTTGTATCCTCTCTTCTCTTATTCTATCTTTTTTTCTCCTTTTTCATGGTGGTTCGCCTAATGAAACTTTATTTAATATATTTTCCATTACGGATTGTTCCTTCTGAATTTCCTTTATAATTTGAAAAAGGGAAACGTTATAGCGATCGATGAAATATTGCCAACGACGATGCCACGCTTCGACTGAATTTTGGGTGCGTGGAAAATTATGTTCATTATTATCGTACACCGACCACATTTCTGGAGGAAACAATGGCGGCCGAATCACCATTGTGCCATTAGACCTTTGTCTAACAGTGCCAGAAATATAATATTTCTTGAACCATTTTACAATGACTTCAGCGTCAGATGGCAATAAAGTTTTCAATTCTTCAAATGTACTTTGAATTTCTGTGGATTGCAAAAATGCGAGACATGAAATTCGTCTTATTAAAGCGCTAAATGTTTCATCTGTTCCATACTTTCTAGTGAGTCCATTACTTTGAATTCTACGATAAACGTTTTGGCATAAATGGAAGAAACAGGTTCTTATCATTGCACATGGAAATACGGATTTAATTGCATTTATTGCAGCATTTTCAAAGTCCGTTATAATACATTTTGGCTGTAATGAAATTTCCAATTCACTAGCTTTCATGGAAACTTTTTGTAATAGTAATTCATACATGTTTTGCCGCTTTGACGATAGCAATGCGTAGATTAATGGAATAACACGGTTATCTTGATCAATATGACCATGTATGGTATATAGATGCTTAAAAAAGATAGAAATCATTTTAAACGTGTCATCCATGAACCATGTTTTCATACTAGCCAAAGTCTTTATGTTTTCGTCTGTGGTACATAATATTATATTCCCCATTTCTTCCTTTATAATCTTCACGAAAGGCTTCCCGTCTAAGCTTTTAGATAGCTCATTTGGCAAATTAATTTCGTCAAAATTTTGTGGTTCTTTCGGTTTATTTTTTCTTTGTAAATACATTACTTGCTGCTTTAAAGCATTATTATTAAGTAAGTATGGCTGAATGGATTTCGCGGTGCCAATAGTAATTACGTTCCTAACAACTGTGCATGGTCTATCGTTACTAAATTTAGCCAATTCTTTTATTTTATTACACGATTTTATAATTTGAGACCGCGATGCTTCTGGAGCATGATTATGCTTTGACAGATCATGTAAACGAACTATATGACGTCCATTCACATATAATGTACTTGCTGTACCTGGTATGGACGGACACAAGAATAAACTTAACTACCGATTTTAAATATTAAATTGTGTAGGTTTATAAATCTGAGATTGTAGTAACTCCGTAAAGAGCAAACATATAAAAATAAACCAAATTTTGTTCATATTTCGAAATGTGAACAAAAGCACCTTAAAAGTTTTAGAAATTTTCATTAAGCCTCGTAAAAAAATCTCTGAAAATTCTCATTGCGATGAAAATACAGTGGCTTTAAGGAGTTACGCAAAAAAGAAAAGGTATGATAGGAGAGCAAAGTTTGGTATTATAATACAGTGGCTTCGGAATGTATTGTCGGTGGCTAGGAGTAACATAGATTTTGATTATTCTAGTAAATAATACTGGAGAAGAAGAAGATATTGGTACTAGTAAATAATAGAAAGTGGAAACTTAATTTGTTATTATTATAACTGAATATGCTCGGAGTCACGAATAAAAATAAGAATAAGAACACTACATACCTTTACATTCACAACTATTACCACGCTTACCACTTCTTCTTTCACACACCTAATAGTATAGGTCTTTCCTATTTTAATTTTTTTTATAAATGTAACCGTCTATACAAATTTTTGGTTGTCCGCGGTTACAAGATAGAATTTGAACTTCTTGTGAGGAATTCATTCTGTTCGCTACAACTTCTCGTATTACTGACAATGAGTATTACTGCTTAACATGAAAATTACTAATTTTGTGGGTAGTAGCAATTGTATATATTAGAAAGCTGCGTCAAAGGTCTGTTGAAGAAGTCAGTAACTTCAATGTGACTGAACACGGAAGTGTACATTAGGGTGTGTCATTTTAGAGCAATATTTTTTTTTTCAAGTGCTGATTGAAAAATTGATAGTAGATGATAAAACAAAAATTTTCGTGCAACACAATAATTTTTAACTCAATTACAGACTTGGCTCATCGGAAAATACGATTTTCCATTTGAAATACATGGGGAATGTTCTTGTTTTTCTTTCAAGAATATTTTTCATTAACTACAAAGTTTTTGAGAGAAAAGTGAAGTACACAGTTTTGTAGGGCACAAAATTATCTACAAAAAAGCCCTATGAGTCAAGTTTGTATGCCCAATACTTCTCGAATTATATAGCTTGACATAAAATTTATAATGAAAACTGGTGTAAAATCATAAAGAAATCCAGTTTTTCGGAAATAACTCGTGAAATATAACTTTTTCGAAAATTATACAAGGGAACTTTTTTCTAGAAAATTAAATTATCTACAAAAAATGTTATGTAAGAATTTTTCATAAAATTGATCTTTTTGGAGATATTCGGCGATTTGGGTTTTTTAAAATATCTGAAATTAAAAAAAATTAGTTTTTCGCAAATAACTCATGAAATTTCAATTTTGAATTTAAAAGACAATTACTACTCAATATGCCAGATAGTTTATGAATAAATTATCAATCTTTCTTTTTCATCTTGTAATTATATTTATTTCCTCAGTGTCGTATCAAAGGAAATATATGTAATGTTTATTATTAAATTTATTCAAACTTCCCGCGTCTTTGGCTGTTTTGAAAATTGTGTATATATGTACGTAGTTTCTTTTTTTGCCACATAAGCGCTGTACGACTAAGGATAAATATAAATATAATTACAAGATGAAATAAATATAATTACAAGATGAAAAAGAAAGATTGATAATTTATTCATAAACTATCTGGCATATTGAGTAGTAATTGTCTTTTAAATTCAAAATTGAAATTTCATGAGTTATTTGCGAAAAACTAATTTTTTTTAATTTCAGATAGTTTAAAAAACCCAAATCGCCGAATATCTCCAAAAAGATCGGTTTTATGAAAAATTCTTACATAACATTTTTTGTAGATAATTTAATTTTCTAGAAAAAAGTTCCCTTGTATAATTTTCGAAAAAGTTATATTTCACGAGTTATTTCCGAAAAACTGGTTTTCTTTATGATTTTACACCAGTTTTCATTATAAATTTTATGTCAAGCTATATAATTCGAGAAGTATTGGGCATACAAACTTGACTCATAGGGCTTTTTTGTAGATAATTTTGTGCCCTACAAAACTGTGTACTTCACTTTTCTCTCAAAAATTTTGTAGTTAATGAAAAATATTCTTGAAAGCAAAACAAGAACTTTCCCCATGTATTTCAAATGGAAAATCGTATTTTCCGATGAGCCAAGTCTGTAATTGAGTTAAAAATTATTGTGTTGCACGAAAATTTTTGTTTTATCATCTACTATCAATTTTTCAATCAGCACTTGAAAAAAAATATTGTTCTAAAATGACACACTCTAGTGTACATACACTATTCGACACGACCTCATCGAAACTAAATTCGTCGACGATGTTTATTTACCGACACATTAGGTATATGCTTACTCCTAGCCGTGACCAACAAGTTCTAAAGCTACTGTATCTTAACACCAAACATTGCTCTAGCCTTTCAAAGTAGTCATGCCACTTTAATTACATATTATTTCTTCTTACTATATTTAAGTAAAGTATATTATTTATAATTTAAAATCTTATAAGAAAATAAAGAGTACAACGCTGTCTTTACCTATATTAGTAATCTGTACATTATTTCGTAAGACTAACTTGGATAGGATTGTTTGATTAAACCTGTGACAAGTAAATTACTTATGAACAAAAAAAAAGTATAATTTGTTCACACAGATTATTATAACATCTTTAGAGAGAATTTTGACACTGGTCTTTCTAAAAATGCAGCTCTCGGTTAGTTCATCTGAAATGGTTATCTAGTTCATCTTACTCATAAGTAATAAAATAATTCCCATTCTCTTGCCTGATTTATACTAAACATTTACACTTATTCCTTTACATATACAATATATATCTTGTGTTAATCAATAAAATATAGTATTACAGTTACAAAATTGTTTTAACTCATTTACCTACCTCATTGTTTCTTTTATGTACGAAAATTAATGTGTGGACATAAATGCATTACCATCTGGATACTTTTATGGGGGTGAGTATAGTAACTGTCACCGAAAATTGGTGTCGGTAAAATGATTATCGGCGAAAGAATTGTCGATGATCTCTACATGATGTCGGTAAATGAATATTGTCTGCAAATTCGGTGTCTGTAAAATCGTGTCGACGAAAAGATAGTCGGTGTTTTGAACGTGTCGCTGTATAAACATTGTCGACGAACTCGGTTTCGGCAAAGTCTTGTCGACGAAACCTTTGTCGATGAAATGATTGTCGGCGATTTCAAGGTAACCCCAATAAATGTACCGTAATGATCTAAACAATTTATAACATTTACAAGCACCAATCGCTGCTATATGCATTATTTACGTTTTTTAAAGTACCTGAAGACTGTCCAGTAGTCGTCTAAAAAAAGAGAATTTTACCGTTGTTATACTTTTCCGAAAATCATAGTATCTCTCTTCTTTGCGCCGGATTTCCAGTGACAAAAGTATAAAATACGTTCTGATTTTAATATAATTTGTTTGGTACGTACAATATACGCATTTTCATGATTTCATCCAATAATACATAATGGCTTTTCGAGTTGGATTTCGTGATTCATGAATAATTAATTGTGAGCTTGTTTTCGTTTCTAAAAAAGTGTTTGACTTAAAACAGATTGATCTCATCAAATAAATTTTAAGTGATTACATTGTTAACATTAGAACTGCGATCATTAAGCCGGCGTCACGTATGCGTTTTATGCGAATCGTTCATTCGTGTTTGTCTGTGCGAACCAGTCGTTCACAGTTTGTTCGAATGGGTCCCCCATTTGCAATTTAATTATACACATATAACATTTTGCGGTCCGCAGATAACAATGTATCGTCGCATCTGTGTCGATATTGCGGCACAGAATAGTTGCGTTATGAAAATATTAATGTCATCATTATTATATATATATATATACGCAAAGTTCAAAAACAAAAACAGCAACGGCAACAACAAAAATCGCCAAAATCCGAAAAACAAAAATGACAAAAGACAAAAGCAACGAAAAACAACAATAAAAAAGGTCTCGCGAGCGTAGCTTCCGCCTACGTATAGTCACATATACAGGGTGTAACAAAAATGTTGCAGTTCCTTAAAAGCGGTGATTCCTAAGTTAATTTCAAACAACTTTTTCCTTAACGAAAATGTTATATGGAGCTTTATTGACGAGATATTAACAAAAACCCCCGACCAATCAGAGCACGAATACAGTGGACGAATTTTAGCGCGCGCTCTAGCTGAGAGTAGTATTGGTCCGTCATCGTCCGCGCCATTATTAATCCGCTGTACTCGCTCTCCTATTGGTCAATGTTTTTCGTTGATTACTCGTTAACAAAGCCACACCTAACATTTTCGCTAAGGAAAAAGTTGTTTAAAATCAACTCAGGAATCACCCCTGTGAAGGAATTGCAACATTTTTGTTACACCCTGTATATAGTGTAATCACATTACTTGATAGTCCTAAAAAATAAGGTTCGTTCTAGCCAGGCATAAGTATAATTAACGTCACCGTAAACTTGTATAATGAAAGTGGTGTGACTCAAATAAGTGTTCCAGGTAACAGATAAGTTAATCCTGGGTTCTGCTGTTATGGTCAATTGACTCAAGAAGTCAGAAGATCTGCTGATTGGTTTTGTTCCCCTCTGTGAATCAAATGACCGAAATGACAGAACTCACGATTTGCTTGCCTGAAATAGGGCGCACGTTCACTGCGGTTCTGGATATACTTGACCAAGCCACTGACAAGGAAACAGCTGTATAGAGACATCCGATACACACTGCACAATCAAACAACGCCGTGCCTGAATACGCTGCAGGCATTGGGCCTTTCCTGATCACACCACCGCACAGATTTAAGAATGCTGTGCCATTTTGCAAAAAAATGAACTGTTTCACATCGATATTTACTGAATATATATTACTTCCTAAATGTCCATTGGTTTCGAAAATGAAAATATTAATCAAATTTAATAGAAATTGTAGTAAAAACCAACACAAAGTCGGACGTTTTAAGAATTGTGTTTTTCAATTTATGAAACTGCTTTCTTTTTCGGAGGTATTCTGAGAATCTCGTTTAATATTTTCACTTCATTTTTCTTTGTAAATAAAGAGCGTACTTTTGCGATAAGAAATCATACCTTATATTAACAATTACTGTACAGTATATAGAAAAAAAGTAATATTGAATAAAATATGAAAAAGTCTTAAAATTCTCTTCAATTGACAAGGGATATCTTTTAAGTCCCAAGAGATCGCGCATTTTGACAAATTGGAGTATGTTTGGCATACTTTTCTTAACATAATTATACAAGAATCATGTCCCCATTGGTCCCACTGTTGAAGTTATTACTGTTTAAAGTCACCAGCGCAGCGTAAGATGGGACGTCGTGTATGCGTCTGACGCTGCGACTAGGCACAGCGTTCAAACACACGTCCCACGTAACAGAAACAAGCTATATCTTTAGAACGTTTAGAGATAGAACAAATGTCATGAGACAAAGTTAAATGGTATAGAATGGAGTATGTCTTGATATTAGTTTTATGCATTTTTATGCATTAGTTCAACTAAAATATTGTATTATGGTTGATGTTGTACGATATCTTCTTCATATAGGTACTTGCTCTCTGAACTAAATAGATTTAGAAAAGTAGAATTTAGTGTTATATTAACTTATGAAATCTACATTTTATTATAGCTGATTTCTTCCCCGTACAAAATAAATGTTCAAAAATTCCGGCAATATACACAAGACACTGCAAAATATTATGTTGAAAATTATGGGTGGTACTACGTGCCATCTTCTGTGCACAAGCTATTAATGCATGGAGCAGAAATAATACAGTATGCATTACTTCAAATAGGACAATTTTCTGAAGAGGCTCAGGAAACACAAGATAAAGATTTCAAACGCATTGGCAGTAGAAATACCCGAAAATGTTCGAGAACAGCAACAAATGAAGGCATATTATATCGACTTCTTTTAACATCGGACCCATACATGTCTAATATAAGAATAAAGTCATCAAATAAAAAAATAAAAAAATTAGATCCAGAAGCTCTAGAAATAATAAGTGAATAATCTGAAATATATAAAGATAATGGTAATAATAATAATATGAATAACAATAACAAGAATAATAATAATATTAGCAATAAATGTATTGACATAATTTTTTCTTTAATATTTCAGTAACTTAACATCACTAAATTGTCTGTTCCAAGTTTCATATCAATACTTCCGATGATTTAAAAGTTATGTAAAAATGACACACTATTCTTCAATCCGGACCACTGTGCGCCATGTCGGCCTGGGCTGCCCTCCCAAGTCTCTTCTTTCGAAAGTCCCACAATAGATATATGTAGGTAATGACATCCATTGTTATCATTTTATGTATACTTTTAAATTATAAAACTTTTATGAGTAATGAGAGTACATGATATTTTCTCATGTTGCTTCAACTAATGAAGATATTTTAGATGAACAGAGATTGTGAAACTGTGTTTATTTATTTCTATTTGACGTCCATTCAATGTCAAATATTTCAATTAGGTTCTTCAAGTTGTCAATAAATGCAATTAGTTCAGTTCTTTTTATTTCTGAAATGAGAGCATCGCTTAAAAAATTTGAAAGAAGCAATATAGATATTTAAGGAAAATGTGTATTAAGGAAATTACTCATCTTTGCTAATTTGTGCTCCGAAACTTAGAGTATATCGATTAAGGTTATTTTAGTTTATTTTATTTGATTTTATTAAGTTTATAATATACTTATTTTATACAATCTTCGTAATAACGTATTTATCATCGAAATTGTTTAACTAATGTTACTAATATACAAATTAAGGAAATAAATAATTTCAATGTTTACCGTTATTAGTTTGTAAAGAAAGTACTTTTTTATGTCCACTTATAAAAATCACAGAGCGACAATTTAGAGAACGGTTTATATGCTGCGTTTCTAGGTGAACTACTATAAGGTCATTAATAAATCTTATTATCTTAATGTACTTTCACGTTTTCGCAGATGGTATTCGTTCATTTATAATTTCCCGAGTATCTTCAAAACGTTGTTTTTAAACATTGTTGTCATTGTTGTACTACTTTGTAAAAAAATATAATACATATTATATATAATATATAATATAATATACACAATATACATATAATATATTATATATAATATATAATATAATATACACAATATACATATAATATATTATATATAATATATAATATATAATATATACGAGTGTTTAAAAGGTATTCTCGAAGTAGAATATTTGATAGTATCTGTGCCAGACAGTCATACTCTTACGTTGCACAGGGTTAATTCACATTATTTAAGAAAAATATAACTGAGTCATTATAGCAAATTCTAGTGGACTATCTGGAACGAAAGAAACTATGCCGACACACGTTGTTATCGATTAACTAATATCAAGATAACAAGGCATCGCGATTCTCTCCTCCTTCATCTTATCGGCGCCGCAACCACTTTGAGGGATCAAACGAACGGAGATAGGAAAACAGCACCGTGGATACCGCGACGGCTGGAAAGTTTCATTAAGCGCATACACTTTCCCGGTGCGTTATCGTCTCATCGGTGGGCCGCAGTCTGGCCACAGGGCGTCGGTGACACGCTACCTATTGCCTCCTTCCTCTTTTCGTCCCCGTCCACGTGCACACATGGCCTCGTTGGTTGGTGCGTTTGTATCCAGTTGAACGTACGCACTGACGCAGCGATTCGCGACTAGGTGTGGGGTGATTCTCGCGGAGGGAGGGGGCAGGGGAACGAACCGTATTTATAACGAGACGGGACTATCGTACGATGCCGGTACGACCAATCGCAAGCCATCTCGTGGTCTGGCCTTGCGGGGACCGCTTCGCCGTGTGCTTACACACGTCTGTAAACGTGATTCAGCGATTCCACGAAAGTGTCCTGCCCTTTTCCATACAACTTGTAACACGGGTACGAGTGCTCGCGTGATGGGTGAAGACCTTGTCTAGGTTGTTCTTGTACTTCTTCCATTTCTTCCTGGTCCGTGGTGAGAAAATTGGCTAATATGCGTTTTGAGTAGATTTTGAGAACTTCTGAACAGCCGCTAGAGATCAGTGATTAGGGAGCAATAATTGATAACGTAAACAGGGATTAAGTGATAGTATCTGTCATTTCACCACCTGACGGGTCGCATTCGTTTGGAGTTTGTTTGAAGTGTTCGTCAATCATTTGATTTAGCTGGTACATTCCATGTACTGATAGCAAGCTGCTAGAATCTTGAACATTATTTTTTGTTCTCATATCGTTACACACGTGTTTTTCGTACTCGCGTAATTAAACGCGATACAAAGACAGAGAGAAGAAGTTAATGACTAGTATCGAAACTCATTATAAGTTTGCTGTATGTTATTACTGCATCTATCTTTCGTAATCATCTTGAAGGACACTTTCCGTTACATTTGTGTTCCTGGCAGAAGTGTGCACTTTGCTAGATAGTAGCAAACATCGAAGAATAAATTTTCAAAGTATTTGTGTAAGCTGTAAAACATTCTTCAGAATATTACAATTTTATTCTATTGATGTTTTGCATTTAATAAAACTGAAAATTTCTTTAAAAAAATATGTCGACATCTTGTTACGTTTCGAACAGGTTCTATTTTTTTTATTGCTCTGAAATAATGTGTTTTGATAATGCTGTACATCATGGGAGCTTCCCTAGTCAAGTTTCTGAGAACTTTAATATTCAGAACATTTTTAAACTTTGAACGAATTTTTTGCCGTAATTTCAAAGGATACTTAACTTTTCTTTACATAAAATGATTCTTTAACCTTTTCTGTATACACTATTACAGTCCCAGTCGTGCTGATAGTGGGCGTAGGGCCTGTATAGTTCGTAGGGTTCTCTCCTTATCTCCTCTCTCGCTAGCGTCTAATCCTAATTCCGTTCGTACACAGGGTGTAAATAATATACGTTTAAATATTTTCAGGGGTGGTTGGGGAGCTCAAATGGAGCAAAAATGTCCTATGAAGTAGTGTCCGATCTGCCTTCGTTTTGCAGTAATAATACCTTAAAGTTTATTACCCTATATGCTAAACTAATAGTCGGGAGATTCTGAAACTGTATAAGCACATTGACAAGCAACTATAGAGTAAAAGAGTCTTAATGCATTTTATTGTATCTCTTATAGTTTAACTGTTATAGAGCTTTAAAAATTAGGGATGTTTGTAGGAGTGAGCATCGGCTACGCACACACAGGAAGAGAAGCCTAAACGGCTGCTTGTTTCCACGTAGTTACCTCGTCGATGTGCCAGAGTTAGTATCCATCTCAACGTCCATCTCAAAACCATACCGCTAGCTTTAAAGCATTATTACTGCAAAATGGAGACAGATCGGACACTATGTCATAGAATATATATGAATATACAGGGTGCGCCAAAAGTATGGAAACGGTCAAATATTTCGAAAACGGAACATTTTTGAGAAAAATGTTTTACAGCAATGATTTAGGGTTGTAGAAATTCTGTTGAACGGTCGTATCCGTTTGACCTTCAGAGGAATGGTCAAGGTCATGTCAAGGTCAACATGATTTTTTTAAACGGAACACCCCATTTTTCATCATGTAGTATTGAAGCTGACGATAAGACCTTTTCAAAACACTAGCTGATCACCTATTTCTGTTAAGAATTGCCTGAGTTCTGAGCGTTGAGAATGAAGAAAGTCTACTGTACCAAATAGTCTGGAAACGTCAAATAGTTTGAAAAAGAACCATTTTTGAAAAAAGTGTTTTGGAGCAATGTTTTAGGGTTTCAATAATTCTATTAGACGGTCGTATCCATTTGACCTTCAGAGGAGCGGTCAAGGTCATGTCAAGGTCAACATGATTTTTAAAATGGAAAACTCCACTTTTGATCATGTAATGTTAAGGCTGACGATGAGACCTTTTCAAAACACTAGCTGCTGACCTATTTTCGTTCAAAATTGCCTGAATGCTGAGGTTATCTATCGCCAAATTGTTAGAGGTACAACGATGCGAATCAAAACAATTTGAAATTTCGGAATTAATGTCGTTGGGTAGTAGTACTGAAATCGGTGTCATGATTTCGATAGTATTTCTAGCGCATGTGCAGTAACATCTTTGAGATGCGATTTCGGCCGAGTGATGTATTAAACATTGGAATGATCATTGTACACAAACGAGAGTCTATTTCTTCATTCTCAACGTTCAGAACTTAAACAATTCGCAACAGAAATAGGTCATCAGCTAGTGTTTTGAAAAGGTCTCATCGTCAGCTTCAATACTGCATGATGAAAAATGGGGTGTTCCATTTAAAAAAATCATGTTGACCTTGACATGACCGTGACAGTTCCTCTGAAGGTCAAACGGATACGACCGCTCAATAGAATTTTTACAACCCTAAAACATTGCTGTAAAACATTTTTCTCAAAAATGTTCCCTTTTCGAAATATTTGACCGTTTCCATACTTTTGGCGCACTCTGTATATGACACTATGTCATAGAATAGTGTTACATTTAAGCTCTCCAACCACTTCTGAAAATATTTAAACGTATATAGTTAACACCCTGTATATGCGAGTGCCAAGATGAACCTTCCCATCTGAAGCGCGTCTAGGGCATGGGTCCGTCTGCATAGCCCTACTGATGAGTCTGTCTGGTGACGGACCAAGGCAAAAGGCACCTTCTCTTTTCCTCCCTGGATTCTTACAGTCGTGTGTACTTGAATACTATCCTTATCTATGTCACGTCCCTTCTTTAGCGAGTCGAGCATTAGTTCTCCCACGAGCAGTACATCTCTCAACCCTTTCAAAAAGGTATACTTTCGATCAAATTTAACTTGAAACCATCTCTAATTCTCTAACAAACCTATAGTTTATAGTCGAGGCAATCTCGGTAGGCGGTTTTTGGTTCCCAGTCCCTCACGCGCTTTTCTAGGGGGAGTGCCCCCACCACGGTATTTCGCCACGTGTAATGATTTTAGTTACTACGAAATCAATACTCGTATTGATTGCAGTATCGTTTTGAAACCGATACAGAACCAAAAATAGCAGTTATGGAACCTATATAATATCGATTCTGAAGAACTGGAACCGAAATCAATATGGGCGGGCCAGAACTGATGCATATGCGTAACAGTTCTCATATTATTTCGGTTCTCATAACAGTTTCAAGAACCGGAATCAGAGCTGTTTTCAATCCCTGGTTTAAAATTATGTCTTTCTATAGATATGCCATCTCTGAACCTGAAGTCCATCCAAATAGATTTGGCACCTCGAACGTGGGGCCTACGAACGGCTTGACGTATGGTGAAGCTCGACAGACAATGAATTTCCATTGTCCGTCGAGCCCCTACCACGTTGCTGGACTTTAGTAATGACAGATTATAACTATCTGTCGATGATTTCCGAATTTATAGCTGTGGAAGCCCAAATTATTCGGGTCCCATTAGAATCACCGAAACAGACTTTACCGACAAGAATTCACCGACATCAAATTTAGCCGACAACAGAGTTAACAGACAACAGAATTAACCGACAACAGAGTTAGCCGATAACAGAGTTAATCGACAACAGAGTTAAGCGACAACAGAGTTAACCGACAACACACTTAATCGATAACAGAGTTAAGCGGCAACAGAGTTAACTGACAACAGACTTAACCGACAACACAATTAACCGACAACCGAGTTAGCCGATAACAGAGTTAACAGACAACAGAATTAACCAACAACAGACTTAACCGACAACAGAATTAACCGACAACCGAGTTAGCCGATAACAGAGTTAACAAACAACAGAATTAACCGACAACAGAGTTAGCCGATAACAGAATTAATCGACAACAGAGTTAGCCGATAACAGAATTAAACAACAATAGAATTAACCGACAATAGAATTTTCGAATAAATAAGGTATCATATCTCCTACTTTTGTATTACATAATGCCAGTTTCCTTTAACTCTATATTTTTGAAACTATTGTGGAAATCATTCAACTTAAAGATTTTTCTGATCAGAGTATCAGAGTATTACTGTCCACACTAAGAATGTGTATTGTGTATCTCGATCAATATTGTTGTCTATTAATGCTGCTGTCATGTCGGCTAGAGCTATTGTCGGTTAAGTCTGTTGGTTAATCCTGTTGTCGGTTAATTCTGTTGTCGGTTAACTCTGTTGTCGGTTAACTCTGTTGTCGGTTAATTCTGTTGTCGGTTAACTCTATTGTCGGTTAACTTTGTAGCCGGTTAACTTTGTTGTCGGTCAAATTTGAAGTCGGTGTATTCTTGTCGGTGAAATAGTGTCGGTGACATCTATTTCGGTGATTTCAATGGGACCTTAATTACCTAATAATAGCACGTACATGATGCTGATCACAGCTCTTTCTCCATATAAAATACCGTTTATAAAATATAAACGTATGTACATACGTATGTATTATGTATTTTGTTATTTAAAATGGTGCAACCAGTAGTCTGTCCACTTGCTTCATGTACTCAAAATCCATTGCAGGTTACCCACTTCAAGATCATTTCATTAACGTTTTTGAATGGCTTTAATGCCAGCCGGTAATATAAAAAGGAAAAATATGCACTTATGTACATACATGTAAGAAATATGATCTTGAAGGTTCCTAAAAATTAAAGCTTTAATTACACATTTTGTATGTCATTACAACTAAAGGCGATATGTGGATGGTTATTTCTTAAGGGGCCACCCTGAATAAAATAGCTTTAAAAGAAACCGAAGAAGTAACATTTTGAATTGCAATTTCATTCTTTTCCTTCTATTTAAATATGCACAATGCAAAACATAGTGAGCCTGTTCCATTACCATGCTACGAATTCTTTGCTGAAACGAATTCCCAGTATGGTAATTGAAACAGATGAAATTTAATTAAGGTCGTGATCTCTGATTATTCTATTCAATGTCTTTATAATTATCGCAGCAAGTTAAATTGGGAAATATTCAGTTCCATTCTCATTAGAAATAAAATCATGCAAATGATTATAATTATTATTGTTTCAGTCATTTACTATTGGACGAATAATAGTGTTAAAGTTCTGATGTTATTTTCGTGAGATGAAGTTATATAATGGATTTGTTTGCAGGGATATTTCTCATGGTATAATTTACTTACACTGCTCAACAGACAAACGTATCAGCTATAATCGAAAAGTTTATGGATGAATATTCAAGTGTCGAATCTTATTTCATCAATTTACCTGGAAAGCTAGAAAAATTTTACTTGACATTATTTATAAACCATACTGATTCAATTATTTCACGTACTGTTTTCTTGTTATGAATATTCAAGTGTCGAATCTTATTTCATCAATTTACCTGGAAAGCTAGAAAAATTTTACTTGACATTATTTATAAACCATACTGATTCAATTATTTCACGTACTGTTTTCTTGTTATAGTGCTCGAAATGTGTTTACAATTAAAAAAATACTTTTGTCGATTAGCAATTCTTTACAGAAGAACAATGAAGTTTTCGAAGCATCAAATTATTTTTCGCAAATTAATTATAATTTTTAAAACGTCTTTTCTTAATTTTGTGATTGCGTATCTTATGCAATGATTAGGTACGTATATTATTGGTAACTACATGGCTTATTCTTTTAACTTTAACAATATAAATCCATTATTTATAAATGTAAAATAAATTTTTGTACATTTTTTCATATTTATTCACAAGACAGTTATATTGAAAGCTATATTGTGTATTTAATGTTCTGTATCTCCCTTTTCATTTATTTTTTACTGCTAGCACAAGAAATTCGAAAGAGTTAGGTCCGGGTTAGGTCTGGGTTAGGTCGAGACATTAAACGAAAAGAACAAACTAATAGTATATTCAGAATTCATTGGCAGATTTTAAAACGAAGGAAATGTGAAAGCTACTGCATGACATAGTAACTAGGTATGCAAATTTTTCCATTCGTGGTTAGTCGAAAAAACAGCGACGTCAGTTTCCCCGTGGCACATTAAATCAACCGACGAAACCTCAAACAAGGTGTTCTCGAAAATTCCTCCCCGCGTTGCGGAATAATTAGTCGGTACTTTACCGAGATTCCGAGTCGTGTCAATGGAGGAACGAGAGACGATGATTTCGCTGCAATGTTCTCCCGTCGGTGTGCACACAAATCCAAGAAGACGCTCGAGCAAACTTAACGAGAGCGCAACTTTCCTTCGTTGGCGTATTTCCCTTTTGCCGACCAGCTGAATCCGTCAGGGCTTTATCTGGCGAGAAGACCGGCCAGAATCCCGCTAATTGGTCGAATTTTATGTATCCAGGACGAATTTACCTGAATTCGCTGTAGATATATTGCGCTGCTTGTGTTGAACCCCTTGGTTAATAAAAAATAAGGGAAGCTATGCAACTTCCAGCGGCCAATTATCAACAGACGTTTCATATTGGTAAAACCGTAATATTTTCATCGCGTGTTTACCATGTTACATAATTTAACGCGATCTTATTTACGATAGCCTGTGACGAAAATATTTTTGTTGTTATAATGATGATGAGAATTCCGATGTTGCGGCTTCTACAATAAGTAGTTTAGTTGACAATTGATTCATTAGGAATATATGAAGTTTTTTTTACAAAAAAGTGGGAACTCTAAATGTATAATACAGGGTGTGCAAAAATGTTGCACGTCCTTGAAAGGGGCGATTCCTGGGGTGATTTGAAACAACTTTTTCCTTAGCGAAAATGTTAGGTGGGGCTTTGTTAACGAGTTATTAACGAATAACACCAACCAATCAGAGAGCGAGTACTGTAGACCAGGCTTGCAATTAAACTGAACTTCGCGGCCGATTCTCGCAGGCGACGCTTCCTTCCTCCGGCCGCGCGTCTCACTCCCCGCGGCATCCGTAGTGCTCGGCACACGTGCTAATCACGCCTGAGGCTTACGGAGCACTTTGGTTGCCGCGGGCAGTGAGGCGCGCGGCCGGAGGAAGGGAGGCGTCGCCTGCGAGAATCGGCCGCGAAGTTCAGTTAAATTGCAAGCCTGCTCTAGACGAACCTTGGCGCGGACAATGGTAGACCGTGGTCTACGCGTGGTTGTAGCCCTTGCCGAAATTCGTATACTGTACTCGCTCTCTGATTGACCAGTGTTGTTTGTTAATAACTCGTTAACAAAGCCCCACCTAACATTTTCGTTGAGGAAAAAGTTGTTTCAAATCACCTCAGGAATCACCCCTTTCAAGGAGGTGCAACATTTTTGTTACACCCTGTATGAAGCAGTGTTTTGTCGAAGTTGTTTTGTAATTTTTTAATCAGTTCAAAGAATGTTCAGAGGCAATGTCTTTGTGCACATTGATCCATCAATGAAGAAACGAAACCAAAAGCTTAAGGCTGATTCAGACACGTTTAGTAATTTTGTCGAGTAGTAAGTATTTTAGTAATTTGCTATATATAATCACTAAAATTAAGTCGAATAAAGTAAAACAATGCAGTTACTTACTACTCCACTAAATTACTAAACGTGCCTGAACAAGTCTTTAAGTACAGTTGCCATACGTAGAACTAAAATACACGAGTAACAGGTAACAGTATAGTTATGTCGGTGACACCTGGCGTCTGGGCAACGCTAAGCCAATCAAATTGCCGCTACGTCACGTGATGCAGTGTACGTCACTCGTACAGGAGTTTTCGTAAGGGTGCGTCCAGACGAGCGTAATGTAAAGGCACGTCTATATACAGTGAACGAGCGCGAACGACACCGAAGATGCTGATTCACTTCTGTGACTCGTTGGGGGGCATGGCGTTCATTCACGTGCGTTCACGTTCATTCGTTTACGGCCATCCACTGTATGTATGTAAACGTGCCTTAACGCGCAACCGAACGCCAATACGTAGGGACGTACATACGGCGCACAGTGGTTCGGCGTATATAAGAATCGCGGAAAAAACTTCGTAACTTCTTTACTTTTTAATATTTTTGAATAATTTTTTTTTAGATTATTTGTTGAATAACGATTTTTATAGTACTATTATTATTATTTTAACATAATATTTTTCGCATAATAATATTTTTTACATAAAACAAAGTTCATAACAATTTCTAATATTACGGTAGGTTGTATATATACTATGTTTTGCAGTTTTGCATAAAACAACTACTGTTGTTGTTACCTAATATGCTTTTCGCAAGAACATTTTTATATAAAAAAAAAAAAAGAGGGTTACAATATAAGTTACATTGTCATATCACATTTTTTCTGTAAAAAATTAATATTTTAAAATACCTATTGTGGATTTCATTATGTATACATATGACATATTGTATTTAATTGACAATATTTACACAATCCGTATTTATAAGTCCTAAACTAATTTTTAACTACTTGTAAGTAATGAACTGAAACTGTAAAGCAGTATAAAGAAGGAACAGGAAGAATAAACACGTGGAAAGTCCGAGAATTTTATGAAGAAAGTATCTGAGGATGCGACCGGCTAAAACTTGGGCGGGTTTGGTTCCTAAATGTACAAAGAAGAATAATCAAGCCTACTCGAAACCTTCGAAAAGAAGTTATAAAATGAAACAAAGTATAAAGAAGTGACAGGAAGAATAAACACGTGGAAATTCAAAGAATTTTATAGAGAAAATATCAGAGGATGCGACCGCCTGAAACTTGCCTGTATCTGGTCTCCAGATGCGTGCACAAAAGTAATCGAGCCCAGAATAAACCGTCAAAACATTCAGAAGAGGAAATGTAATAGAATATAAATGTTGGAAGAATAAAAGCTGTGAGTAGCAGCTAGTAATACTTCATATGGTACTCTCAGTGCAGCCCTCCGTAAAGCTAGGCGCAGCGAGAAGGAGCAGTAATTTGACGATAACATTCAAAGGTGTAAAAAGATGCAGCTAATTTTTACAGGACAGTTACTTGATAGTATTTACTATAAATCAATGCCATTAAGAACGCGGAGGAAGGCGGAGCTTTTTTTATATGCCTAAGGGAATCAAACAGTACTTCCTATTTTTATTACCTTTATTTTAGGCTCTGTTATGCAATATTGCTTGAGTGATTTTGAAATGTATTTATGTATTCTATAAGCTAAGACTATAAATATTAAAAATATATGAAACAAATTATGATATATATTCGCAGAAAGTAAAAAAACGAATTAGAATTCTGGTTAGGAAAAGGTAAGATTCCAGTGAGAGAATGATAGGCCCACTTTAGATAAATTTTTCTTCTTTATTGACATGAATTAGCTATATTCAATTTCATAGCAAGATATATTGGTTCATTAGTTATCAGAATATGCAAGTCTATATATAAAAATCACACTTTCAGAATTTGGGGTTTTTTCCGCCTTCGAACCACTGTGCGGCGCGGCGTCGCGGCGGGCGCCTGCAATCGCAGTGCGCACGCCTCAAAACCGACGACCGATGGATCATCGCGAACCGTTCATCGAATGTGCGCGCCTCACGTCCACACATGCGAATCCCGTTCGATTGCACGTTTGGTTGCGCGTTAAGGCGCGGGTAAACACGTGCAACATCGGTGCGCGGACGCGCAAGGACGCGCATAGCGAATATCCCGCGTAGAAAAAAGCAATCTTTACCTGCAGGCACTCGAAAAGGGTCTGTTTTTACGACCAGACGAAACATCACAGCCGCGCAAATGCTCGGACCGGGGCCGAACCCGACATTCTCGAACATTTGCGCGGCTGTGATGTTGCGTCTGGTCGTAAAAACAGACCCTTTTTGAGTGCGTGCAGGTAGAGATTGCTCGTTTTTACAAAGAATATTTGCTGTGGAACGAAAAAAACAAGTTTTGATTTTTAATTTGTAATAGCGCGGAGAAGTTGCTTTTTGGTGTAGACAAGATAAAAAAAAAAATATGAAAAATATTGGAGCACGTCTTGAGGTGCCGCAAGAGCGGTAAAGTTTTATAAAAACACACTTTTTGCAATTTTTTCAAAGATTTTTACATGTCTTGATTATGCAATAAAAAGTTTCAAATAGGCGTTTTATATGTACGAGAAAACCATAAGAAATGATTTATCAAAGTTTATAATTTTTCAATTTTTAAAATTTTTTTACAAATTTTAAGCTCTGCGGCACCTCAAGATTTTTTAGTATAGCAACCAAATTTTTTTTTCTTCTTTTTGAACCTAAAAGGCAACTTTTCCCCACTATTACAAAACTAAAAAAAAAATTTTCGTTCCATCCTATTGCACATGTTTACAGGCGCTTTTAAGAAGCCGTTCGATAGTTGCAACGGCGCGGTTCGCGCAATCCTTGAAGCCTCTTGACAGGCTCGATTTTCAACGGCTACGCGCTTGCTTATAAATCTTGCGAGCCGTGCATTTTCGTAGTCGAACGATACCTTTACGCTCGTCTGGACGCACCCTAAGATGTATTAATACCCTAGACATGACATCTCTGGACCTAAGTCTGTTTTTGTCTCAGCACTTGGGTTTTCGGTTCTCAGACTCTCGTTTTTAGCTCGTAAACGTATTTGTATAATCGTCTCAATCATGGAACATCGAATTCCTGCATAAATATTTACTTTTTATTACAACAATGCGAGAAAATCCACCTCGCTAAAACATCATTGATGATTTTAAAATATTGTTTACTCATTTGAATAGATTTCTTATGTGCAGAATTTGTAAATATACTATAACTATTACTAGCAGAGAGAAAAAGAGCAGAGTAGGAAAAAGGGAGAACTTACGAAAACGTGATGAAGTATGGTAAAAGACATTAAATACGAACGATTCTTTAATATAAAAAAATTAACATGTTGAATAGTTGTCGCATTATAATTTATGCACCAGATTTGTATAATTTCATAACTAAAATTTTCAAATATTCCATATGACATACATATGGAGTCTATTGACTTTTTACTGTGTTAGTTTTTATTCTTTTCACCGTAATGGAAAATTGTAGAATAGAGATCATCTCTTTCTGAGATTAAAATTTAATAACTTGGTCGAGAAAAATAGATGGTCTTATAACCTTTCGTATTTTTATGTTTATTGTATCAATGTAAAAAATTGCGACCTTAAAGCTTAACCCAAGAATAGAATAACGAAAGGGGAGGAACGATTTATTCTGCTATTTTCCTGGGAAAAGAATGATTCAGTGTTTTGCATTTTTACGTTTCCCAAATCGTAAAGTTTAGCTTTTACTGTCGCCTGCTTCAGATTAAATGCAGCTTTAGCGTTAATTTCATTCCAGCGTGTCACATGTATATGGTAAAACGGGGTCGAATATATTTGTGTTAATGCACGTACATAATGAAAGGTATTATTGTCAGTGTTCACTGGACTGAAATTATTGTAACGATATTCATAACAATTAAACTGTTCTCCGTAACCAATTTTTAATATTTGTCACTTGTCTATTTAATCATAAGTTTCTGAGTTTTCTTCTCATTTTCGTGTATTTTTCTGTATAGTATTTTCTTTTAATTAAAATCCCGTCCAAATTATGTGAAGTTGTTGCTGTTAGTGCCTCGTGAGCTTCTGTGCATGTGAACTTACGGTCACACATTTTCCTAGTGTGATGTTTCCATTTAGCTGTGTGAAAATAAAGTGCTTCAAAGAGTTTCAGTTCTGTTTTTATTTTTAAAAGAGGTTCGAGAAAAAGTATGCATTACGAAGTTGAAAAAGCATGAATACATGTAATTCAAATACAAAAACAAGCGAGTGCGTAACGCCGTTCGACCACTGCCGCAATACAATCGCGATTTGATTAATTATAAAAATGCATGCAATGACGTCAATCATCCGTAGAGTTTCATTCGCTTATGAAAACATTCGACCAATTTCTATCGAATTATCGATCAGTCAGATTTAAATTATCTATTTACATTTGCCGCATTTGACGGACGACCTAGCAGTGATAGAAATAACTTTTATTATTATTATGAAAAATGACAATGGTACGATACTTCTGGCAAAAAGTAACTACATTCGATACACTTTTAAGAGACATGACTGAACTTATAACTTATCTTAATTGATATTTAACTTTTCCCCAATAAGATTGAGATCTTGCCTCAGAAAATTTGTAATAATAACTTAGTTAAACAAATTATTGCATGAATCTTTTATTACAATTTCAGTTCAAAAGGTTACATGACTTGTGTATGAACTTTTTTAGATTTTTATTCACTGAAAAACACGTTGCATGTCAATCATTTCTGCTTACGATTTCAGGGAACTGTGATAACGTTTATAAAAAAAGATTAATACTTTCAAATATTCAATAATTCAAAATGTTATTTTGTCTAATGCACTCTGTCTGAATCTATTATACAATTTGTATGGTTTTTTATAATAAACATGTATTCCCAGATAGCACAAACACGTTGTATGTATGTCCATTGAATATTCGTTCTGGACGTTCCGGACGTCCCATAAAGGTCCATATGTCCTCTATACGTCCTCATTAAGTTTTCTAAACGTCGCAGTAAGGTCCCATTTACAAAGTGGGACGTCCTCAGAATGTGCTGTGTCGACATTATCAGGACATGTTCCGAACATTCAAAAATAATTTTTTCAATGCTTAAAATTATTAAACGAATCATTTTCTTAAATTCGCATTCTTGGATATTACAAAATATAAATAATATAGATCTTATTATCTTTCACAATCCGGACAGCAAGGAATATTATTATTACTCTAAAACCTTGCACAGGTTATGGTGTTGTTATCGGAATATTCGCGGTCACCCATCCTTCTTTGGAGTCTCGATCGAGCATCTTTATACTTATTAAATTCGATGATCCTATCTATAACCTCAAACTGCAAACTCAAATGATTAGATAAAGAAAATTTTTATTTGGCTACATTTGTATGATATATCAAAGCAAGTTTTTATAATATACGCGTCGTTTTGAATAAAGTAATTGTTTACAATTATTTACGAACTATTTCAGAATTCAGAAGCATTTCTTTTCCTTTAGTTTTGAAAACCTCGTTTTGTTGTATGTACATATTTTAAAGTTCAGAGATTTAAAATTCAATATAAAATTATTGTTTAACAAACTTTCTATTTAAATGTTCGTTTTTTCAAGCTGAACAATATAAGAGTAGCCGACTACTAAAGGATTGTCGACCTTTAATGCCTCCACCCTATACGAGAAATAAATAAGACACCAAAATTTCATTGCAACGTTGAGGTTATACTGTGTATTTCTTATGCATATCCATAACACTTTTTAGAGGAACGTTTTTAAAACATCCGAAATTTAAATCTTCCGAACATCCATAGAACTTTTAAGACGGACGCTCTTGAAACATCCGAAATTTAAGTCTTCCGAATATCCACAGAACTTTTAAAACGGACGTTTCTGAAACATCCGAAATTTAAGTTTTAGGAATGTCCTAGGAATGTCCAAAATAGACGTAGGACATTCGGACATAAACTGAACATGAAACGAACGTCCTTGGAACGTATGGTGCTATCTGGGTTGGGTTGACAAATAAGTTCGTTTGGTTGTTACCATTTACTTCACACTAAAAAATCAAACAAATTTATTTGTCAATCCAATAGAATGCATTATTAAAATCTGGAGATTGTCAAATAATTTTACAGTATATTTATTTGATTGACAAATAAGTTCGTTTGGTTTTATTGAGTGGAATATACAGGGTGTCCCAAACTCGACGCGGAAGCCGGAAATGGGAGATTCATAAACTACTTTTTCCTTTGCGAAAATGTCCTCCGAAGCTTTGTTAACGAGTTATTAACGAAAAACATCGGCCAATCAGAGAGCGAGTACAGCGGATTAACGATGGTTTGGGCGATGGCGGGCCAATATTACTCAAAGCTGGGACGCGCGCTGAAATTCATCCACTGTACTCCCACGTCTATTGGTCGGTGTTTTTTTGTTAATAACTCATTAACAAAGCTTCGGAGGACATCTTTGCAAAGGAACCCCAGGAATACACCCTGTATAACAAACACCGAACGACTTTATTTGTCAACCTAATATTGTAACAATTGCAACATACAGTTATAGCAATATTACTTTAAATATTCGAAGATAGTACAGAAAATTCAGGAATTATTCCATGAAACAGCATGTATAATACAATATTACTAGAGTTATGCGTGCTAAATTTTTCGTTCAATGTATAAAACATTGTTAAAGTTATCCACAAGAGCTAATTGTAAGATTCTTTAAATAGAACACAAGTAACAAAATTCTCAGGTGCTTCAAATGTGATCACTGGTCACAGCAGCTCTATTTACGGCTTCCTTTACAGGCCGAAGCACGCTTCATTGTGAGAAAATCGTGCCAATTCAAAGTTCTGCGGTATACGGAGTACGGATAGAGTGTCTGGTGCGCCAAATTATGGTTAGCGATTCATCCGTTTTGTCTTTGATACATAATACGTGCGAGTTAACAAGAGACATCACTAACCTAAGTTAATAATCTGTAATTCTGTTGAAACTTGGTACATGGACCTTACAATAATTTGAGAAAAGAACAAAATGCATTTAAAGAATATTTTATTATCTACACTATTGTATTAAGTTGGCAAATAAATTTGTTCAGTGCTTATCGGTTATTCCACTACAAAAAAACCGAAGGAAATTATTTGCCAACCCAAAAAGTATAACACACAATTATTTGACAATCTCCGAATTTTAATCATGGATTATATTGTGTTGACAAATAAGTTTGTTCGGTTCTTTAGTGTGTTGTGAATTGCAACAACCGAACGAACTTATTTACCAATCCAATAATTGAAATTTAATTAATCAAATAGTAGAAACAGTGAAAAATATTTGCAGAAATGTTTACAGAAATGTTAAATATCTGTTTTCTTAATAATTTAAAATTAAGAAGTGTGTCAATAGTAAACAGCATAACGTTAACTAATATTGTTTTATTCTCACTAAATGATAATTATTTTATACGGATTTATGTACAATTTTCTATAGTCCAATTTTATACTATTTAATTCTCTAATGTACATTTTTAATGTTCAAAAATGTTAAAAATCTTTAGTTCGTAACAGCATCGGCCGTGTTTAAAATATTCACACCAATTTCGTAAAAGTAACAGCAACGTGTTTTGTTTTTTATATAAGTTTATTTATTGTCGCATCAACTGCTACAGGTTATTAGCGACATAAATTAATGTTTACATACTACTAATACATACAGAAATCTTTGCTTACGTACATCATAAATGCAACTTGAAATATACTATTATTTTACATTTTATATACTAGGTTAGATTTTTTAATATAGTGATTTTTCTTTGAGATAATTTATTGATTTCTGCATATGTTCTGTCTTGATTAACATTTCCGTCATATTGGTGTTACCTGAGTTTCTGAGGCTATCAAATGTGATACAATCGTATAGAAGATGTCAGTAGCTATACTATGGGCATTCTGGACCAAGTGTGGGCGCGGGGGTGAAGCGGGGCGGGGGGCGCGGACGCATCGCGTCATCCTTTTCTATATCGCGGCGTCCTTTTCTAACGCACGCTCGTCCGCATATCGCGCCATCCTTTTCTAACGCAGCGCGTCTTTTCGGCGAAGTGCACGCGCACCCTTGCACCGAATTGCGCAACGCGAGGAAAGCGCGTGACCTTGCAGCGACGAAAGCTAATGATTCAACCTATTAAAAATGCGCCGTACTCCTGCCCTGGTCGGGGGGATTCGAGAGATTTCCGCGAAGTGCGTCTTTTCGGCGAAGTGCACGCGCCGAATTGCACAACGCGAGAAACGCGCCTGACCTTGCAGCAAATGTCGCGCCGTCCTTTTTCAACGCGAGGCGGTCGTGCATGTCCTTTTCCAACGCGTCGACAGTAACCTTCATTAGGAAAAGAAAAGAAATGCGAATGTTCTGTAACGTTCATTATTGGAATGTGTGTGCGTATGTTGCCCCTCGATATAGTGTTCTCGAACAGCAGCAGCCGAGTTATCGCCATGAAATCCAATCCGCGCGATATAGTGGGGTACCGCGCGCAGCGTTCTTCTTCCTGTTTTGTTATCCGTCTTTAGAATATATATATACTTATGCTGAGTAATATCGAACGAGAAGAAAAAAGAATGTAAGAAATACTTATGTATACTGGATGGTACAAAAAAAGGAGTATGCAAAGTAATGGTATACAAACGGTGTTTATTCAGTTAGATATTTGATTCTTTTACAATGTAACGTAATCCTAGCGCTAATAGTTCGCAGTCTATGAGCGAATGTTGTTCGAATTCGCCGCTCGCGGAAACGATGGTCGCGGAATCAACGGCGGAGGGTGTAGCCGTGCGCAGAACGTTTACGAACGCGGAAAATTTACTGGATACAATGTACAGATTTTCGGAAAGCCACGAATAGAATATACATACTTATGCCACGCAATATTGAAAGAAAAGAAACAAATAATTTAAGAAATGTTCATGTACACTGGATGGTACGAAAAAAGGAGTATACGAAGTAATGGTATACAAAAGGTGTCTATTCAGTTGGATACGTAGAAAAAACAGTAACATATTTGCTTCTTTGACAATACATCGTCCTTTTCTAATGTATGATCGCTCTCGCTCGCTCGCAACGGCGCGGCGCGGCGACCACGTGCACGCACACCCTTGCAGCGAAGTGCACAACGCGAAGAAAGTGCGTACCCTTGCAGCGAAGTGCACAACGCGAGGAAAGCGCGTGACCTTGCAGCGACGAAAGCAAATGATACAACCTATTAAAAATGCGTCGTACTCCTGTCCTGGTCGGGGATTCGAGAAATTTCCGCGAAGCGCGTCTTTTCGGCGAAGTGCACGCGCATCCTTGCACAACGCGAGGAAAGCGCGTGACCTTGTCGGGAGGTATTAATAAGCGATCTCCAGCGAGGAGCGAACAATTGTGAAACGGATTTCGAGGTGATAGTTGTACGTCCAGAAGAAAACAATGGATCTTGCAACGAACATGTTGAAAACGCTGACGAAGAGGTCGGCGTTACTGCGTACGTCCGCGGAATATCGGAACTGGATGGAACAGTGCGACGAATATTTGCGCCTCATACATGAATATTTGCACGGAGGACAACGATTGTCGATCGGCAGGAAACAACGCATCACCGCCGTTATCGCTCGCATCCAAACTTTACGTGCTGTAGTGCGTGCAAAATTCTCGCGAATGGGACACGGTCTTGTGGGACGTTCGAGCGGGCCGAGTGTCGTATGGGAAGACGTGGAATCGGCGTTTCAAAATCGCATCGCAACGGGAACGGTGGTGAACGTGAAACATCTCGATCCTCGTCGATTCTTCAAAGACGCTCGTAGGCTGGTGCTTTCGCATCTAACGGACTCGATCACCGCACACTCCAGCGTGGCGGTGAATACGATCCTGAACGCAGAGTTTTCGCTAAAAGACGAAACGGACGTGAAAAGCTTCACGACGAGAAATCACGTACTGTTTGAGACGTCGAATCTGCGCGAATGGTACACGACTCGCGTGGTGCAACCTCTGCTTGCGGCGATGGAGGAGTTTCAGGAGCGTGACAGTGGTTGGACGCTCGTCAACGTTCACAATTTAATGGTGAACATCAACAAATACAATCCGCTTCGCGCTGGATGCAACGTGCCATTGCCGCGCGCCGTACAAACGAAGCGAGCCGTGGTGAATGTGAAGTGCAACGACGACGCCTGTTTCCTGTGGTCGGTCGTCGCCAGCCTTTATCCAGCATCCGATCATGTCGACAGACTAGCATCGTACCCCCATTATTCGCGGGTACTTCGTACGGACTGTGTGAGTCTTCCCATGACTCTGAACCAGATCAAGAAATTTGAAGCTTGCAACGACGTATCCGTAAACGTGTACCAGTGGCAGGAGGAAAAGTGCGTCCCGGTCCATTTGACCGCGTCGAAGAGGGAGAGGCACGCAAACTTGCTGCTGGTACAGGATCCGCAGGACGAGCGGAAGAATCATTTCACCTGTATCCGCAATCTGTCCAGACTGGTTCGTGCACAAGTGTCACAACATCACGGTGCAATTTTCATTTGCGAAAGGTACGTTTGAAGTAGTTTGTTTTTCGATTATGTCTATAGGATTGCGTAAATACTAAAAGTGTATGTCGTTTTCAGATGCCTCCATTACTTTTACTCGAAGGAGAAACTGGACGCGCACAGCGTCGATTGCGCGCGATTAAACGATTGCGCCGTCGAGCTTCCTTCCGAGCAAAACAAGTGGCTGCAATTTAAAAACTATCTCCGCAAGGAACGCGTGCCGTTCATAGTGTACGCAGACTTCGAGTGCCTGCTGGAGGACGTGCAGCCGGAACAACAACAACAAAACCGTCGTTCGTACATCTACCAACATCACCGGGCATTCAGCGTGGGATACTACGTGAAGTGCGCGCACGACGAATCGCTTTGCGCGTATCATACGTACCGCGGTGACTCCGACTGCGTCCAATGGTTCGTGAAAGAGATGCGAAAATTGGCCGATACCGTTGATGACATATTCAAAACGATAATACCGATTGAATCGATGTCTATCGCGCAACGCCACAATTTTTATAACGCAACAGAATGCCACGTGTGCGGAAAACCTTTCCTCGAATCCGACGTAAAAGTGCGCGATCACTGTCACGTGACCGGTAGATACAGAGGCGCGGCTCATTCGACCTGTAATCTAAATTTCCAGGATTCATTTACTGTCCCGGTCGTGTTTCATAATCTATCGGGTTACGACGCGCACTTTGTGATAAAAGAATTGGCTACGGCGTTCGAGGGAAAGGTCGATCTGCTTCCGTTGACGAAAGAAAAGTACATCTCTTTCACGAAGAATGTCAAGGGGACGGGCATCGACGGGAAGAAGGAAGTGAAATTCAGATTCATCGACTCGTATAAATTTTTGGCCTCGAGTCTGGATAAACTGTCGTCCGATCTGGGCAAGGAAGAACTGATGATCCTGCGAAAGGAGTTTCGAAACTATTCGGAGGAACAATTCGATCTCCTTACCAGAAAGGGCGTCTTCCCGTACGATTACGTGACGTCATACGATAAACTAAACGAGACGCGATTACCGCCTCGCGAAGCGTTCTACAATCGGTTGAACGACAGTCACGTGTCAGAATCGGATTACGCGCACGCGCTAAACGTGTGGGAGAGTTTTCGCGTCAAGACGTTGGGCGAGTACAGCGACCTGTACTTGAAGACCGACGTTCTGTTGTTGGCGGACGTCTTCGAGAATTTTCGATCGCAGTGCATCGCGAGCTACGAGCTGGACCCCGCGTATTACTGCACGTTGCCAGGGTTCACGTGGGACGCGATGCTAAAGCACACGGGCATCGTTTTCGAATTGCTCACCGACGTGGACATGGTGATGTTCGTGGAACGCGGAATACGCGGCGGTCTGAGCCAGTGTTCCCATCGTTACGCGCGCGCCAACAACAAGTACCTGCCCACGTACGATCCCGCGAAACCGTCGACGTACCTCATGTATTTTGACGTGAACAACCTGTACGGTTGGGCAATGTCGCAATGCATGCCGTACGGAGGATTTCGTTGGATCGACGACGCCGAGCGCGTAGCCAATTTCGACGTCAATTCCGTTCCGATCGACGGGCCCGAGGGATACTTTTTGGAAGTGGACCTCGAGTACCCGACGGAACTGCACGATTCGCACGCGGATCTCCCGTTTTGCCCGGTACGCGAACAGTCGACCGACGGAAACCAGACGAAACTACTCGCGACAGTACGGGACAAGGAACGATACGTAGTACATTACCGGTACTTGCAGCAATGTCTGCGCCACGGTTTGAGACTCCGAAAAATTCGTCGCATCTTGGAATTCCAGCAATCCCATTGGCTTCGTGAATATATCGAATTGAACACCGGCTTTAGAACACGCGCGACCAGCGATTTTCAGAAAACTTTGTACAAATTGATGAACAACGCGGTATTCGGCAAAACGATGGAGAACGTGCGACACTACGTTGACGTGAAATTGGTGACGCACTGGGAAGGTCGGTACGGCGCGGAAGCTCTGATCGCGAAACCGAACTTTCACAGCCGCGCGATTTTCTCCGAAAACGTAATCGCCGTCCAGTTGCGCAAATTAAAAGTGCTATTCAATAAACCGATATACGTCGGTATGAGCGTGCTGGACGTGTCGAAAGTATGCTTGTACGATTTCCAATACGAGTACATGCTTCCGAAATTTGGTGAACACTGTAAAATCCTTTATACCGACACCGATAGCTTGATTTACGAACTCGAGTGCGAGGACGCGTACGAGACGATGAAACGCGACGTCGTCACCCGATTCGACACGAGCGATTACGAAGCGGATAACCCATACGGTATGCCGCGCGTAAACAAGAAGGTGCCCGGCCTCATGAAGGACGAAAACAACGGAGTCCCGATGACCGAGTTCGTCGGACTGAGAGCGAAAATGTACTCCCTCCGCGTGCACAATAAAAAAGAAACGAGAAAAATTAAAGGTATAAAAAAGAACGTAGTCGCGAACGAAATTCGCTTCGAAGACTACGTTCGTTGCTTGCGCGACGATTCGGAAAAGCACATTCGTCAAAATTTAATTCGTTCGAAATTGCACGACGTCTATTCGATAAGCGAAGAAAAACTCGCTCTCAGTCCGTACGACGACAAAAGATTCGTCTTACCCGATCGAGTACGCACACTTCCGTGGGGTCATTATCGCATTTCTGAGTACATGGAGACGGTGGAGGAGGAGGAGGAGGAGCATGTATAAAACTGTATATAGTAATGTATATTAACATCTATATGTAAGAATGTATGCGTGTGCACGTGTATGTAACAATGTATTATATGTAAGGAGAAAATAGTAATAAAGAATAAAATGTAAAACGAAATCGTTTTTTTATAATGTATTATAATTTACTATACTGCGGCGAAATTTCTAAAACAAATTTCGGATCCATCCTTGTAGCATATCGGACCTCTTACTGAGTTCCCATCTCGAATCGAAATTTTATGGTTTACACACTTCTATTCGCAGCAATCGATCAACCAATCAATCAACCAATCAAAGGAATCAATGTTCGTCCAAAGCAAGTCCAAAAAAAGTCGCACGAAAATAAAAACAACAATAATTATTATTCCAATTAACATTACTAAAAATTATTTTTAAATTTAAAATTATAATAAAAGTTAATATAATCAAAAGAATTAAATAATTTTATAGTTATTATCTATAATTATTTAAATAATAATACTAATTACATAGAACAGAAATACAGTACAATATTATTTTATGCTACATAAAAGAAAGAAATACAGTAACATTTAACATTGCAAATACATATACATATACATACTGTCTACGTAATTGTGTTAATAATATATACACACAGGTTGTAAACTATATACGTTTAAATATTTTCAAGAGTGGTTGGGAAGCTCAAATGGAGCATAATCATTAAAATACTGCTTCTCTTTTCTGTGTGTGCGCTTATTGCACCACAATCAAATAACTCTAAGCGTCTATCAGACCACAATTGTATCACTGCGAACCATGCTGAACGTCTTCGATGCAATCTTGTTACATTTCGACTTACAAACGTCCGTGATTGCACTAGAAACACAATCGACTACGTTTCACACACGTTCGAAACGTCGTTGCTCTTTAAAACCTGATACTATCTACTGACCCACATGTACAAATGCAAATACTAGCACAAGTACAAATACAAGTGTAAGTACAGTACAATACAGTACAGTACGGTGCAAGTACAGTAACTTATAATACATTATAAGTACATTACCATGTACATACGTAAACATGTACATACGTACACATGTACAGTTCCATCAGAAGTACAAGTACAGGTACAGAACGGTACAATACAGTACAAGTTCAAATACGTGAACAATATAATACACTTACAAGCACAGTATAGATACATCAATACTGTACATACAATACAGTACAGTATAATACAGTACAATCACTAGTAAAAGCACCAGTACAACTACAACTGCACCCGCGGTTACGACTGCAATACGAAATGACAACGCACGGTTACGTCTGTAATACAAAATGGCAACGCACGGTTACGTTTGGAATACAAAAATGACAACGCACGGTTACGTCTGGAATACAATAGTCAATTCAGAGGGCACAGATCACTAACATATCTTCTAATACATATTAAGATATCTTCTATACATATCTTCTACCTAACCCTGCCCTCTGAATTGACTATTGTATTCCAGACGTAACCGTGCGTTGTCATTTTTGTATTCCAAACGTAACCGTGCGTTGCCATTTTGTATTACAGACGTAACCGTGCGTTGTCATTTCGTATTGCAGTCGTAACCGCGGGTGCAGTTGTAGTTGTACTGGTGCTTTTACTAGTGATTGTACTGTATTATACTGTACTGTATTGTATGTACAGTATTGATGTATCTATACTGTGCTTGTAAGTGTATTATATTGTTCACGTATTTGAACTTGTACTGTATTGTACCGTTCTGTACCTGTACTTGTACTTCTGATGGAACTGTACATGTGTACGTATGTACATGTTTACGTATGTACATGGTAATGTACTTATAATGTATTATAAGTTACTGTACTTGCACCGTACTGTACTGTATTGTACTGTACTTACACTTGTATTTGTACTTGTGCTAGTATTTGCATTTGTACATGTGGGTCAGTAGATAGTATCAGGTTTTAAAGAGCAACGACGTTTCGAACGTGTGTGAAACGTAGTCGATTGTGTTTCTAGTGCAATCACGGACGTTTGTAAGTCGAAATGTAACAAGATTGCATCGAAGACGTTCAGCATGGTTCGCAGTGATACAATTGTGGTCTGATAGACGCTTAGAGTTATTTGATTGTGGTGCAATAAGCGCACACACAGAAAAGAGAAGCAGTATTTTAATGATTATGCTCCATTTGAGCTTCCCAACCACTCTTGAAAATATTTAAACGTATATAGTTTACAACCTGTGTGTATATATTATTAACACAATTACGTAGACAGTATGTATATGTATATGTATTTGCAATGTTAAATGTTACTGTATTTCTTTCTTTTATGTAGCATAAAATAATATTGTACTGTATTTCTGTTCTATGTAATTAGTATTATTATTTAAATAATTATAGATAATAACTATAAAATTATTTAATTCTTTTGATTATATTAACTTTTATTATAATTTTAAATTTAAAAATAATTTTTAGTAATGTTAATTGGAATAATAATTATTGTTGTTTTTATTTTCGTGCGACTTTTTTTGGACTTGCTTTGGACGAACATTGATTCCTTTGATTGGTTGATTGATTGGTTGATCGATTGCTGCGAATAGAAGTGTGTAAACCATAAAATTTCGATTCGAGATGGGAACTCAGTAAGAGGTCCGATATGCTACAAGGATGGATCCGAAATTTGTTTTAGAAATTTCGCCGCAGTATAGTAAATTATAATACATTATAAAAAAACGATTTCGTTTTACATTTTATTCTTTATTACTATTTTCTCCTTACATATAATACATTGTTACATACACGTGCACACGCATACATTCTTACATATAGATGTTAATATACATTACTATATACAGTTTTATACATGCTCCTCCTCCTCCTCCTCCACCGTCTCCATGTACTCAGAAATGCGATAATGACCCCACGGAAGTGTGCGTACTCGATCGGGTAAGACGAATCTTTTGTCGTCGTACGGACTGAGAGCGAGTTTTTCTTCGCTTATCGAATAGACGTCGTGCAATTTCGAACGAATTAAATTTTGACGAATGTGCTTTTCCGAATCGTCGCGCAAGCAACGAACGTAGTCTTCGAAGCGAATTTCGTTCGCGACTACGTTCTTTTTTATACCTTTAATTTTTCTCGTTTCTTTTTTATTGTGCACGCGGAGGGAGTACATTTTCGCTCTCAGTCCGACGAACTCGGTCATCGGGACTCCGTTGTTTTCGTCCTTCATGAGGCCGGGCACCTTCTTGTTTACGCGCGGCATACCGTATGGGTTATCCGCTTCGTAATCGCTCGTGTCGAATCGGGTGACGACGTCGCGTTTCATCGTCTCGTACGCGTCCTCGCACTCGAGTTCGTAAATCAAGCTATCGGTGTCGGTATAAAGGATTTTACAGTGTTCACCAAATTTCGGAAGCATGTACTCGTATTGGAAATCGTACAAGCATACTTTCGACACGTCCAGCACGCTCATACCGACGTATATCGGTTTATTGAATAGCACTTTTAATTTGCGCAACTGGACGGCGATTACGTTTTCGGAGAAAATCGCGCGGCTGTGAAAGTTCGGTTTCGCGATCAGAGCTTCCGCGCCGTACCGACCTTCCCAGTGCGTCACCAATTTCACGTCAACGTAGTGTCGCACGTTCTCCATCGTTTTGCCGAATACCGCGTTGTTCATCAATTTGTACAAAGTTTTCTGAAAATCGCTGGTCGCGCGTGTTCTAAAGCCGGTGTTCAATTCGATATATTCACGAAGCCAATGGGATTGCTGGAATTCCAAGATGCGACGAATTTTTCGGAGTCTCAAACCGTGGCGCAGACATTGCTGCAAGTACCGGTAATGTACTACGTATCGTTCCTTGTCCCGTACTGTCGCGAGTAGTTTCGTCTGGTTTCCGTCGGTCGACTGTTCGCGTACCGGGCAAAACGGGAGATCCGCGTGCGAATCGTGCAGTTCCGTCGGGTACTCGAGGTCCACTTCCAAAAAGTATCCCTCGGGCCCGTCGATCGGAACGGAATTGACGTCGAAATTGGCTACGCGCTCGGCGTCGTCGATCCAACGAAATCCTCCGTACGGCATGCATTGCGACATTGCCCAACCGTACAGGTTGTTCACGTCAAAATACATGAGGTACGTCGACGGTTTCGCGGGATCGTACGTGGGCAGGTACTTGTTGTTGGCGCGCGCGTAACGATGGGAACACTGGCTCAGACCGCCGCGTATTCCGCGTTCCACGAACATCACCATGTCCACGTCGGTGAGCAATTCGAAAACGATGCCCGTGTGCTTTAGCATCGCGTCCCACGTGAACCCTGGCAACGTGCAGTAATACGCGGGGTCCAGCTCGTAGCTCGCGATGCACTGCGATCGAAAATTCTCGAAGACGTCCGCCAACAACAGAACGTCGGTCTTCAAGTACAGGTCGCTGTACTCGCCCAACGTCTTGACGCGAAAACTCTCCCACACGTTTAGCGCGTGCGCGTAATCCGATTCTGACACGTGACTGTCGTTCAACCGATTGTAGAACGCTTCGCGAGGCGGTAATCGCGTCTCGTTTAGTTTATCGTATGACGTCACGTAATCGTACGGGAAGACGCCCTTTCTGGTAAGGAGATCGAATTGTTCCTCCGAATAGTTTCGAAACTCCTTTCGCAGGATCATCAGTTCTTCCTTGCCCAGATCGGACGACAGTTTATCCAGACTCGAGGCCAAAAATTTATACGAGTCGATGAATCTGAATTTCACTTCCTTCTTCCCGTCGATGCCCGTCCCCTTGACATTCTTCGTGAAAGAGATGTACTTTTCTTTCGTCAACGGAAGCAGATCGACCTTTCCCTCGAACGCCGTAGCCAATTCTTTTATCACAAAGTGCGCGTCGTAACCCGATAGATTGTGAAACACGACCGGGACAGTAAATGAATCCTGGAAATTTAGATTACAGGTCGAATGAGCCGCGCCTCTGTATCTACCGGTCACGTGACAGTGATCGCGCACTTTTACGTCGGATTCGAGGAAAGGTTTTCCGCACACGTGGCATTCTGTTGCGTTATAAAAATTGTGGCGTTGCGCGATAGACATCGATTCAATCGGTATTATCGTTTTGAATATGTCATCAACGGTATCGGCCAATTTTCGCATCTCTTTCACGAACCATTGGACGCAGTCGGAGTCACCGCGGTACGTATGATACGCGCAAAGCGATTCGTCGTGCGCGCACTTCACGTAGTATCCCACGCTGAATGCCCGGTGATGTTGGTAGATGTACGAACGACGGTTTTGTTGTTGTTGTTCCGGCTGCACGTCCTCCAGCAGGCACTCGAAGTCTGCGTACACTATGAACGGCACGCGTTCCTTGCGGAGATAGTTTTTAAATTGCAGCCACTTGTTTTGCTCGGAAGGAAGCTCGACGGCGCAATCGTTTAATCGCGCGCAATCGACGCTGTGCGCGTCCAGTTTCTCCTTCGAGTAAAAGTAATGGAGGCATCTGAAAACGACATACACTTTTAGTATTTACGCAATCCTATAGACATAATCGAAAAACAAACTACTTCAAACGTACCTTTCGCAAATGAAAATTGCACCGTGATGTTGTGACACTTGTGCACGAACCAGTCTGGACAGATTGCGGATACAGGTGAAATGATTCTTCCGCTCGTCCTGCGGATCCTGTACCAGCAGCAAGTTTGCGTGCCTCTCCCTCTTCGACGCGGTCAAATGGACCGGGACGCACTTTTCCTCCTGCCACTGGTACACGTTTACGGATACGTCGTTGCAAGCTTCAAATTTCTTGATCTGGTTCAGAGTCATGGGAAGACTCACACAGTCCGTACGAAGTACCCGCGAATAATGGGGGTACGATGCTAGTCTGTCGACATGATCGGATGCTGGATAAAGGCTGGCGACGACCGACCACAGGAAACAGGCGTCGTCGTTGCACTTCACATTCACCACGGCTCGCTTCGTTTGTACGGCGCGCGGCAATGGCACGTTGCATCCAGCGCGAAGCGGATTGTATTTGTTGATGTTCACCATTAAATTGTGAACGTTGACGAGCGTCCAACCACTGTCACGCTCCTGAAACTCCTCCATCGCCGCAAGCAGAGGTTGCACCACGCGAGTCGTGTACCATTCGCGCAGATTCGACGTCTCAAACAGTACGTGATTTCTCGTCGTGAAGCTTTTCACGTCCGTTTCGTCTTTTAGCGAAAACTCTGCGTTCAGGATCGTATTCACCGCCACGCTGGAGTGTGCGGTGATCGAGTCCGTTAGATGCGAAAGCACCAGCCTACGAGCGTCTTTGAAGAATCGACGAGGATCGAGATGTTTCACGTTCACCACCGTTCCCGTTGCGATGCGATTTTGAAACGCCGATTCCACGTCTTCCCATACGACACTCGGCCCGCTCGAACGTCCCACAAGACCGTGTCCCATTCGCGAGAATTTTGCACGCACTACAGCACGTAAAGTTTGGATGCGAGCGATAACGGCGGTGATGCGTTGTTTCCTGCCGATCGACAATCGTTGTCCTCCGTGCAAATATTCATGTATGAGGCGCAAATATTCGTCGCACTGTTCCATCCAGTTCCGATATTCCGCGGACGTACGCAGTAACGCCGACCTCTTCGTCAGCGTTTTCAACATGTTCGTTGCAAGATCCATTGTTTTCTTCTGGACGTACAACTATCACCTCGAAATCCGTTTCACAATTGTTCGCTCCTCGCTGGAGATCGCTTATTAATACCTCCCGACAAGGTCACGCGCTTTCCTCGCGTTGTGCAAGGATGCGCGTGCACTTCGCCGAAAAGACGCGCTTCGCGGAAATTTCTCGAATCCCCGACCAGGACAGGAGTACGACGCATTTTTAATAGGTTGTATCATTTGCTTTCGTCGCTGCAAGGTCACGCGCTTTCCTCGCGTTGTGCACTTCGCTGCAAGGGTACGCACTTTCTTCGCGTTGTGCACTTCGCTGCAAGGGTGTGCGTGCACGTGGTCGCCGCGCCGCGCCGTTGCGAGCGAGCGAGAGCGATCATACATTAGAAAAGGACGATGTATTGTCAAAGAAGCAAATATGTTACTGTTTTTTCTACGTATCCAACTGAATAGACACCTTTTGTATACCATTACTTCGTATACTCCTTTTTTCGTACCATCCAGTGTACATGAACATTTCTTAAATTATTTGTTTCTTTTCTTTCAATATTGCGTGGCATAAGTATGTATATTCTATTCGTGGCTTTCCGAAAATCTGTACATTGTATCCAGTAAATTTTCCGCGTTCGTAAACGTTCTGCGCACGGCTACACCCTCCGCCGTTGATTCCGCGACCATCGTTTCCGCGAGCGGCGAATTCGAACAACATTCGCTCATAGACTGCGAACTATTAGCGCTAGGATTACGTTACATTGTAAAAGAATCAAATATCTAACTGAATAAACACCGTTTGTATACCATTACTTTGCATACTCCTTTTTTTGTACCATCCAGTATACATAAGTATTTCTTACATTCTTTTTTCTTCTCGTTCGATATTACTCAGCATAAGTATATATATATTCTAAAGACGGATAACAAAACAGGAAGAAGAACGCTGCGCGCGGTACCCCACTATATCGCGCGGATTGGATTTCATGGCGATAACTCGGCTGCTGCTGTTCGAGAACACTATATCGAGGGGCAACATACGCACACACATTCCAATAATGAACGTTACAGAACATTCGCATTTCTTTTCTTTTCCTAATGAAGGTTACTGTCGACGCGTTGGAAAAGGACATGCACGACCGCCTCGCGTTGAAAAAGGACGGCGCGACATTTGCTGCAAGGTCAGGCGCGTTTCTCGCGTTGTGCAATTCGGCGCGTGCACTTCGCCGAAAAGACGCACTTCGCGGAAATCTCTCGAATCCCCCCGACCAGGGCAGGAGTACGGCGCATTTTTAATAGGTTGAATCATTAGCTTTCGTCGCTGCAAGGTCACGCGCTTTCCTCGCGTTGCGCAATTCGGTGCAAGGGTGCGCGTGCACTTCGCCGAAAAGACGCGCTGCGTTAGAAAAGGATGGCGCGATATGCGGACGAGCGTGCGTTAGAAAAGGACGCCGCGATATAGAAAAGGATGACGCGATGCGTCCGCGCCCCCCGCCCCGCTTCACCCCCGCGCCCACACTTGGTCCAGAATGCCCATAGTATAGCTACTGATGTCTAACTGTGATTGAGGTGTTACATTCTTCGCATATTTTTGGTGGTGATTTGTCCATTAAATGTTCGTGCGTTAGGTTTGTGTGCCCAATTCGAAGTCTGGTCATAACGACTTGGTCTCTCCTATTTAACGTATTATCCTGTATTTTATGGTTGAAATCTTGAATTAGGCCGTGGATTTTTGTGCGTTTGGTGTTTTAAATGACATTCCATTCCTCCTTGATAATTTTTCTAATTTCTCTAATTTTTCTTTCATGAGCAATGTGTTATTTCTTACACAGGAAACATATATATATACGATACGAGGACGTGTATGTTATATTCCACTGTTTCATCCGCTTCAGGGGTCGCTGCAGAAATTTTTGCACATCGAAGACGTCCCCTTTGCGGCAATCCCAAACTCCACCGCGTTCACCCTGCCGCAGGCAAGGTGGTCGAAGTGGCAAGTTAACCTGTGGGTGTGAACCCCGCCAGTCGCGGAATTAACTAATGCTCGGTCGCATAATGCGCTCGTAATTTTGGCCCCTTTGCCAGCACTATAACACCCCTATGTTCGCTTTAAAACACTTGTCGACTTTACGGAGGTTGCACATATACTCGTTTCAACGAAAAGTGAGCGAGTAGTTATAATAATTTACGTTGTGTTATCAGTTTCACCTACTGTATCGTAATCAGGATTATTTACGTTGTTTAATTACTATCGTTCAGTGTAATAAGGAAATCAAGTTTGAAGCGTTTCGCAGGTTATCTGGCTGTAATGGTTAGGCTACGGATTTTTATGAAAAATGAAGTTTGTGTAAGCATTACTAAAGAATTAGAACTTAAAAAACAGAACGTTTAATGTTCTAAACATTCTAACATGAATACTACTTGTATTTTAGCCTATGTTAACAGTCTCGTAGATTTTTGAGAAAAATCGTGAAGGAAAAATTACTACATTGCGTAGTAAAGAAGCAGGATAGAGTGAAATGCGTTCCTTTCTACCATCTTAAAAGGAAAAACCCTAGTAGCACAAAAATATTCATTAAATATTTTTTTCAAATATTGAAAAAATATTTTTTTAGCCACACTTTTTAATATGAAGTAAATATTGTATCCAAATATTATATACATATACAAAAAATATAAAAGGAATATTCAGAAAATATGAAAGAGATATTTAGAAGATCTATAATAAACATCTAAAATATGTTTCATTTATATTCATAAAATATTAATTGAATATTCAGACAATATTGAGTAAATATTATACTTGATATCTAAAAAAATATTTAAAAAAAATTTAATTTCACATGGTTCGGGGGGGAGGGGTTACAAAGTTCGATATTATCTTACAGTTCATCGTTTACGCTGTAAATATGCTACATTTAAACCGTTTTTACCTTTGAAAAATGTTTTTGGCACTGCTGGGACTCGAACTCCAAACCTATAATAGACTACACGTTACTTACTTTCCCAATGAGCCATGGGACACTTCCTTAGAAACATTTTGCAAGCTTATACATGTTGTACGACATATGACGGACAAACGTATTTTAAATATAGTCTATTACTTGAACAAACCTATACTTTTACAAAAGTGATAGAATCACTTATAAGAAATATCAAACAAAATTTTGTAGGAAAACAATAAGTGTTTTGCCAAACATAAAATTAACTTTATTGGCTAACACAAATACAATTTGCATGATATTTTACTTTAAATATAAAATAACCATTTCTTATAATTCTAATATATCTATATGCAAAAAAATATTTTATTTCCAATATTAAATAAACATTTACTTCATATTTGGATAAAAATATTTTATTTCTAATATTAAGTAAACATTTACTTCATATTTGGATAAAAATATTTATTTCTAATATTAAGTAAACATTTACTTCATATTTGGATGAAAATATTTATTTCGTAATATAAAATAAATATTTCTTGTATATTCAGGCAAAAATATTTTGTTCAAAATATGAAATAAATATTATATGCATATTTAAATCTTAAAAAGAGATTCAATCTCTTTTTAATATTACATGAATATGTATTTAATATTTTGTGCTACTAGGGAAATAGCGCATGTGTTTCTAAATTTAATAAACCAGCGTAGTAAAATTTACGGAAGGCTGTGATGTACAGCGACATCTACGCTTCGGAAAGAAGTGGCGTCTCGTGACATAACCTCAATTTGCTTGGTTTTTAGCGTTGTTTTTTCAATGCCTTTAGTTTAATTTGTATAGTTAATATTGGAAAAATTTATTTCCTGACATAGGTATTTGCTACGGGCCTAGCCGTTAACAACACGAATCTAAAGGACTGTGCATGAATTTGAGGGGTTGAAGCCAAAGACTGCACCTATCAAAAAACTAGTAACATCGGATGATCAGCCCCTCGATACCAAATAATTTTGGCCTGATGCATTTTTTCCTATCACCAATAGCAGCCAGGTTATTCAGGTGGCCGGTTTTAAGTGCCTCACCCTGTATAAGACGAGTTCCGAAATAATCTTCCACAACTCAAGCGCGAGTCCGTCAGCATAGGACTACTGATAATGAAGCAAGTCTTGGTTGATCCGATGGTCCAAAACGAAAATTGTCGCGGCCCCCCTTCTCTTCTTCCACCCCGAAGTTTTCCTCCTCCAGTCGTCAACACTTTGTATAACCAATAACAATTCTCTTATTTATCCTATACCTCGCCTTCTCCGTCGCCGAGCATACCTCAGTATTTCCATAAAGGAAAACTCTTTCTAGTTTGAGCAAAGTTCCAACTTTGCTACATTCGTGTAGTAAAAATCAGTACAGGAGGTTGTAGCTTTTACCAAGTCTTCAGAACCAAATATTACTACACTGGTGTAGTAAAAACATAACCACTTTCACCAATCCTGCCGTTTTAGTAATTTCGCACAATGTATACTATAAATTGAAACATTTTTTCTCTCAGTGTAGCATTGCCATAAACGTATAAAAGTCGCTGTTTAGTGATAAAGTTTGCTTTGTGAATATTTAATTTTAATAATTATACGTATAAAGCTTAATCTAATAGTTCCAAAATTTATGCGCATATAATTTTTGTTGACTTAGTATTATAATACTCTGTTTTCTCGGAAATAATCATACTTATGTACATCAAAATGATGTTGCCTCACTTCAATTTCCTGAACCGTTCTTCAGCAGTTATCTGAAATCGAATTCGTCTCCCCGCACTGATTCTTGTCTATCATGCGTTGTCGAGACGAACTTCTATTCTATTCCCTTCCCCTTACCGAAAAAAAACATAGGTGGATTAAGTACGTCGACAGACCGAATTTATCGAGCACCGAAGGAAAAAAAGGAGATGGGACGGTTTGATTCGCGCTTCGACAAATATCTCTACGGGCTCTTCCGATCCTCCCGTTCGATTTTACTCTTCCATGATTCCTCTTTTTCTCGTGCTACTGCTTCCGTTCCCATTTTTTCTTCCTTTCGCTTAATCGAGAACAGTCAACCCTGGCAAACATTGATTCCGTATGTCGCGATAGAGGGAGACGAAGCAGCGCTTCTGCTCAAGCACGATCATTAAAATAACGAGTGAAAGGATCCTCAGAGAAGACTACCCCGTTGAAGACGATCGCCTTCTTGTCCGTGTCGAAGCTCTGTTTCAAAGAGAACCTATGGGTACTAGGAATTAGTATCGTCAAGGTAACGAATAGTCCTGAAGTAGAGCATTGCTGGTGAGTCATAAAGGAAAGATGTGCGAGGGGAGCAGCGATTGAAGCGGTTTTGTGTAATATGGCCAGGAGATCAATATAGAACTGAAATAAAGAAATCGATTCTCGGTATCTCTTCTTCTTTCTGTGATTTTCATGGTCTGTTATTTAGCAAGTTCTTACGTATCTCGTGAAACTGCTGTTTAAAAATGTTCGGTTGCAAAGCTGTTATGTAGTAGCTCGGTAGTTACATATTCTTTGAAGATCAAAGGAATTAATTTATAAACTTATCAGTTTCCAATTTAAATACACCACTAGTGAGGTTTGAGGCTTTCACGGCCCGACATCATACAGTTCTCACTGTTGAGGCTTTCAACGCTGTGCCAGATTGGATTATACACAATCGGCTGTTCCTGAAAACCACATAGCAACAGGATAACAAATCCTTTTCGATGAAATCAAGGTCATCGCGAAAACTAACGGATACTTCCCTAGAAAGTATAGGGAAACTTCGGAAATAGCCAAGCAATCCCAATAACATCAACAGGGATACAGGCTACCACCTCAACCCAATCTGGAGCTCAATCCTCCCAGTTTTTTAAATTGTTCAGCTGTACAATTTAAAAAGCTTCCACTGGTGATCAATGAACCATATCATTGGTAATAATTGATCTATGACCTGCCATCCACATATAGGGTGTAAACTATATACGTTTAAATATTTTCAGGAGTGGTTGGGGAGCTTAAATGGAACAGAAAATGTCCCATACTAACTCCGGCACATCGACGAGGCAAACACATGGAAACAAGCAGCCGTTTAGGCTTTCTTTCCTCTGTGTGCATAGCCGATGCTCACTCCTACAAACATCCCCAATTTTTAAAACTTTATGACCGTGAAACTATAAGAGACAACAAAATGCATTACAAGTCTTTCTACGAGGTTTAATAGGGTGAATACACTAGAAGTCAGTCGACCACCCTCTAGTAGTCGACCACTTTTATTGTTTAGGTCAAAAAACTGAATATTTGAATAAATCATTTATTAAATGATAATTTTATATTGTTACTTAAATGTCTATCTTCAAAATACGACAAAAAGTGATTTTTAAAAGTAAAGAAAACAAATGCTTTTAAAATGATTTCTAAACAAGGTTTGATTCTATATGTACAATTGCTGGTTTCAAACACGAGTCGCCTGAAGCCGAGCTTTGAGAAAAAAATAGCTAATGTAATTCAGCTGTATACATTTTTCATTGAAAAATGAGGCTGTATTTATTTAAAAAGTATCAACATTTTTAGTTATGAGCTCGACAAATTTAACAAATGCGATAATTTAGATTACATGGTCGACTACTGAAGCGACTCGGACACTTTACTTTTAACATTAATTACACCTGTTCCAAAACTTTTATATACAAACAAAAAATATTAATGATACATTGAATAAATTTAAAGTATTATCATGTATATCATATATTTTTAAACATTGACTGTTTCGTTCTGTTAATACATATAATTCAAATTTAGCTTTAACTGGTCGACCACTAGTGCGTTCACCCTATAATATGCCTGAAAGTCGGCAAACCGCCTTGCATCGTAGCTGGTTTTCTGCCGGTCATCTGGCACCAGCGCGAGCAGTGGCGGTCGTGCCCTAGAAATCTGCACGGGCCGGGCTAACCGGGTTTTCCCCTTCCATTCCGGGCCAAGCGGACTTTCCCCTTCCATACTTTGGCCCAGCTAGCCCGCATAGTCCGTGCAGCCCTGCTGGCCTGGTCGGCCCGTTCGGCCCGTTCAGCAATGATCGCCTAGCGCGCTTGCGCGACTATCGAGTTTCAAATGCTCAGAGTGACTTTCGGCGCCACGCGTCTTACGCAAGCGCGCTAGGCGATCACTGCCGACCGGGCTAAACGGGCCGACCAGGCCAGCCAGGTTGCACGGACTACGCGGGTTAGCCGGGCCAAGGTATGGAAGGGGAAAGTCCGCTTGAGTGTAGTTGAGATGAGTAACCCCATTACTTCTCTGACTATGATCACCTCTGCTCGAGTCATTAAGCTAATAATTAACAAACGAAGCCCTTACCACAATTTTGGTATTCTTCTTTTTCCTCTTATTTTAGCGCCCACAATCAGCTTTTTCATTTTCTCACACCTGTAGTCTAACACCCTGTATACCTCTCTAAACCATTCAACATTCATCCAAACATTTTTCCCTGCGACTAACACGAACGACAAAAATTAAGATGATAATTTCAGATGGACAACTCTGCACATTATTATACAGGGTGTGCCAAAAATATGGAAACGGTCAAATATTTCGAAAACGGAATATTTTTGAGAAAAATGTTTTAGGGTTTTATGAATTCTATTGAACGGTCGTATCCGTTTGACCTTCAGAGGAACGGTCAAGGTTACATCAAGGTCAACATGATTTTTTTAAATGGAACACCTCATTTTTGATCATGCAGTGTTAAAGCTGACGATAAGATCTTTTTTAAAAACACTAGCTGATGACCTATTTCTCTTGAGAATTGCTTGAGTACTGAGCTTTAAATGTTTCGATGCTGTCAGCCTTATTGTTAGGACTATTTAGAGAGGAAGTTTCTTGATTAGACTTTGCACAATCATGGTCCTCACGTATGGGCTTAGGAAGGGCGATTTTAGCATTAATACGCATTGAGCATTTGAGATTTAGCATTAATGTGCTTTAACTCGTTAAATGTTCATATTGTCTTCTGCCTGTTTCTTGATCATGTTGACCTTGACGTAACCTTGACCGTTCCATTAAAAGTGAAACGGATACAGCCGTTCAATAAAATTTTTAAAACCCTAAAATATTGTTCTAAACCATTTTTTTAAAAAATGTTCCGTTTTCGAAATATTTGACCGTTTTCATACTTTTGGCGCACCCTGTATAATGTACTTGTTAAAACTTCATCAGGATATATTGTACTGTTACCTGAGATCTGAGATGAAAGTGAATATATTAGGCTTAATAACACGACGTATTCACATTTTCATATGATAATACAATAAAGAAATTCATACTTAGCAAAATTATTCGTGATATAAGGATTTTCTGGACAGACAAAAGGATTTATTAAGGACATTGTATAATACATGGATTTCAGAGGAATTGGGATACAAAATTTCTTTTCTAAACGTTCACAACCTTTCGCTCTTTATAATTCAATCGGTATGATATAGATCTTTCGGTATAAACCTCTCGCATTGCAACTATTTCCGGGCGTCCAGGAGATGCTCTGTACTCTCCTCGACCGATAGGCGTCCAGGTATTATCGCCGAACTCTCCTTATCAGTCAGGCGTCCAGGAACATTCCCGTACTCTCCCGTCGTAGGATCTAGCCATGCTCCTCCTAGTAGGCGTCCAGGTATTATCGCCGAACTCTCCTACCGGAGTATGCTATTTCTATCATCCGAACAGGCGTCCAGGTATTATCGCCGAACTCTCCTGTCGGAGCCCTATCCTGCTGTCCGAGAGCGGCCGATGGTCTCATCTCGTCCTCTCCCTCGGAGCAGCGGGAAAAGAGCTCGTGCCTCCGAAAACGCTTGATTTATACCCGTTCGTTGCTATCGGCGAACCGTGAAATCAACAACATCGACGCTAGGCGCGAGCTCGCGGTCTACGAATTTCTGGAAATCTCGCGAAGCTAGCCGCTTCTAGAATATTCTTTCGATCGATACAGCTTTCTCGATATTTCGCGAAGCTAACCGTTTCTTAAAATTACACTCTCACGCTACAATACTAATATTATAAATCCGAAAGTGTGTTTGTTTGTCTGTTATGTCTTCATGACTAAACTACTGAACTGATTGCAATGAAACTTCGAAGGGAGGTATCCTGTGATCTGGAGAAGGTCAGAGATCAGTAATATCGACATTCTTTAAGGAAGAATTATATTGATCAGCTTTATTTCTTCATCATATTCGTGAGTGGGTATTTCAGATTCCATGCAACCACGACACGACTACTTGCCTAGTTCACGCAAAATTGAGAAAGACTGTTATGCTGTCGTATGGATTCGATGAGTCCTTCAAACTTATATTGATGCATCGTTGGGGCCATGTAGTTCACGAGAGTATTTTACGTGATGCAGTAGGGTGTCACTATCGCACTGCGATGTGCAGAAGCCGTATCCGACATTGAAACCGCTTGGCTCGACGTCTATACGCCAGAAGCGCGGAAAAAGACATCGAAATGGTTTATTTTGGTTTGAATCTATGAGCCGTAAAAGGGATAGAAATAGCAAACACTGAATCCAGAGATATCCTTCGTTTTATACATATAAATGGGTCAGGAAAAAATGTGAAAATTTTAAACATCGCGATGGACGGTTATTTGAATTGATTTTTTTATAATGATCTAACACTATACATCTATACATCTCCCGAAGCGTGCAAAATCAGAGGTGGTTTTTTCAGACTTGACAATCGTTATACAAGCATATTCTGCGCTTATTCAGTAAAATTCCGAGTCCAACAGGGTTACAATTTGTACCCTTACTCTTTATTTTATTTATCAGCGATACGTGTATCTGAATTCTAAATGCTTTCGATACTGTCACTATCTTTTATACGCCGATAAGCTGAAACTATTGCACTCATTAGACTGTCCTACATGCCAGAGATTCATGCAATCGGATTTTCTCAGACTGGAGACTGAAATTATTGTACTATATACGTTTTTAATTACAGAGTATACGACTATTACGAGTACAGACGAGTTACGTAAAGTAACTCTAAAAGGGCTCGACTGCATAACGTATTTTCTAGAAAAGAGTCTAGCGCAGGCGATGCTGATTTTCGGGGAAGTGTAAGAGTTTTAATTGAATTGATGCAGCGGCAGTTTCTATCGGCCTTGCATGGCGACTTCCAAGCAAGATCAAAGGTCTTAGGATAAGAGGTTTGAATGGCGCCCTTTTAGAGTTGCTTTACATAACTCGTCTGTACTCGTAACACGACAATGACCATTAAGTTATTGGGGTCAAGGTCAAGTGAGCTGCGTCCCATAAACAGCAGTTTCATCCGTTCACGAAATTTGTCCATTCAATCTATATTATGATGCTGCCTCAAGAACTCACCAGGGATTCTTTCTGACTTCGATGTCCAATGCCAGTATATGACAATAAAAGTTGTCCTACTTTCTTGATGCTTTCCAGCTTATAGCCAGTTTAATTTATCATTTCAAAATGGTTCAATATTGGACTGGAGAAAACTGTCACATTACAAGTTTAGTTGAAATCAAACGTATTCGCTAAAAACCCTGAATTACATTTTGTTAATATTTATTTTTTCTACTAAGAGAAACAACGCAATATTGTGTACAAACATTGGTTTGCGTGTTTGCGTTTCAGCTGACATCTAATTCGAGTCAATTGTTGAGTTTTGTGACATCCATTAAAAGTTGAAATGGATGTTTTCTTGAGGATGACAAAAGAACGTATATTCTTGTAATTGTTTCAGATGTATGTACTCATGAATACTCCGTTGACAATGATACTCGATCAAGATAATTAATCTTGCAATTAACTAATTTGTTGGATGAGGAAGATGACTCTTAAGCAAAATGCACTTTCGTTCAGTGCTCAATGAAGGACGGCCGAAAGTGCTTAAACCTAGCGGAAAGAATCGAGGAATCCATTAGGGACAATTAAGTGTGCTCCCAGTGATACGAATAAATGACTGACCGATCGTTTTTGTACCAAGTTTTTAAAATGAATCTTCTTTTAATTGAAAATCGTTCTTTCTCGATAAAATCGTGCGTTTAAAATGTGTCTATGTTATATTTTTTAATTTATAATTGTACTACAGATTTTGTTTACAATTTGTTCAGTTACATGTTATGAATTTCCATGCTTTTTCGTATCTTTATTTTCGCATTACATATATCTATACGATAGAATTCGATTACATAATTACAGTAAATTGTATACGTATTTTAATTTAGACAATTATTCATTACAAATATTTTTCATGCTGTGCAAACCTTCAATTCGTTTAAATTTGAACAAGTAACAATTTGAAATTACTGTTTGCTTATTTATTTATTTTTTGTTAATAAGATCGAAAAAGTGTATATGTTTTTGTAAAAGAAAGTAGTATTTTTCCTTTCATTTGTTTGAACAGACAGAAAAGCTAGTTAACCCAAACAGAAAAATCAATGGAAAATCACGATACAGTGTCATGGAGCAAGTAGACTGCACAGATTCGTAGATAGTCGCTGTGGCACGATACATTTACCACAGATAGCTCTATTTGTCGACGTACTCGACTTTCCCCGACGATATAGCACATTATTTGATACCAGTCAATCTCCCGGAAAATAGGGGTGGACTGAAATTTACATTCAAATTTTGTGTCTCCTCTTTCGTAGAGAGATTGAAAATTATACGACCATCAGATGCGGCATAGACACGGGCATTTTTCCTGTCCGTTCAAGAAAGTTTCCGAATAGCAGTGTGGCCATGGTATAAAATGGAATTTATTTTCGACGAATCGTATCTCTTGCTTGGACGTGCGCTTTTTCTCCCTCTAGAATACCACTGTGCCGTTGTGTGACGTGTCGTCGGTGGTTGCTTCTTATTGTTACTCAACGACAAATGGAACTCCTTCCGCCTCGGAGTTCGTCGTTTTTTAGTTCCAGCAAGAAGTAACGAATAACTGTGCGAAATGATTGCTCGTATGGAGGTAATAGGTTCGCGTTAAGTGGCGTTTCCTGCTGGAACTATCTTGAATCCTTTGTCTGGCCAGATAGAACTTGTGTGACATGAAATACAGACAATGGTTTTCTTGCTCTTTTGTGAATTTACGTAGAATTTTACTCAACGTTTTTCGTTCTACATATAGTATAATAACGCTTTTAGTTTCGTCATTGAAATTGTTGGAATCATGTTCGAATTCCTCTGTTTAATTCTACTATTTTGGTAAGTTATGTCACCATTTTTTAGACATTGCCGGTAGTGCAATTAAAAAATGTTTCAGACAAAACTTTATCAGTACTCAGTTGACTACATGTTCGCATATTTTTAAATATTAAAAAATGCTTTTTACGTAAAGAAGTCAAGGTCACCTTGATTTGCAATCCGTTGTATACGACACAGCAATCAATAATGTTCAAGAACTTCAGAACAGCATAAAAACTGAATGTAATAACATAAACCGAGACGCCCTAATTATGGCGTCAACGAAAAATCTAATACAAAGAGTGGAGCTCTGTATCACAGAGAATGGATCATCATGGTTCGAACATCTGATTTAACCTTATTTATTTTGTAAGAAATAATTTTTCATTAAAATTACGTTTGCACAAAATTTTCGGGTTCAAGGTCATTTCAAGGTCATAGTATAATACATTCTTCAATTCGTCTCAACGTCAGTAACAATCCTGTGATATTAAAAAGATATGGTGCCATTAAAAAAGTCAAGGTGACCTTGAAATGATTGTTTGACCTTGGAGGTGACCTTGACTTTTTTTTTTACGTAAAAAGCATTTTTTGAGATTTAAAAATACGCGAATATGTAGTCAACCGAGTACTGATAAAATTTTGTCTGAAACATTTTTTAATTGCACTACCGGAAATGCCGAAAAAATGTTGACATAACTTAACAGGAAGACCCTGTATACAGGGTGTAACAAAAATGTTGCAGTTCCTTGGACTGGGTGATTCCTGAGGTAATTTTAAACAATATTTTCCTTAGCGAAAATGTTAGGTGGGGCTTTGTTAGTTATTAACTGACTAGTTATTAACTGAAAACACCGACCAATCAGGCAGCGCGGGCTCCAGCTGTGAATAGTATTGGCCCCCCATCGTCCGCGTCATCATTAATCCGCTGTACTCGCTCCCCAATTGGTCGGTGTTTTTCGTTAATAATTCGTTAACAAAGACCTAACATTTTCGCGAAGGAAAAAGTTGTTTAAAATCACTTATATTTTTTGAGTATAGTAGAATATTTCGCTTATGTAAATTTCAAATATCCCGAATTTGTATTATTCAATATTATTCAGATATAAGCAGTGGCGTAGCCAGACTTTTTGCCGCCCTTTTCAAAATGTATTGTATACGTATAAAAAATATTTAAAAAAATCAAACCAATAATTGTTGAGTTGTGTTAACAGTCAAAGGAGTGGAACTATATAATAAACTACAAAAGCTAATGATGAAACAGGTATTGTAACATTTTTCAAAGGCAAATATAATGTATTGACTGTGTGCTACTACCGCTGAGAAGCAGTCGCTGCAGTATAAACAATAAACAAAGAATGCCATATGTTACATTGTTTTATTCCTTTAATTATACTACCATCATGTTTCATAATATTTACATTTTATTGAAAAATGAAATTGTCTCACGTGAAAAAAGTCGCCCAGGGCGAACCGCCTCCTCCGCCCCCCTAACTACGCCACTGGATATAAGATTACAGTTTGATTTTAACCTTCATACAGAATTTGTAAAAGTCCACCAAAAAGCGAATTTAAATCAAATCGACTCACAATCAGTGCCATGTACATATTTCCAAAATGTTAACGTAGAAATAAAATTCAGTCTGTGTAATTATTGTTTCAATACAACGTTTTAATCCAAATAACTCATCATCAACAAAAAATACGAATTTGCCATTTCATTTTCGATGAAATTAACCCAATTTCCATAACAACGAAAACTTAAATTAATATTTAATCCAAATTTAATAATATTATAGTAGTGTTTAGTATTACAAATATTAATTCGATTAGTAGGGGTTTTACTGTTATCCGAAATATTATTAAATAATTATTAGATACAAGTATTTTTCGATATTTAGTTTAGGATGACATTATTCATATGTATATTAACCGGAAAAGATCTTTTCTAGGAATATAAGTAAAAAATGTTACTGGAACTATAAAAGAGGCAAGTGTGCTATTTTAATTTTTGGTATTCTGAAACTTGAGACATAACTCTGCAAGTAATACCATAAAATACATGCGTCATCTTGTAGGAGAAGGAAAAGTATATATAAAAAAAAGGGACAAGTGTTTGAAAGGATTCAGGTCTGACGCAGGTCAAGGCGTCCCATCAGTATTAACAATTAGAAATTGTAGCCCAGAAGTATTAGATTAAAAAGTGGGCAATCTGTAAAAAAACTAAAGATAGGTGGATCTTTTCACGATTCGCTGATGTTTGTGATGAGTATGAACTTCTGAAAAATCACCGTCGATCGGCTGCCGGCTTCCCCCCCCCCCTTTTTTTGGATCAAATGTTAAAAAAGTAGTTTTTCGCAAATAACTAAAAAATGGTTAGTCTAATCGAAAAATGTTTTAGATAAAAGTTTGAGAGCGTAGAATTCTGCGTAAAAAAGGTTCTATAATATTTTTTGAGGAACACAACCGTTTTTGCAATAATACGTCAATGTTTTCACGGTGGTATGTACATTATAATGGGAGCAGTTGCAAGGATTACTTTTTGTTTAATGATAAATAAATGATAGTCAAACAATAGAAATCTAATTTTTTATTATAAATTCATATTTATATTTGGCTATAATATGATTGGCTATTAAGCCTATTTGGCTTTAATATGAGTAAACATAATGAATAGAGACTTCAAACTTTTCTTCTGCAAATAAAAAACCAAAAAGTGAGGAGTATCTGATTACCCAGCAATCTATAAAAAAAACTGACATTTTGAAAATTAAATCTTTGGAAGTTACTGGAGAAAGTATAATTTAACGATAATGAGGTCAACTATTACTAAAACTTCGCACATTGTTCACAAGTATATTGTCCTTTTCTGCTGCCTCTATCAGCACTAGTTCAAAATTTTCAATTTTTAATCATTTTCAGTTTTTTATGATTGAATGTTTTTTTATATACGTATATATGAACCACAGCTACATTACAAATAATTATCATATTTATAACAATAATAGTATTTAAATGAACAAGAAGACTGATCCGATTCGCTTGAAATAATGCGATTCGATTAGCTCCGATATAAGAGTGCAATTTTTTAGCCCAATATGTACATACTAAAACACTTGAAACACCATGGAAACTAATAATAATAAATATATTTAAACATTCAAGCTTTCCTTTTTATTTAACATACGAAATTGCATATCTTATATCCTCGCAAAAATCCGTCTGTCTCACTGAAAATGAGTGTCGATACCAAACAACAGTTTTAAGAATTGATGGACTATTGTAATAAATGCAGGACAGATGGATGAGGTAATCTGAACGATCGGAATGTCTGTTTCTATCGCGATATAAAAAACACGGACTGAATTTTGATCCGATTCACCCCGGTTTATCCTAGTAGAAGTTTTTTTCATTCGTTAAAAATAATCTTCAATAATAATAAGTTATTTTTTCTTTGAGCATAGAATAGCTTTCACCTATCGTCAGAAAAAAATAGTTATAGGGCGCTGTGCCGATCATCATTTAAAATTCTTTTCGCATTCACATCATCGGTTTTTGATCTCTGGTTGCAGACTTTTTCTCTGAACCGCTTGTAACACGGTTTACCGACGAAAAATTCGGCGGTGTTTCTAAATACAAAACACAGAAAACGCATTTCCGGAATGCTTAACGATGACGAATGAGCACCGTTATTATCGCGGTGTGACCGGTGGGCCAACGACGGGCAAAAAACCATTCGTTCAAATTAAGAAGTTGATTCGGATTTAATGGTGTTTTCGCGATTCAACTCACCCTTTATGCTGTTTTTCCCGCATGACCTACAACATCGAATTTAAACGAAATCAGGTCGTGTTTTACGCACGGACCCTCATTTTCAATTCTCTTTACACTGATATCGTTCACCCTGTCTCTGAAATCCGCGGTCGAAATTGACTGAACAAACTTCGTTTTTCTTTCGATTACTTTGATATGTACGGTATAGTTAGAGTAGAAAAAGTAGTTGTAAAAATTCTTAATTAAATTTTCAATTAACGGTCGTTTTTATGTCGCAAAAAGAAAGTTTCGATTAACTTCGTTGCAGGGAACGCTACTTTCGTAACAGTTATGATGTTGCTGCTATTACAACAACCGGTAAAACTATCGCTAAATAAGGCGAAGTAAGAAGGGTTCTTGCTAAGTAATTATATAATGTAAAAAGTCTGCTTGTTAGTCCCTTAAAATACATTTATAGTGTTTGTTCGATATAAGCTCATTATTGGTTTATGCATGAAGAACCTGTACACACACGCACACACACACACACGCACGCACGCACGCACGCACGCACACACACACACACACACACACACACACACACGAGAGACACACACATAAGAGTGACAAAGACGTATTCCTTCACTACAGAAAGGTTTTATATGTTCTTTACTATAGGTTCTTCATGCATAAACCAATAATGAGCTTATATCGAACAAACATTATATCTATATATATATTATTGTCGCTTATCGAATCGCTCACAAATTTCCATCCTCCCGTAAAGATTACTTAAATTGTTTTTTTTTTTTTTTTTTAAACTAAATAACTACTCGACCAAATTGGACCAAAATCTAATCAGGGCTGAGTTATCTCAAGTTTGGATGTAATCGTACGACAAAAATTCTGCTTACATACGCACGCGCACGCGCGCGCGCGCGCACACACACACACACACACACACAGTATAGTAATTTTTCACACACACACACAGACTATAAGCTAAAAATACTCAGAAAATGTTGGGAAGACCTTGAAATGTCAAGATATACCAAAAAATCGATTTTCGATTTTCGAGGAAGTTAAAAATATACCTATTAATAATAATTTCTTATTATGGCTTATTATTGCCAAATTGCAAAAAAGGGCTCTATAGCGCCCTTCGCAGGTGTATAAATAATATTTAGAAAAAAGAACTGTGAGAAAACACTGTTTCTTCGCTTCTGAGTCCTTGAACAAAAATATTGACAAAATCCGAGCTCTTTGTTTAAAAACATGGCCGGGTCCTTATCGCACCCTGCCATGAATGGGTTAAAGCAGGGCCGACATAAATTACTTGGACCTTGGGTATATTCCTATATTTATATTGAATGTAATTATTAAGTTCTAAATGTTTACAAAGCATTGATTGTTATTGCAATTATCATAGGGAACACTTTGCGAAGTCAATTGCTTCTTTATCAGCAAAAATTGGTATATATAAATTTTATTATGTGTATACGGGCCTAGGTAAACTGCTACGGTACTATTCTTTAACCACGTGACCATAGGTTATTGCCATAAAGTATCTATATATCATATCATGGTCCATTTTTTCCGCCACATGCGGCGGTAATCGCGTGCTGAATACCCTTAAAGGTTACTTTTAGCGTGGTAGAAAGAGTCGCATTTCACACTAAGGTGCTTCTTTACTACGCAGTATAGTGATTTTTCCTCTCCGATTTTTCTCAGTGTATGTATAAACACTAAAATTTAGTCGAGTAATTTAGTAAAACAATGTCACTACTCGCTATTTGACCAAATTACTGGACGTGTATGAACCAGCCTTTATAGCAAGAAGTTAGTGTAGTTTCTTCGACGCGAACAGTTTTCTAAATGATGAACAAGTTGGGGGTTCCTTTCGTCAGCGTCATTACAAGATCTCGTGACAATGTTACACACGTGTAAGCACTGGGACGAATGCGTAGGAACAGTTTGTGCAATGTTAGCTAAATTCTCGTTACGCTAGTGGCCATGTTGGCCGTGTGTAATCCGGCTTAATCCTCGCAAAAAGGCGAGTCGAGGCTCAAGTAGATCAAGCCGGCATTGCTCGGGCGCGCAGTAGTGCGTCCACAGCGACACAGCAGCACGACTCGATGTTCAGGGCTAACGTGGATTTATTTCTGTTCTGAAATCGCTTGTTCTCGTCCTCGCTGACAATAGATTCCATGTTTTATGAGATTCATCGATTCGTTGAGTCGTAAATTAGTGGCGATTGATAAAGCGGGGAATGGAGATGAATTCAGATGTACAGATTCATTATTTTCGGTAGTTTAAAAAATAAAATTTGGATGTTTTAAAAGGATTTTTTTACGATGAGTACGCAGATATCTTTTGTTACTACATGTTGTGGATTATTCGATGTGTTAATTTTATCTTAATTTAAGAAATAGAAATATAAGTAAATAAAAATTTTTTATTTATTATTATTTACAATATTCACAAATGTTATTTTTGGTATTTAGAAATGTATAATGTCAATATTAACTTATTAATATTTAATTGTAATGTTACTTTTTCATATTTCAAATATTTACTATTAATTTGTTTTGAACTGTTGTGTTTAGTATTCTTTTCTATCTATCGTGATACTTTTTCATCTTTGTTATCTGGTTAAATATTTGTTTATACTTGCCTTTCGTAGAACATCGATTTCCTTAATATTATCCAATGTTAACATATTCGCACATGATGATTTTACATTTGATTCTGGATAATGTTCGTATGCAAATGAGGCGTTGCAAATTTGTGGAACATAAATGAGGATGTTGCATATATCACTACAAAAAATATAGCAATTTTAACTAATGTTATACAAGAAGTGAATTTTCGTTTTTGTAAAATAAATTTAGATTGATTATTTGAACGTTTCGAAGTATTACAAATGTGAATAAGTAAGAAATGAAAACATAAAAGTTTCTCTCTTGGAGGTGACAATCAAGGCACGTAACTGGTTCGATAGAAGGCAATACGATTAGTTTATGGCAAGGGTTGAGCGAAGTTAAGATCGATTTTTCCTTTGTTGCCTTGTTGCCTCTCGAAGAATATTAACTTTTAAGGAAGATGATGGTAGAAGAGATTAGCCGTGCTATTCTTAAAGTCGAATTGAAAATGTCTAAAGTACAATATTTTCTGCTTCTTTTCATTTTTCATTTCTGTATCAGAAACATTCGTTTGTATTTTACCACATTTATCACGAATATTTCTTGTTAGATTTATTTAGTATTGGAATAATTGTTTTAATCCGAAATAACCGTTGTAAATGATAATATAGGAAACAGCATGTTCACTCTGACGGAAAATAGTTAGGTAAACTTAGTAAATGTGAGTAATTAAAATGTTGCGTAGCAAGTTAAAGTGTAACTTATGAACTATGTGTGCTTACCTATTCGCGAAATTAAAAACTTTCCTTTACTAATGATTTTACACCAAATAGCAGAAATTAAACTTTTAACAAATTCTGTTATTCACATATAAAGAAATTAATTAAAAGTTACGTGGAAAGAAAAATTTATATAGAATATAATTTAAATGAAATTTTTAATAAGCTTAAAACAACATTTACAACACATTAAGTTTGCATTTCACTTCAAAACTGCTGAGTATCCTAGCTATAAAGTGCTGAAAATCGATTAGCTGCTCAAATGAATTGCTGCATTTAAAATAATGCGCGTTACTTTCTTTACATTCCTTTCGTACTTCTTAAACTTATTCAAAACTTTGTTTTCAACAGTATAATAATAAAAAAATTTAAGAAATGCTTCCATATCATCCATATACTTACTTATTTAAAATATTAACGTACTAAAACTAAATCTTTGAAATATTACATTTTTATTAAAAATGTTTCATTTATTTGCTTTATTTAATTCTTCGATGTTGATCTTAGTGTTGGACGCTTTTATAAGAAGGCATTATATGAATAAAAAATGAGAACTTTTGGAACTAAAGAAATCGAAAGAATCAAAAATTGTTATGGATTTGTTATTATAATTGATATTGATCGTATGTTAATAAAATCTGTATTAATAAATTTGCATAACACTTCGCAGCACCACATCTACTTCGACTTTCGAATGAGTTAAGAGAATTGCATCACATAAAAAGCTCTTTTGTTTCATCACGGAAAGGGAATTTAAAATTCTTAATAGCGTAAATGAGGGTACGATTTGAGACTGCTAAATGGAATTACTGAAAACATTTGCTACTTTGAAGGATAGTTTCATACGTTTTGCAGCAATTTTACGTAAAATTTTTAACTTTTTTTAACTCGTTTAAGTAAAATACAAAATCCTTTTAAAAACTTTTTTATTCTAAAATGTGTAATATTAGAGTTAATACTGTATAACGTTAGTAAATCCTCCAAAGAATATCTATAATCTTTCAGAAAGTTCTATCGTATTTCAATAACATAATTTTTCAAAATAGTAAAATCGGAAAATCTTTACTAAAGTTTCACTAATGTATTTGCATTATTTTAAAGGAAGATACGAAGGACTATTCCTCATCGTGAAATGATAAAAGCCATAATTCAACAGGACTTTCCTAACAACATAATACTTACACACATTTAAATTTATTTATAGCACCCTACAAATGAAATATGATGTAGGAATTGCATATTTTCAGCTTAAAACCTGTGTATGTCATAATCTCTTAAAAATTCAGTCAATAATAATTTTTAAGAATTTTTTATTTGCTCTAATATAGTTTTAAACACAAAAGTCCAAATTTTTATATGAATATACTTTTACTTTTTCAATGTTAGGTTGTGCGCGTTAGCCAATTACAGAAACCAGCTCTTTTTTACTTCAGTCAAAAAAAAATTTTGTTTTACCTGTCTAAACAACAATGTTGTGTTTCTTTTTCAGTACTTGGCAGTTGTCGGAGCCAGGAGTGTGGACACGAGAGATTGATAAAGTGCGGGAGGCCCCTCGAGAGGCTCAACAACAACGACCTCGGTTTCGCGATGGAGAAAGAGGAATTGCAGCAAATATGCCCGTAAGTGTTCACAACCTCAACGTATATCAACCGGGTCGTTACATTTCTTCCCTATCTTAGAATTAATTCATTTCGAACGTTATTTTTCGTGACCATGCTTCTTTTTGATCCACTTGGAACAAAGTTTTAGAAAGTGGAAGGCGTCTTTGATTAAGCGACCTCCTTCTTGGAATTTTAAAATTTATTTCAAGTGAAGAGCAACCATGAATCACTTTGGTGACTGTTAAAAGAATTTCTTACTTTTTTTTTTTTTTGATCTCGTGGAGAAAGAAATCAAGTTCTTTTTACTACTATGTATTTACATCATAAGTTTGTACATGTATTAATTAAAATTACAGTATCGTGTGCTAAAAATTTAAAGTTATAAGCATTTGCTGCTTCTATAAAATGTGAAAATCGTTTAATTCAATGTTAAATTATCTAAATCGTTTATAATAATATAGGGTAAAGTATACAGTTGTTGATCCCCTTATGCAATAATTGACCCTTTCAAGTAAAGTAAAAATTATAGTATAATCCTTTTCTTACATAATAAAAAAATATATATTTCAACTATTTAAATATTCTTGTTTCGAATATAATTAATAGACTGCGGATGTTTATGCAAATGCATATATTTATAGGAAAGAGATAATGTTATAGGACTTGGACAGAAAGTGGTTTTATCATTAGAGGATTTAAAAAATATAATTTCTTTTTTGCATATTTTGCATATTATATATGTTTTGTATATTGCATATTTTTTGCATATATTTGTCTTATTTCTGCATATTTCGTATATATTTGATTGACCAGATTCCCTTGATCAAAAACAAACGTTAGAAATATCGCAATCATAATTATATCATACTAATTACAGTCGCCCTTGTTATTGACAACAAATATGTACTACAGTGTCTTAGTTTACTTCCCCATTCTCGTGTGATACGATATGAATGCTTCATACGAACTATTTATCGAATGTCCTGAGATATGTAAACACTTTTAAGTAAATATACCGCAGTTAGTCAGTTGTGGTGTAACATTCCTGGTGTAACGTGAAGATAGAAATATTACTCGTGCTTCATTAATTGTGAGTAAGAAATTCATAATGCCAAAAGTAAGTAAGAAACGCGTAATGATAAAAAAGTGGGATTCTGAAATCGGAAATAATCATTTCAACATCAATGATGATACAGTTACTTGTGAGGCTTGTAATAAAGAGATATGTGTTTAAGTATCAGGAACATGCATGAAAATTAATATTTTAAATTATAAGTATGATTTTAATTGTATGTCATCACAGCTAAAACAGCATACACTTACTGCTATGGAAAAAGTATACGCACGCTCCTATTACACCCTGTGATGTTAAAAGAACATTTTCCGCCTACAAATTAATTGTATCTGATAAAAGGCACCAATTAACAATTCAAAATATGGAAAAAATAATCGTAACATATTGTAATGCAAATTACAGTAAATAGTAGTAAGTACAGTAGTAGTAGTAGTAACAGCAGTAGTAAGTAGTAAATAGTGCAAATAATAAAACAATTTGCATACAGTTTTCATATTTTTTGCATATATTTTTCATATTCCTGAATACATTTTGCATTAATTTTGCATATATTTTGCATATTTCGACATATAAATTTTGCATAAACATCCGCAGTCTAATAATTAATATTTTACTGTATAAGGAAAGGATTATACTATATTTTTTACTTTTCTTAAAAGGGTCAATCATTGAATAGGGGAGTTAACAACTGTATACTTTACCCTATTCCTTTATTTATTTGATATCAAAACCTAGAATCTGGGAAAAATAAAGAAATATCAAAGTATTTTCTTCACATTGAGAAGTTGGTGCCCCATTTCTGTTTTGAAAATTCCATCAACAGTATTTAATGATTACGTAATGATAAATACCCGAATATCGTACAACATTTACAACATTTTTGGCGTTGTAGAATGAAATAAGCTTCTTCGATCCACCTTTCTCAAAAACGAACAAGAAATCAGTGCCTAATGAACCTTAGTTCGTATAAACTTATTCGCGTTTTTCTTTCTGCTCGTATATTCGTAGTGAATTAATTCTATTGGCCCCTCAGGAAATATTCCGATTTTTCGTTCATTTTGTTGAGAAAAGTTTATAGAAGTTCTGAATCGAACCACCGCTCAGCTTCGACGCGTGGGAACATTCTTACTTACTGATTGTCCTGTTGTTAGAGTTCCGATAGTTTCGAGAGAAGGATTTTTGAGGTCAATCGTGTGCCCATAATTAGATCAATCGGCTGAAACTTTAATACGAATTAAATTTTTTTAACTCGCTCTTGTACGGGTTATATCGATCCGTTGGTTCATTTTTTTTCCTCAATTGGAGAAGTTCGGTAAAACGATCTCTCGAACGCTGAAAGAGAATTCTGATAAGTCTGTTCGCTAATTCGTGGAAGCTTTAAAGGACGCAGGACGTCAGGATTTCTTCAGAGTTTTAAATAGCCTTTTAGATTGCTTTTTCTGATTAATTTTTGAAAACTTTAATGATTAACCCTTTCTAGGAAGGGTTTTAACCCTTTCTAACCCCTTCTTCCGTTTCGTCTTTCAATGAAATAACTCATATCATTATAAAAAGAAAATCTCGCATTAATTGTACAATGTATTAGTATATTTTTCGGCCTTAAGATATTAACACTCGAGAAAAGGAGAAAGTTTGTCTTCAACAACTTGATCGATAACCCTCCTCTGTTTCGATTAATTAATTTCAACGCGTGTCCGCGTTCTATGCGCAACCCTAAACTGCGTTCCACGAGAGAACGGACCTGCTTCGCGCAATCCGTCACCATTGCCCCCACTGACTTCTCCATGGGGGTTCGTGAAAAGCCCCAATGATAGAAAAGGCTCACCGTATCCGTCGCTAACGCTCAGGCAAGTGACTTTTCGTAACAATGGTGGGACCCTCGAGGGCCCAGTAGGGGGTGCGTGGGTAGGGATGCACTCTGGAGAGATAGCGCCAATCAAAGAGGATTAGGTAGAGCGAAGTATTTTCAGAAATTGTTCAATCCTATTTCCTTTCTTGTATTTTTCTTATGCGTACCGACCCCAACCCACGCCACCAATGATACGCCATTTTTCATTACAATATTTGTAGTAGAATTGGCCGGAGTGTTTTATCACGTGGCGTATTTCCCAGTATTTTCGTGGGTTTGAATAGACAAAAATGTCTATGAATTGCTGCCTTTGTAAAAAGAAAGGAAAGGAAAACATTTGCAGCTTATTTAGTATACCAAAGGAGCCAAATATATTAATTTTAAAAATAAATTTCAATATACTTTTCATTTGTATTTTATTTTCTTCCTAATAATCTAACGTGTACCTATATAAATTAATATTTCATATTCTTAAACATTAGATTTTGGAGGGAAATTAGAAGTTCAAACCCCGAACTTGAAATTTCAGATCCAGAAAGAAAATTTAGCAGAGCTTATAGTAAATCGGACCATGAATTGAATGGCTGTGGTGGGGATAGAGTGCGGTTTGCGGGGTAAGGGGATGGTTGGATAGTTCGTCCTCTGAGCCGTTTGGGGGCGTTGCAAAACGAGACACACTTTTAACATAGGGCTCTTATGGGACCTTCCGCTCTATCTAATCCTCTTTGGCGCCAATAACTAATGAGGGTAGGCGTCAACTGCGCAAAGTGTGCGAAAACTGGTCGACAGGCGAGTCCTTTCTCTCGTGGAACGCAGTTTACTATCTTCCGTATTGACTTCTTCAGAAGCGATTTAAAATTCTGTGACCCTATTACCAGAGCTTGCACCTGTGCCAATCATATTACTAATGTCGTAGATTTTTATTCAGGATCCATAAATACATTCAAAAGATCTATCAAATTCTTACATTTATACACTGAGAAAAATCGTGGAGGAAAAATTACTACATTGCGTAGTAAAGAAGCAGAATATAGGGAAATGCGTTCCTTTCTACCACATTAAAAGGAAACATTAGCACATGTGTTTCTAAATTTAATAGACCAGCGTAGTAAAATTTACGGAAGGCTGTGATACACAGCGACATCTACGCTTCGGAAAGAAGTGGCGTCTCGTGACATAACCTCAATTTGCTTGGCTTTTAGCGTCGTCTTTTTAATGCCTTTCAATCAATATCGCACAAATGTCCAAAAAATGGTATAGTTAATATTGGAAAAACTTATTTCCTGGCATAGGTATTTGTTACGGGCCGTTAGCAGTTGAATTGAATTGAATAATGATTTTCTCCTAGATTGTGCGCTTTTCGCTGCACATCTGGAGATGGCGTTTTGAGGGATTGAGTCCCTCCTATTGCCCAACGAACGAATACTGTCATTTCTTTATCATTCTTCTTACTATCCTTGTCCAATGGACATTTTTCTTTTTTCAGTCTTTTTCTTATTCTCCTTATTGAACAGCTCTTCGTCGACCTTCATCGTCTTTTTCGCTAGTGCTTGATCCTAGCCCTGTTCATATATAGGGTGTAACAAAAATGTTGCAGTTCCGTCGAAGGGGTAATTCCTGAGGTGATTTTAAACAACTTTTTCCTTAGCGAAAATGTTAGGTGAGGCTTTGTTAACAAGTTATTAACGAAAAACACCGACCAATAGAAGCACGAATACAGTAGATGAATTTTAGCGCGGGCTCCAGCTGTGAGTAGTATTGGTCCGCCATTGTTCGCGCAATTATTACTCCGCTGTACTCGCTCCCTGATTGGTCGGTGTTTTTCGTTAATAACTCGTTAACAAAGCCTCACCTAACATTTTCGCTAAGGAAAAGGTTGTTCAAAATCACGTAAGGAATCACCCCTTTGAAGGAACTGCAACATTTTTGTTACACCCTATATAAGACCAGTTCCGAAATAATCTACCACAACTCAAGCGCGGGTTCGTCAGCATAGGTCTACTGATAATGAAGCAAGTGTTGGTTGATCCGATGATCCAAAACGAGAAAATCACCGTGGCTTCTTCTCTTCTTGCACCCCGAGGTTTTTCGTCCTCCAGTCGTTAACACTTTGTATAACTAAATAATAATTCTCTTATCTATCCTATACCCCGCCTTTCCCGTCACCGAGCATTATCCCCTCAGTATTTCCATAAAGAAAAACTCTTTTTAGTTTGAGCGAAGTTCCAACATTGCTACATTCGTGTTGTAAAAATCAGCACACGATGGGTTGTAGCTTTTACCACGTCTTCAGAACCAAATATTACTACACTGGTGTGGTAAAAACATAACCACTTTCACCAATCCTGCCGTTTTAGTAGAAAATGTAGTAAAATTTTGCACAATTTATACTATAAATTAAAACATTTTTTCTGTCAGTGTAGAGTGATAGCAAATTTTTTTGTATTTTTCTATTTTATATTTAGCGTCTACCCTAGTTATGAGTTTTTTATTTTCTGTCATTCTTTAGCTGTTTTCTTTGTTTTTGTAAATTGGGCAAGCATATGTCCGTAATTTTTCTAAATAAATAAATAAATAAATAAATAAATAAACAAACATATTTGTTGAATTGTCGGGAGCGTGATACAAATGTCTATTTCCAATGAAATTGTTGCACATACTGATTATACCAAGCAGAAAAGATTTATTTATTATAAATGCAATTATTTTGAAGCGTAGAACTTTTGATACAACAAAATTTATTTTGTAGACTGAAAGAAAAATCAATGAAATCAGTGATAGTATTTCAATATTAATAAGTATTTATTCATGTCTTCACTGGCCGTGCCGACTGGAAACATTCGATGACATTCGAGACACATTCAATATTTCAATAAAAAATTTAATCACCGAGGAACGCTCGACAATATTTCGCCAAAAATGAAAATCAACCAAACAGCGTTAAATTTAACTAATAATTCAGGATTTCCTGTGAAATAGGTCTCTTTTTTATATGAATAATTTTTGCCAAATTACTTCAAAATGACGATATTAAAGCGCCGTTTCTTTTACCAATTGAATCGCCAGAGAATATTGAATTAAATTATTCTGAAATATTTCAAACTGCTATATCTGAAGCATTCACATACCATTAACTTATGAAATTCAATCCATAAAAACAACATGACAGAGTAATTTTACGTAGTCGGTGAATGGTACCTGGTGGAAATATGGAAAAAGAATTAAATGTAACAAAAATGTTACCAAATCAAATTTAATTTTACAAACATTTAATAAGAAACACAACAGTCTGGCTCCAGTTTCATTTAGACAGGTTACCTATGTATTTGTGCTTTTATTATTATATTTCTATAATTATGACAAGAAATCATTACTTGTTAAACAGATTAAATGATTAATTTAAGAGTTAGGACTTTGGAATTTATTTTCATTGATTTGTTTTTGTTATACGTAGACCTATTGTTAGTCTTTTCTGAAATTTAAATAATTACTTCTATGTTTCTCGCTTATTATTACAATTGCTTCAAGTGCAAAGTGTTCTACATTTGACGCATTAGGTAAATGAAATGCATTCTCAATACTAGATTAGTATTGAGTAGTATTAGTATTAGTAGATTACTAAAATACTTGCTACTGAACTAAATTACTAAACGTGTCTGAATCAACCTTAACACAGAGTTTGCTAACTAAATGGTTACTGTACAAGCATAGAGCATTGAATGTAATTATCAGTGTCATTCTATCAAATCTAAAGCCAACTGCGTCGAGTTTTGACTCACGTCGCAACCGGACCGATACGACAAATATTCGAACGGCGTGCAGCGAATTTTGGGAATCCCGTGAAATCGAGCGGCGAAACGATAACGGGCTTACGTGTACATAAAACGGTCGAACGTACGATCGCGCGTGATTTTCGGAGTCGCGCGAGCCGTTTCGGAAAACCATAAATTTCCCAATGCCTGGGAAATTTTGCTACGATTTCTGTTCTCTCCATTCCTTTCCGCCGAAACGGGTCTCGACAATAGTAATCTCGGAACGGTGTGAAATAAACGGAAACGGAAAGAATTTTAGGGCTGCGCCTGGCACCCGGAAGCTGAACATTTTTACTGAGGCGGATTTTTTTAGTCGAATAAAATTCCTGATAGAAAAGTTTCTTAGGCAAATGTAGTGAGTAAATTTTAGAGAAACGATTTAATGGTGAAAAATGAATTCATGTTTTGCTGTTACCTTGAAATTGTCGAGGGATTTTGAACAAAATGAGCAATATAAAGTTCATTTCAGTTCAAAGCAAATAAATAGCACATTAGTATAAATGTTTTTAATGTCTTTAAAATTTGTAAATTGCTTTCTACAATAGTTCGTAATAAAAAGGCTTTATTTCTACATGACAATAGAAGATAAAATTCTTTAATTAATTTATTATTAGAAGCGCTCATATCTTCATGAAAGAAAACATTGAAAAAAAGCAAACAGGTAGTAAATAGATAGATTGATACTAGTTTAATTAATTAAACATATTTAGATACTAGTGTAATTAATTGAATTAAATCTATTTAAATCAACAAGGAACTTGCTTGATTTAAATCTATTTAAATCAATCTACGAACTTGCGAATATAATACAATACAGGGTGTAACAAAAATGCCGCACGTCCTTGAAAGGAGTGATTCCTGAGGTGTTTTTATACAACTTTTTCCTCGGCGAAAATATTAGTTGGGGCTTTGTTAACGAGTTATTAACGAAAAACACCGACCAATCAGAGAGCGAGTCTCATTGGCCTGCCATCGCCTGCGTCAAAGTTCGTCTACTGTTCTCGCTCTCTGATTGGTCGATGTTTTTCGTTAATAACTCGTTAACAAAGCCCCGCCTAATATTTTCGCTGAGGAAAAAGTTGTTTAAAATCACCTCAGAAATCACACCTTTTAAGGACGTGCAACATTTTTATTACACCCTGTATAAGCACAATTATCCGAATTAGTATTTGTAATATAAAATGTTAATGATCAATAGAATGTTATTAAATTGTCGTTCAAGGTTTACTCAAAGTCTTACTGAATAATAAAAAACGAGGATAATTGAGTTGATAACTATAAATTCATATAATTCAAGATATTAGTGAGAAAACCTACGCGATTCGATTTCTTACCAATAAAACCTTCTTTAAGCGCTTAAATAAAAATAGTAGTATTTTATTCTTATTTTAATTTTAAACTGTAAGCCAAGCGAATTCAATTCTTGCATAAAAATGAGAAACTATTTAAAACGTTAAGATCTATATACCCTTCTTCTTTTAAATTTTAAAGTTTGAAATGACCTGAATTGCATTCATCGTATTTGAGGAAATACAGTCTTGAATACGTAATTTCTTAAAAACTCGGAGGATGGGTGACAGAAGTTTCGTTCAAGTTTCTCACAACCTTTGTTATCCATGTCTCTTGAACAGTTGAGGAGGCGTAAAAATCCGTTGAGGACGACGATCCAGTAGATCTTTTGAGGAATTTTTATAAAAAGAACTTAGAAACATTTGCGAAATAAATTAAAGAATATTTAAATAAAGGAAATATTTTCAAGTTACGAAAATGGGAGAAAGTATTGACCCTGACATTCCAAAAACGCTGAACAATTTAATTTCACTACATTTTTCTTGAATACTGACGTGAACAAGCTTTTATAATCTCATATTATTAGGGCTTAAAATTCAGCCCTAAGATATATGTAAAATCTATGATAGCACAAAAAAAAATGCGAAGACTGTAGAAAGGTTAAGATTATGACAAGGTATAATTAAATTATTCCGTACAAATTTAATGCGAAAAGGAACAGAAATTTTTTAACGAAGACTGAAACACTATTTTAATACAGTAAGAGAATATGTCATGTATTCAGGCTTTTTTCTTCCTTTATTTTCTTCCTTTAAAGTACTGTAACTTAATATTTACTTGTTAATCAAAACATCAACAATAAAATGTATGCTACAAATTTTATTAATTCCTATATTGGGTACGTGTAATTAAAGTTTAAACTGAATGTAGATATACAGGGTGTAACAAAAATGTTGGACGTCTTTCAAAGGGGTGATTCTTGAGGTGATTTTACACAACTTTTTCCTTACCGAAAATGTTAGGTAGGACTTTGTTTACGAGTTATTAACGACAATTATCGACCAATCGAGTACAGCGGATTAATGATGGTGCGGACGATGGCGAGCCAATAGTACTCACCGCTGGAGCCCGCGCTGAAATTCGTCCACTGTACTCGCTCTCCTATTGGTCAATCATTTTTCGTTAATAACTCGTTAACAAAGCCCGACCCAACATTTTCGCTAAGGAAACAATTGCTTAAAATCACCCTAGGAATCACCCCTTCCAAGGAGCTGCAACATTTTTGTTATACCCTGTATGTATCTCGGAGATGGCGAATTTTGGCCACTTTCATCTGCCATTGCTTTTGTTTCCAAAGATCCGTAACGACGAATACATTGGACTAACTACTTCCGTTAAACTCATTGTTTTCTGTCTCTTGACTTGTGTCTGCCTTTACCTGGCTCGATATCTCTTTCCAGAAAGTATTTGTGAAACTGTCAATAAACCCTTCGGTTCGTAAGTTTCGACAGTTCCGACATGTAGATACTTAGCAGACGAAATTATTCAGTAACGGTGTAAATCGTGATGTATTGTTTCGCGTGTTGAATTTATGTAACTAGTTTATGACCGGCCGAACGAATAAAAGGCGGTTAAAATATAGTCTAGCGCGCAGGATTTCCCATTAAACTTTCAAATTTCAATTGCAGTTTGAGAAGTGAGAAAGTGCCTAGATTCGTCTTGCTCACGTCACCGCAAGATTACTGGCACACTTCGGTAAAATTTTAAAATCTGAGGGAAGTCCCATTGATTCCTTCGAAACGAAATTCTATTTCTTATGTTATTGTTGAAGGCATTTCATCTGCTTAGACTAACGCGAGTGTACAAAATTGAATAAGTTTTCGATTTTAAAATAGCATTTTGAATACTTTTTGGAAATTAATGCTCTTTTTTATGTTGGAATCAGACAAAAGTTTTTCGAAAAATCTCTATATAAATAGAGATATATAAAGTGGCTACAGTGAGAATTAAAATTTATGTTGAATCTATTCCGAGAGCCTTGTTTCTGCAATTAGTTGTCATGGAAACCGAAAGTCGCCAGCTTATTACAAGATATTCTTTTCTTCGAAATGACCAAGCTTCACTCAACGAGTTAAAATGTTTCCTTGTTGCATGAAACAATATCGTATCCTGGATCCTCGTTGAAAACGGATTCGCTACAGTGGCTTTCCCCTTCCATCGTTACTTTAAATCTCCAAAGTTTCGTCGTTGCTAGCACTCGTGCCATTCCAAATCCTAATTACTATTATACTTTTATACCCGCATCAACGATTCTTTCTTGTTCTTACAGAGAATTGGAGGCTGGTGTAAAGTGCATTCAGACGTACACATTCGACTGCATGCAAGAGAAACAACGAGAGCACTTCAACGCTCTGTACGCTGGTACCAACAAGGTGGTTATGGAGTTGTGCCAAGACGGTCCCTATCAAGACGGTAAGCCCAGAGTAAGCCTATTCTTACGTTTTAATGCTATTACAGTCAAATTGGAATAGATCTTTTCTTAACGAAGTTCTACTTGAGGATTGTTTTAATCTTATTATCGATTTGGTTTACTGATTTGGCAATGTATGTAAATTATGCGTCTGCTATAATGGCAGTCCAAACAAAGTAAAAGACTTCGTTCAGTTTCGACAGCCCCACATTTCACTCTCCAAACTCCAGATCTGACTGCTTTAACTACGAGATGCTATCCAAAAGTCCCAGGAATCATAAAATTAACAAAAATATTTGCTTTTAATAAAAAATTGAATTGTCTCTTTCAAAGTAAACATTATTTGAGTCAATAAACAGTTGCCAGAGTTTCTCCCATGAATGGAAGCACTTTTCCAAGTCTGTTGAAATAAGCGCCTTTAGCACCTCCTGCGATTTCGCTTATATTTCCTTCACAGCGTCAAATCGACGTCCCGTAAGTAGCTTACACACGCTGAGACATATCACGAGACAAGTCTCAAGACTGGGTCTCATGAGACTTGTATCAGTCTCAAAGGCTTCTACACCCGCTGAGACATGTCTCAGACTTGGTCGCCAGCCGCCGGCTATGATGGGTATCTGAGGCCTGTCTCAAGGCAAGTCGCATGCGACACACGTTTTGAGACTTGTCTTGCGACATGCATGTCTAGGGGCCTCCAAGTTTGGATTTCACTTTTGGAAATAGGAAGGGATCACTCCGTGCTAGGTCCCAAGAGTATGGTGAGTGGGGATGTCAGTGCAGATATTCTTCCGTTGATCACCTTTTTTTTCCGCGGGGAAAATCCTCATGGACACCCTGAGGATGGCTCCCTGAGGGGGGAACCGGGGTAGTGTCGGACTACCGACTAAAACCCTCACGGTGACCATCACTGACGCATACGGAGGAGGCATCAGGAACGATAAACCATCCAGTGCCCCCTCGTGTCAGCGCATTTGCGCCCTGGCTTCTCTGACAGCGCATGGGGCCACTCCACGCGCTGTCCTTCCCGGGCCACTGTATACCGACGGCACGGAGCCCTCACTCCGCGCCGTCCAGTGACCCAAAGACCCCGTCTTCTACGTGGGAACGGGGGGCTCAGGACCCCGGGTGCGCCAGATCCGTACTGTGGGGGGAGTACCCACAGTCCCTGGGGTATGATCACGCTGGTCCTGTGTTAGAAATCGGGGGACAAACTTTGCTGCAATTCTTCTCGTGTTAAGTTCATCGGACGAAATGCGTTGACATGTCCCATACGACATTCCTGTAGCTTCAACTACATTGTGGATGGTTTGTCTTCTGTCTTGAAAAATGATTTCACGAACTCTGGCAATGTTTTCTGGAGTGATGCAAGACGACGGCCTACCTGAATGCTTGTCGTCTTCAACAGAGTCACGACCCTTCATAAAACGTTTATACCACTCAAAAGTCCTTGATTTGCTTAAAGCTTGATTTTAAAAAACTTGAACCAACATTTAATGGGTACAGTCGCTGGTTTTGCGAAGTTCAAAACAAAACTGTATGCAAACTCTTTACCGTTCGACACCATCACGAAAAGCGCAGAACGTTTAGAACACTACTGCAAACAAACGGTTCGTGCTCGGCTTTATGTGTTTCTACAATCGCGCTGTTTGGCTCACTGAGGTCAAAGCTATGGTGTATGATGGACCTAGCTGCCGAACGTCGTACAGTCGTATTGATTTGCGCGTAACATTCAAATTTCTGGAGCTTTTGGGTAACACCTCGTATGATTGAAAATTTTGTGCGTGAAGATGGACCTATTCCTCTGTAAACCAATCGTACCCGCGTTTCTCTTGTGTCTGCCAATCTGCCATACACACGCTGTACTTCTGCATTGGTGAATATTTGTGAATAATAATAACATTTATTTTCAGTATCGTCAAATATTTTACACTGATTGTTTTTACCTGAAAATATTCTGCTTGCTTAAAGTAGTTTTTAACAAGTTATGGTTTTCGTAACGATTTATTAGTGTATATAGTGCAGTAGTGCAGATTCTCAAAGTGCAGTACATTATGATTATGAAGACAGCCCAAAAGACGGTAGATCTATCGTCACAATAAGAAGAGAAGATGTGCCAAGGGCCGGCTCAGAAAAGTGGCTTGGTTAGGGAAGGCCTAATGCCTGTAGCGTATTCAGGTGCGAAGGTGCCAGATGGTGTAGTATGTAGACTGTCTTGTTCTGTTTCACAGTACTACTGTTTCCTTATCTGTGGCTCGGATAGAGGCCTCTTTCCTTCTCCTATTCATTCTGCACACCCATTGTCTTCCGCATTCTCCAATACAATTTAGCACTGAGGTTTATAACTACGGGCACGGTCCTGATTGGGTCCTTTAGAAAAAAAATAGCGATAGATGCTTGACAAGGACAGACAATAGCTAAGGGCACCAACGAATAGTCAACAGACATTGGTCAAGACGCAGGGAGTAGGGTAAACGTCACTCTCGGAACCACCAGTCGTAAGCCTGGAGAAGTGGCAACATCGCGAAAGCAAAATGGAGGCTTGCCGCATCTTCTCTTCTTATTCCGAGATTAGTAACGATATTTTTCTCTGATAAAAGTATGAAAATTCTACTTTCTTGATCACAGTTATCGTATAAAATCACATTTTTTGAAAATGTGACATATGTAGTTTTGCCTTATAGCCACAGAAATATCTGACTTTATCGTAGTGTTCTATTATAACTTCTCCTTTTAGCAATTTTTATTAAACTAACCATGTTTAACCTAAAATTCGAGTCAGTTTTGAAGGTTTTAAATCTCTTCTTAAAAAATGAAGAAGACATAAATTGGAACTACTATTTTCGAAGAGAATTTTCCATTCGAATAACCAGTACTTGACGGACTGTGGAAATCTCCTACTTGGTATCACCTCTGATCACTTTATTACATTTGCTTTCGTTAGAACAGTGAGTTTCGTTCTTTTTCAGTTCATCGCCAATCATGTTCTAGATTTGATCAAGACATATATTGGATTAGCAAAGGATTTGTCATCGTTGTTTTAGTCTGAATTCAAACATTTTTATAGGTAAAGGTGCAAGCTATTGTTAATTCCGGTAGTCGGGCATTCGTGGTTTTCCTTCGAGATAGCTCGTAACACGTCTTGAATTGATTCGAGGATGGAAATAGCTACGATATTCCTGTAATCTCAAGAGTGCAGAATTGCAGTATTGAGCTGAGTACCTCATAGCTCACTTTAGTTTGTCGATCCATCGGGAGATCCTAAAATTTGGTTGGATTATCTTCGAATATCGTGATAGTATCGTGTACCAGGAAATACAAGCACCCATCCATGATAGCGTGCTTTGTCTTAATTTACACGTAAATGAAAATCAGTTGACAAACATAGAACATTTAATATAATTTTTTAAGAAGAAAGTTAGTGAGTGTCTCTATTGACAATATTTTATAATTTTTTTGAGGCAACACATTTTAGTGCTCTATTCCACATTAGAGATGATTTCTAAGAAAATTGTAAATAAATAATATCTGATATTTAACTAAACATATATACATATATATTAGTCATTATACATTCAGTCTGAAATTCTTATTTCTCTTTCTTTAATTTTGTTCGTAACTAATAATTTAGTTGATGGATACAGAATATAAAAATATAATTTATTATTAAAATACTTCAACAATTTTCTAAACAATTATTAGTGTTACTACGAATTATCAAAAATTACTAACAGCAGACAATTCAAATTAAAATCCTTAATTTCATAATTGATATTGAAATGTTTTACTATATGTACATGTATTAAAAAATATACAGTGTCCCGTAAAGTTTGTGTTTATTCTATTATAGGTACAATAGAAGTAATATATTTATTACATGCTAATGTATAATATTGTACTACTGTACTTTTAATTACTATTATTGCATGTTTAATATACTTTGAAATAAAATATGCAATATTATATAATAGTATGCGAGCATTGCCAGTCACTGATTTGGTAGACTTCAATACAACCAGCTTATTTTGAAAATAAATTACATGCGTTTCAACAAATGGAAATCCTTTATTCATGAATTGCATTTCTAAATTTATGTACGCGGAAGCTTTTTGCTCTGATTATCTAAATTGGTAACTTTGTTCAATTTTTAATATATGAATATCGCTTTCCGGTTTACCTTATGATATTACAAGTGTCACGCATTACTTTACCATCATTCGTCAAAGCAGTCAGCACATGTGTCTAATTGCAGAGAGTTATGATTAATTCTTGAATAGTATAAGCCACACTGTCGATATGTATACCTATCTGTAACTTCGGCGGTGTTGAATACATTACTGAATCTAATGGCCAATGGATTCAGCTCGATTAGATTACGTACGGTGTTGCAGACGTATCGTGAAATTCGTCGCAATCATCACAGGAAATATATCTTCCACAGGTTTGGAAATCGGGATTGAAATCTGACTGGGAAATTTTAACGGTCCTCCGTGAAACAATTTATCCTCAATTTTGCACGAATTCGTCACTCTTTGTGAAATTTCACATTTACATTCCAGTTCGTTTCCTTCACCTAATTCCGTCGTTTTATATTCAACGTCAACGTTTATTTGTCTGCTCAATTACCTACATCTAGATTTACCTAAATTCTGAAATATTTACAAGAGTGCATTTGCACGTTCAAAATGCGCTCCTGTACTTATCTTCGTAGCTTAATTCAAATTTTCGCGTGGTGATGTTAATAAATTTCATTCCCTTTAAATGAAATAGGGGACAAATTATATATTCTGTTTATTTAAGTGACATATGTAATTGCAGAGAAAAGTAAAGAGGTTAATACATACATTACGTTAAAATCAAATGCGAGATTATACACTGAAACTAATTAAGAAATACTTCATTTCAAAAACAAAAATATGTGGAGTGTTTATAAAATGTCGTTAATAGAGAATTGTGAATAATAGTTTTATTGGTTTTCCAATGCTTTCACCATCTTATTTATAAATAGAATGTTCCTTCAAAATATGTAAATGTACGTACAGGGTGTAACAAAAATGTTGCACGTCCTTCAAAGGGGTGATTCCTGAGATGATTTTAAACGTTAGGTAGGGCTTTGTTAACGAGTTATTAACAAAAAACACCGGCCAATTAGAGAGCGAGTACAGTGTGCGAATTTTGTCTAATTACGTAGAATTAGCATGTTTCGGAAAGCTGCATAGTTTTGGGACACCCTGTATGTAAATATTTCATTTCAGTTGACATCTTTATTCATTTGACATACATTCTATTTTATATATATACACATACACATACACATATACATATACATATACATATATAGATATACATATACATATACATATACATATACATATACATATATAGATATACATATACATATACATATACATATACATATATAGATATACATATACATATACATATACATATACATATATAGATATACATATACATATACATATATAGATAGACATATACATATACATATACATATACATATACATATACATACATACGTGTGTGTGTGTGTGTGCGCGTGCGTGTGTGTGTGTGTGTGTGTGTGGACTGACCGTACATAGAAATGAAAAAAAGATTTAACAAAAGTACTTGATATCATTTTCGTGCAAGGAACATTAAAAATTCATTGGCTTTATGTAGATTTAATTAGAAATAGAATCCAGAATTTTCTTTCTCTGAAACAATAAATGAGCAGGATTCCTATTGTTATAGTTAACGAGAAACTCCTGTATTATTTTTAATTTTATTCAAATAATGCGTACGATCTCAGTGTATTAACAAACATTCGAATACTCGTGCTCTCACTGCGCCACCCTCTTCCACTCGCCCCAGTTTCCATAATTTCATGAAACGATTTAACGTGTTCGCTTCCCATGAGCGCCTAGAATTCCCTTGCAATATTTTCACATAATCCCGATAATAACTGCGTTAATTCATTACGCAACGCGACGCGAAAAAAACAAATTCGAACGCGTGAATCGAGGCACGCTAAATACCATTTCAGTCCCTAGGGTACAGGATGCATTGTTGAGCGGAGTGATCATCAAGCTCCATTGGTCCATGGTGCATTTGCTGACCTTCGATCGAGCTACCCAATATCTCGAAATCGGTTACACGATTACCACCTCGTTAAGAGCGATACCAGGCATTGCGAGTAATAATGATTACCGATTATCGATACCGTAGTTCAACGCGTTTAATCGTTACTCGAGCAGCGCGAGAGCACCTTCGCGTTTGCGCGAATTAAGTAGTTCTTCTATTTTTCGTTGCTTCCTAACAAGGGAATATCGAAGATCGATGCGCACGAGGAATGTGAAATGAATTCTAACGTTTGCGTACCGCAGTTTTTCTCTTCCCCTGGAGTCAATATTGAATATCGACTTCAGGAACGATAGATTGTTCGATTTACCTTCAACATCTGGCCGGTTATTAATGTTATTGTATTTGCGTAAGTTTCCGGTCGATGTACCGGCGGAGACCGATGCGTGCAATTACCGTCCCATACTCATCAATGAATAATTTATTGGTAAATGGTACGTTTAGCGTTGAAATAATTGTTCGTTAATTTAGCATTAATCCATTGTAAATCGCGTAATTATAGTTGTAGATACATTCGCGGTATTGGAATTTGCCTACAAGGAGGCTCTACAGTGTGTCCCTCTTAGAATTTGATGAAATTTTGGGACATAAATCTAGAAATCAATTAATGACATATTCTTGAATGTTTTATGTCCACATGCAGTTTTTATAAGGAATTGAAACTAGTATTACAAAAGTATTGTATTGTATTGTGTTGTATAAATACTAGTATTGTTAAGTTGAAAATATAATTATAACCGTCGCATGTCGAATATCAGAGAATACCGCGTGTGCCTAGAGTCGCCCGGGCGATGAGTCATCAATTTTTCTCAGTTTCTGCGATCTTATCCGTTGTCGTATCGATACAAAAAAATCACCATTGCATTCTAAGTCTTCTCCTTAGCGAAGTTAGAGTTGAATCGTGAAAATCAATTTCTTTCGTGATTTCGTTAATTATGGACCGAATTATGTCGTGTTTAGTATTTTTTTTAATCGGGAGAATATAAAGAATCGATTGGCGTCACTCTCGTGAAAATCTAACAAAAAAAAATTGCAGATTAGTCACGAGTTCTTTTAAATGGCTAGCGCTATCCTTGTCTTTTATGACCTATGTTCCGAGAGTCGAGCTCCCGAGCGAGAAAGTTCCCAGAGTCCAAGTCAACAAAAAATAGTGGTTGGAGAGATTTGTCAGCCCTTATAAAAATAAAATTGCCAGGGCTTAAGCGAGCAGTACTGTACTCCACGATTTAGGTCAGGCTTCGGAATTAAGCGACCTCCGCGGCCGATTTCCGAGGGCGACGCGACGCCTCCTTTCTCCCGCCGTGCGTCTCACTCCCCGCGGCAGCCATAGTGCTCCGTAGGCTTCAGGCGCGTGCCACATCAATCGCGCGTGGCGCATTGGGGCGACGCTTGTATCAATAGATTTCCACATCACCCATGAAGTACTATCGTCGATGCGTTTTCTTTTGTCAGTGGTATCTCCTGTAGGCCTATTTTTTTTATTTATTTATTCCACTGTCTCGGTAATAATTTTGAAAATCGTGTACAAAAAAAATAAGTGCTCGACAAACTTAAAATATTAATGAGGAGGCTGGACGGCGCTGTTCGCATCAGAGACAAGAGCGAAGAATCGTTCGGAAATATGCGCTTTTCGAGAACGAACATTCGCACAAATAAATCGATCCGAACATTGAGAAAAGTCGAAGTGCGAAATTTTTAAGACAGAGGTACGTCGATTCATCTAGAATTTTGAAGAATTCGGCTCCTTTTTCTTGCCTCGTTTTTAAAGAAATATCGTGTTGAAGATCGCACAGTTCTTCTTGATACTCGAGGGCTTGTTGCCATTGACAAAAAAAAAAAGCGCATCGACGATAGTATCTCGTGGGTGATGTGGAAATTTATTGATACAAGCGTCGCGCCAATGCGCCACGCGCGATTCATATGGCACGCGCCTGAGGCCTATCGAGCACTACGGCTGCCGCGGGAAGTGAGACGCGCGGCGGGAGAAAGGAGGCACGCGATTACTGCCTCTCGCGGTAGAAAAGTGAACTAAACTAACCCTGTGTATCTCTTATGGGACAGTTGTTCCAATATTCCGGACAGAATAATGAATAAAACGCATAATAATTGTGATACTCTTGTTCAGGGGAAAAAGGCCGAGGGCAATACAGAGCCCTTTTTTGGAAAAAAGGTCCAGAAAAAACTTTCTTCTATAAAAGCATTGATATTTATTTTTTATAAAATCCTGAAAGCCAAATTGCAAAAAAGGGCTCTGTATTGCCCTCCGTAATTAAACAAAAAATATTCTAAAAAAAGAAGCAGAAAGAAATATCGTTTCTTCGCTTCTAATTATTGGAACAAAAATATTGATGAAATCCGAGCTCTTTGTTTACAAACATGGCTGGGTCCTTATCGCGCCCGACGTAAGCAGGGCCGACGTAAATTACATGGACCTAGGGTGTATTCCTATATTTATATTAAACATAATTATTAAGTTGTAAATGTTTACGAAGCATTGATTGTTATTGCAATTATCATACGGAACACTTTGCGAAGTCAATTGCCACCCTATCAGTAAAAATTGATATATATAAATTTTATTATGCGTACACGGGCCTAGGTAAACTTGCTACGGCACTATTCTTTAACCACGTGAACATAGGTGAATGCCATAAAGTATATATATATATATATCATATATATATAGTATATAAGTATATATATATCATATCATGATCCATTTTTTGCCACAGTTCATCAACCTCACCACATGTGGCGGTAATCGCGTGCTGAATACTCTTAATTCCGAAGCCTGATTTAGGTAGTCAGAAGATGTAGATGGTCATCATAGTTCATTAATTTAGCGTCTATATTGTATATATTGTCTAATTTCTGCACTGCACTTACACAAGATGGCAAAACGATGATATTTATTAGCGATTGGTTCAAAATACTAAGTGTTCGATTTAGTAACTCAATAATTAGTTTTATGCACGCACTTTCACTACAGTCAGTATCAGTATCTGAAACTTCCAATGGCACATTACAACTAGTAGGCGCTTTAGGTACTCCTTCTGCAAGAGCGTACAAAGTGTCGGATTCAGGCAAACCATAAAGATTTAACAGCAAAACCTGGATTAGGGCTATGTAGGGCCCCATAAGAAAGTATACAGAACTTCTAATGTGAGAACTTTAGTAGGAGTCGTTAGTGCACGAACTAGGCTCATCTCAACTGCACTAACTTCAGGAAGAATTAAAACGAGCATTGTACTTTGTACCAGAAGCACTTTGGCCATAAATGTTTTCGAACATTAGATATTATTAAGCTACAATACGTAAATACCGCTTATTGAGTCGTTGTTTTCAAGGAAGCGTATATTGAAAATTAAAGTAAATTTCTATTTTAAACTTTAAGAATGAACCCTTCGGAAATAACAACGGACCTGACAGCCAGATTAACCCAAGTCGACTTTTTTTTTAAATGGGATTACATAAATGTATTGAGAAACTTAGTGGAGGTGTGGCTTAGATTTGTATTCTCTGATAGTAAGTTTGTAACCTATTGAAAGGAAGCCCTAGAATGTTTCAAACATTTTCCTCTTCATCAGAAATAACTTTTAACGATTTATAAATTCTTTTTCTGTGATTTTTGTATTTAAACGAATAAAAAAATACTGGATTTTCAGCTGTTTATTTTTAAACAACTACTCAAACGATAGTCTCAGTAGTTCAATTTTATATCACTAATTGGCGTATCAAAATTTTCAGTTTCCCAATCCTTTTCTTGCTCTTTCTTTATTTTTTACTGGTTTTCTGCTCTCGAGAAAAGAAATGGAAATGGACTTGGGTTAATCTGGTTCGCAGGTACAGAATTAGAAAGAAAATTTTCATGGCAACTTATTATTACTAATTAGAGGAATTAGAGGAAAGACGCCACTAGCTTTTGCTCTTTTGAAAAATTAATCTGTTATTGCGTCAATTTTATCGAGTTATTATTCTTCTGTTAATAGAATTCCTGAAACACGCGCCTTGCATGCAAAAAGTGCAATCCGAGTACGAACTCTGCAACAAGAAATACCAGAGAACTACACAAGAAATTGAGAGAACAAACCACACGATGAGTTTGGACAGATCCCTTGAGTCCCTTTGCTGGTGAGTAAAAAAATCACTTAATCTTTACAATTAGATACATTCTTTAATCTATTAAATAATAATTTATCATGTATAAATAAATTGTGTAATAAAATAAATCGTTACTCGAAATCAAAATTAGTCAACTCGTTTCGAAAAAAATATACTATTCAATTATGAATAAGTTATTTACTTTACAAATATATTTATTTAAAGTCACGTACAATCTTTGAAAAATATCGATTGTAGGAAATCGTAATAGTTCCCGTTTTTTGGTTTTTGTTTTATTTCAGCCTTACATTTGGAAAATTAGTTCCATATTTCATCAAGTACACTATCATTGGAATACTTCCTGTCACCTTAGCATGACACGCTCTTTTTCTATTGTGCTTGCAGAAGACGTTGCTGTCTTATGCATATTGTAATTAATATTAATAGATCGGCAGAGAATACGTAGTAGAATAAATTTGTAGGAGCACCTGTAACCTTGAGTATTGTTAATGTCTCGTTTGCATCCGTCTTCAAATTCCATTCTTCGCTTCATGTAGTTTTCGGTTTAAGTAATCGATTACCGATTTACGTAAATTGTCGTTTTGGTGTAGATTTTGCAGGTACGTCGCAGTTTCCTTCTTGATTATTTGTCGTTTTTAATAAAAGGGAGTGTTTAATAATCGTTCCGTGTCCTTTCGCCGCCAGAGTCTGTTCAATCGATACTCCGAAGACAATTAGCTTAATGAATCGAGCATCTAACCGGATTACGTAGGCAATATTCGTTGAAATATTCATATTATAAATATTTAATTAGCATTTTGCTTGCTAATGTTAGGAAGAGGAAGTCTATTTTCAAATAAATATGGTACCTAAAACAGATCCATTTCTAATCAAACGAAAACATAGCTTCTCTGAAATAATGTTCAATTAGCAGTGGAGGTATTCAAAAAGCCTCACCTAACATTTTCGTTAAAGAAAAAGTTGTGTAAAATCACCTCAAGAAGCACCCCTTTCAAGGACCTGCAACATTTTCATTACACCTTGTATACAGGGTGTCCCAAACTCGACGCGGGAGCTGGAAATGGGAGATTCCTGGGGTGATTCTAAACAACTTTTTCCTTTGCCAAAATGTCCTCCGAAGCTTTGTTAATGAGTTATTACCAAAAAACACCGACCAATAGAAGCACGAATACAGTGGATGAATTCCAGCGCGCGACTCAGCTTTGAGTAGTATTGGCCCGCCATCATCCGTGCCATCATTAATCCGCTGTACTCGCTCTCTGGTTGGCCGATGTTTTTCGTTAATAACTCGTTAACAAAGCTTCGGAGAACATTTTTGCAAAGGAAAAAGTTGTTTAGAATCACCCCAGGAATCTCCCATTTCCGGCTGCCGCGTCCAGTTTGGGACACGCTGTATATTTTTCAGTTCGATATGCTTCTTTCTTCTCCGTCTTCTGATGTTTCATTTACCTATTCATCCTTTCCTTCTCCTTTATTGTTTTTTCTCGGTACACCATGTGACACTTGTATTCTTTTTTCATACCATTCTTTTGCTTTTTTTATTTTCACGCCTGCATCATTGTACTTTTTTTTCTCATTGTTCCATCGAGTATTCTTCTTTGTCCCTAATAATGTCTCTCTTTTATTTCAACACACAGTCTTCTTTTGTCCGAATTGCTCTCTTGAGCCCCAATTTTTGACATTGCCTTTCCCTCTTTATTTGCTTTCTGTGGCAACTTATTTTTTTCTGTCTGTACTTGATTTTAGTTTTTCCCTTTATTCCTTTTCTCTGTGTTCTCCGTCCCTGCATTCTTTCATTTTTTTTCCACCGCGTAAAGCACAATTTCAGAAGCTGCAACAGACCGTGGCAGAGATAAGTTAATGACATTACGTTCTATGTACAGGGCAGGGCCATGGAAAACCTGTTTCCTCGTTTCGTGTTTAGATGGGAGCTCGTCAAAAAACGGACCCACTGAAAAAGACAATCGTAAATGTGTTGCTACTATTATTTCTTTATTTTTCTTTCCTTTTTTCCCGAATCGATTCTGGACATCAACGTTTACGATCTCCCGTTTCCCCTCGTTGAGTTTTTAAGCTACGCTCCATAGAATTTTTTACTTTTTCCCTTTTATTTCGTGACGCTGAACATTTTTACTGCTAAGACGAAAGAGCCAAATTTATATTTTATAGTGTCTCGGGACTGTAATCGAATTTTCTAACCGTCTTCTATTCGAACGAAAAGGATTAAAACTTTTTATGTGATTAAGAAGGGAACACCTCGAACACAGAATAACCGACTTCAATGAAACTTTGTGGGCTTGTAGTGTGATCGAAGACAAGAATAACGGTACCCTTCATTCGTGCCCAATCGCCCTTTAAGAGTATTCAGAAATTTTTAAGGAAAATTTTAAACTAATGTTAGGAATTCTAAGAAACTTCAAGAATATTTAATGAAAATCCAAAGAGTTTTAAATGAAAACTTAATAGAAATTCAAGAAATTTTTGGGAATTTTAGTAGCATTTGAGGAAAATTCAAAGTATTTTAGGAAAATTCAAGGAATTTCTGAGAATTTCAGGAATATTTAAGGATACCTCAAGCAATTTCAAGAGAATCTTAGGAAAATTATGAAAACTCAAGGAATTCTAATAAGAATTTAATAAATATTCAAGGAATTACAAGAAAATGCAAAGTAAGTTCAAGAAATGTTAAAGGCTTAGAAGAAAATTCAAGGAATTCCAAGAATATTTGTGAAAAGTTCAAGAAATTTCACGAATATTTAAGGATACTTCAAGGAATTTCAAGAGAATATTAGGAAAATTAAGCAAACTCAAAGAATTTTAATAAGAATTTTAATAATATTCAAGGAATTTCAAGGAAATGTAAGGAAAATTCACGAAATTCTAATAAATTTTAAAGTTCAAGAAATTGCAGGAATTTCTAAATTATTTGAGGAAAATTCAGGAAATTTTAAGGAAAATTCAAGGAATTTCTGAGAATTTCAGGAAAATTTAAGGAAACCAAGAAAACTGGAAGAATTTCCTGAAAATTGAAGGAACTTCCTGAAGGAAATTTCAGAAAAGCACTCATCCAAATCCGGTCGCGAGATATCTAGTCCAGGGATGCGAAAGGGTTAAAAATCAATTGGGTACGAAGTACTGTTATTCTCGTTTTTGATCACACTATAAGCCCACTTTTCATTGAAACGATTGTTCCGGGGTCAAGGTTTTCTTGGACCTAGTGCACTGTCAGAGTTTCGTGACGAGATTTGGTCTTACAGAGTCACTATCTAGCATTGTCGGCATTGCGTTTGATTAAGTTTGTGTATTGTTTGACAATTTTAGTTCGTCATCCTGTAAACAAACGCAGAACGTGCGAAAGCATGCGTTCTCAAACAGTAACCCTGACTTGTTCGATCTGTTACGCTTTGATAAATGGTAAACGTCATGAATTCGAGAATACTAATGGGAAGTTTTATTCCAAGGGAAGACGCCATTACAGGCTTGTCTTATTGTGACGTCAATTTATGGCACCGTGAACACGTGATGTATTATACCGACAGCGTGTGAATCCATCTTCAAATCGCTCTACTTTCTGTCATTCAGACTCCTGACAGTTTCGGGCTTTAGAGGATCCATCGTATTCAGATTAGAGAGTCTTTCCAGAATTGCATTAAAGTTAAAGTTTTAACAGTAAAAAGTTTTAACAGTATTGTTCACAATTTATTTTTATCAATATTCGAAGAATTGGTGGAATTATAGTATTTTAGTGTAGTTCTGAATTTTGTTGTTGAGAGCTGTATTTTAATCCGCGGGTTTGAAGATGTTCCCTTTAAATGTTTAAGTATTAACAAATACTTTTCCATTATGGAACCAAATTTTTTTATAAAATATATTATCTTTTAACACGAAATTTATATAGGGTGAATCACGGAACATGAAAATAATTACAGTAAATTTGTCAACTTTTCTTTTTCAGGAATTTACATGATCATAATTTTTTTTAAATTAAAAATAATAAATACCTAACTGTACATATATAGCTACTCAAAAATATAGAATAGTGTAACTTGTATTAATTTAGGTTTCAGGAAATTATCAAAATTAGTTTAGTTTATGATCGGTAACCAAAAAGAATTCTTAATGAGACGAATAATTATTTGAATTCTCTGTACTTTTTTTTTTATCGATCGTAGTTAAAACAGGGAGAACGGATGATAATGGCTATCGCAATGGAAATTAATATTATTCACGAAAAAGAGATATACGATTTCATTTTAGCATGTACCCTGTTGTAGTGAATTCCATTGGTACGTGAAAAACTGAGTTCGCAGATCGGAACAAAATCGAATAAATGTATTTAATTAAAATTCAGATATGTGCTTCTACAGAAGCTGCATTTTTCCACGAATAATGTTCCAGCCGAGATAGTTACTCACATTACGGAATCGTGGTCTCGCTTCTGTAAAAGATTCACTTGCTTTGGTAGAGGAAGGCACGTGTCGCGCGTACCAAGCAAATCCTGACGAAGAAAATTTTCAATTTACATTTCCCATGAAGTAATAATATTTCATTTGAATAAAACCAATATTACTATCATTTATTCCCCTGCATTGAATTTCTTTTTAAATCAAGGTGTGATCTTAAAAATTCCACGATTTCTAAAATACGTCGTCATAATTATAAATAACTATTACTCTAAACGTTTACCTATTTGTTAAGATTAAACATTAACTTGAATGCAAATGAAATTGCTGCAAATACTGATGCTAAATTGTAACAGATACAAAAAAATCAATATAGTTCATTCAATAGGAGAAAAAATGGTGTATATCAACACGCACAATGCTACTTTTTTCTTAAGTACCATTTCTTCCTACATACTTGTATAAAGTGGCATTGTGTTCCACTTCTATCGTGCGTGCTTGACACACACTTTTTTTTCTTTCATGGGATGCTTTCGAATGTTCTGCGTTTGTTCGCGGCACGATAAACTAAAATTGTGAAACAATATATAAACTTAATCAAACACCATGCTGACAACTGTCAATGCTAGTGACTCTGTAAGACCAAATATCGTCACGAAACTCTGACAGTGCACTAGGCCCAAGAGTGGAGCGCATATAAAGCAACGCAAAAGGAGGAGACACCGAGAATAGGGAATACAGTGTATAAGAATTTTCGTGACGTTTTTTAGGCCTCGCTTTGGATTTCATGAATTAATTTTACTCCTGACGCGCGCTAAGAACCGTTGCACTTAAAAAATAATTATAGATGATTCTAAAGAACGTTGAAATATGTCTGTTGCAGCGGCTTCAAGGAGTATTTGGAGTGCTCTCATCATACTGTCCGACGGCAATGTGGCGATGACACAGCTCAATTTACAAAGGAGTTCCTTGACAGAATGTCGAACTCGCTTTTGAGGGTAAATATTTGCTGCTACTGCTTGGAGTGAGGCTGTTGTTACCGCAACGAGATCCGCCTGGTCCTTTAGCGCTTACTGTTCCCCTGAAGTTGCTTAAAATATGTATCTGGCTCAGAGTACATTGTAAAATGTATAAGTACGTATCTCGTTGTGATATTATATTCTTGACGATAAAGGTAGGGTTTGGTGACAGTGGTCGAATTTTAAGAACAATTTTCTAATGCACCGTACCAGCGATGGTTTGCAGAACTCTGCGTGAGATATTACACTTGTTGAAAAGAGTAGAAACTTGATAAATTTCAGTTGTGCTGTTAACGTGGAAATATTTCAAATGAAAGTTGAAAGATATGTACATCTTAGATATTAAGTTACGAAATATAACTAAATCACGTGCAACAAGTTTTGACGATTTTTTATAAAACTGAATAAATTTTTTATTTTGCAGAAAATAATTTTGAAAAATCAATCATATAGTTTCTATTCCGTAGGTCTTCACTGACCTTCTGATGGTAGTGAAATTCCTTTAGTTTAGAAAGTATTTTTTTTTTGTTCAGAAAATTTTCTTTGACTTTTTAAACTATTAAGAAATCGATTTTTTCCCTTTCAAACGGTTATTTAGAGTTAGAAATAAATATAAATCTGAACGGCAATTAATATTACTACGTTGCTATAGCTAGCAGAAATCTAAATAAATTATCTGTTTTTGATGAAAAGCTATCAATCTATCGAATCTATTTTTTCCAAAGAAACAAAATAAAAAATTTATTATACATACCATTTGAGCCTATACATATTTTAAACACTTCAATTTATTGATGTGCGTGAATATTAAAAATGTTTAATTTTGTTACTGTTTTAATGGCAAAATAAAAAATAAAGATATCTTCCATTACTGCCATTTATAAAAAATGAAGCAATTTTTAGTTTATTTAAACGTTGCAACAAGTGTTAATAATTACATTATTCCTATAAATGGTTGAATTAATCTTTGTTGCTTATGATTTTGCGTTTGCTAAAGTTTGTATAACAGATATACGTACTCTGGTTTATTACTTTCTATGGCTTTTCACATGAATTTGCAGACATAAAAAACAGGAAATAACTTTTCACTTGGAAAAATCATTTGATTTAACTATTTATAATTAAATAGAGTTTACTTTGATTTAAAAGTTCTTATGCAACATGCTCGGAAACGCTTGGTTTGTTAGTTATATGCTGTTTTACATTTTGTAAAATGCCGATGTAGCACTGGCTCATTCCCTTTAAGACCAGTGACCGTGCTAAAAGACCTAGGCATCTTTGGCCCTAAGTGGGCCCCGGCGACGCGCAACATGTAGAGATGACATGTTTCTTCGAATGGAAAAGCACATATTTTGTAATTATAAATTGAAATTATGACGAATGTAACACAACTGAAACCTTTCCACAATGTAGGGGCCCAAATCGCGGTCACGGACCGTACAGAAGCCTTTGCTACGTTGACATTTTACAAAATATAAAACAGCTAGGGGTGGGCAGGTACCCGAAAATTTCGGGAACCCGAGCCTCGGTTCGGCTTTTGATGACTCGGGTCGGGTCGGGTCGGGACCCGAATGTTTATGATACCCGGGTACCTGAAGTCAAAATCCGGTCTGGTGGTTCCTCAATCTGATTTTATACACCTATTTCTACCTGATTTTTCTCAGCGACAAAAACAGCAATATTGTAAATGCAATTCAATCCAAAACAGATTGAAGAAAGAGTAAAATCTGATTAAAGAATCATCCAACCCGCGTCATAATATTCAGGTTTCCAACCCGACCCGATTTCGACTTCGGGTACCTGAAATTTCCAGGTGCCAATTTTCGGGTCCCGACCCGAACCCGCGGAAAATACCCGACGCGAGCCGAACCTGAAATGTCAGGTACCCGCTCAATCCTAAAAACAGCGTGTAACTAATAAACTAAAAGTTTCCAAGTATATTGTATAAGAACTTTTCTTATTTTCGTGTCTACTACCTATATCTCTGAGATTTCTCACTAATTTGTAACACCATGTATAGGCCTCGACGTATTTGACAAACTACGTATTTTGACTCTCTCCTCCACCCCCGTCGGTGGATCTAAGTGAAAGTTATGATGGTGCTTCTTTAGTATAAAATGTAGTAATTTTTTCTCCGCGATTTTCTCAGTGTAGTGTTGCAAACTACATATAAAGCAGATATGATAACGACCTCTCAGATATATTAAATATATCTTATTTGTTACTACAGATAAGGTAAATGTACCAATAACTGGACGTCTAAGAACAAGGAGAACAAATATCTTCAATTTAAGGCATAAAATTAACTTTAAAGTAAAAAAACTGTTGCATTTTGAAGAGTATTACATTTTACATTAAATAAGTGCAAAAAAAACGATTATTTTCAACGATATTAAATATAAATTAATTAAAAATGTAAGGAGACGTGATGTACCAATACCTGGCCAGCCAAACGCGATTGTCCCAGTGTCCAAATTTCGAGGTCCCAATAAGTGGCCATAACTTTGATAGAGTATTAAAAAGACTGTTAGCGAACGAAATTTTATATTGTAAGGTGAAAATAAGAAATAAACAAAATCAGAAGCATTAGAAAAGTTAAAAAGTATGAATATACTTAATAAAGAGGCCATTAAAAGGTTAAAAAGTGAAGTCGTGAAACAAGGTTTTACTGTGTAATAAATGATATAGTTTTATTACTAATCAATTTTTTTTGTAATGCTTTTTTCATAGTTGTCAGTCGTTTGATCTCTTCGTCCAACTTTTTCCTTTCTTCAGCTATTACCTTTGTATTTCCTTTCTCTTGTGCTTTTCTCTATACTTACCCATTGTATGTTCTATAATTTGAGGTTAAGTGTAGCATATATAAGTAAAAATAAATAAATAAATGTAAAACAACAAAAAACCTATAAAATCTAACTTCTTTCTTTATAATAAATATTAACTTACCTAAATTAACTTTATGCAGAAACTAAAAAATAAGAAAAATGTGAAACACGTGTCGCGGTTAGTTATTGGGCAAATAAGATTATTACGTACTAGTAGATAACCACATAAATTTTAGCTTAAAAACTATTTGCATGCGTAATTCTTTGTTTTCTATTTATTATAAATATTCTTAAGATTTTATAACTGCTTTTTTTATATAGAAAAATGTAGTATAATGATATTTATCATCTTTGTAAATATTTACTACGCACTTCTTAACCATATCTTAAGGAATCCATGAAGATTCATGATGCATTTGACTACGATATTTCAAACAATATTTTTAATATTTTAAATAAAAAGTTTAGGGATATAATTTTTAATTTAGAAGGCTGAATGTTTAAACAATAAATTGATACAAATATTCTTTTTATTTTATGTCAGTTTAGCTTATTAAAAAATAAAATGTCATCAGTGGCCAGGTAATGGGACGTGGCTAGTCATTGGTACATTTACCTTATTGTAAATACGTTTGATTTTGAACTTTTCGGTCCTTTCGTTATGAATCTTGCTTTCGTATAAAAATCAATGCCTCTTTTTATCCTAAATCGCTTTAAAATTCAGTTCTCCAATTCATCAAGACATCATAACTAATCTGCCTATTATGGGGTATTTGAATTTTTCAGGTGCACTGTGCTCCTTATACCAACGAGGTGTGCGCTATCGGCAACGGCGCGAGCATCTCCAGGGTGCAAACAATGGTGGCGTTGGTGGTGGTACTCCTGGCAAGGTACTTCACGTAAGTGGTTAAGCAGCACTCGTAGCCGGAAAAAGGGGACAATTTCCGTGCACCACGAGCGCCGTGCTGAAACCCGGGGCCCTCCATTCGTTCTCCGCTTCAGATTCGCCAGAGTATTTTTTTATTTTTCACGAGAGGAAAAACCAAGGATACAAAGTGAAAGAGGCACGCAACAAGCGAACTGAAACGTACATTTCGAGTATCGAGAAGGACGGAGGAAAGTTGAAGGAACAAGATAAGGCAACGGAAGAAGACGATCAAAGCAACGACACAATACGAAGGACGAAGAAAGTTTGTCACGTGCCCTTTGTACCTAACTTGTGTCTAGCACTCGTGCGGCAAGTGTTTCCCCTTCATGTGAAACTCTTCCGTTGCCCAAGGAAAACAAAAGGGGAGAACGTGCTTTCGAGCGTCGCGTCGTGGTGAGCTTAATCAAGCGATCAGAAAGCACGTGCCACAACGTGCGTGAACGTGTTCGTTGACCGAGGTTCGATACTGAGATCGGCATCAACCTGAGATCAAGCGCCGATTGCAGGAAGACGTCGTTATGGAAATGGACGAACATTATGAAGCTAGATCTTCGATCAGCAATGATGATGTTGAAGACGTGCCGTAGCTTAGTTATGTTGAGTTTTAATTTACCAAATACCTATTTCATTAAATTATTCCAAATTCGTGGATAAGTTGTGTGGAAAATTATACTGTCAGAAAACAATTCAACAAGAAAGATTTGTATAAATGATCCATGAAGGATTGTGAGTGACTATCAGAAACTGCCGAAGTGGTAAATTTATTTTGAGTTTTCTTACTACCAGAAAAGGAGAAGATACTCTTGACACTAACACTAACTGTTCAACCTGAAGGAAGAAGCTGTGACCTATGAAAGTTTGCAAAAGACAGGCATCAACATACTGGGTTAGTTTCTCTCATAAGATTTCCGCCATTCAAGATCAAGTAAAGCGAAAGAATATCAAGAAAAGAGACGCACTTATTGAAAGGCAGGAGCAGCATGCAAAGCTGAGCATTGCTTTCTAAATTTGGAACAAAATTAGGCTATCGATCCACTTACTGAAGTCTTGCCTCAAAGATTTAAATGACTTGCAGATAAAGAGAAAATTCTGCTCTGGAAATGTGGAAGAAAATATCGATTGTTATTCTTTGGCAATTGAAAGTTCAGTTGAAAAATAAACGACAAAGGAGATATGTGGATTAAAACTATCACATCACTTTCGCTTCCCAGAAAGCCTAGAAAAAATCTAGAAAAAGAAGATGAAAGAAAAACTCTGTTACTTAAAATTATTCTTTAGGGAGATGGAAACAGGAATGAACTTCCTTCAAGGAAATATACTGTGGATTATTTAAAAATAAAATAAGATGCTCAGTACGAAGGAAAGAGAAAACTAAATAGTGATTGGAAATTGAGATCTTGTTTCCGATATCTTTTTTCGAATATCCTCTGATAAACAAAATCGATCAACGCAGCTGGTTTCGTCTCAATGAGCATTCCCTCTGATCTCCGTAATGAGGTAGAGCCTTCGTGGAAAATGCAGCGAACAGAGGCTCACGGGAAGAAGCGATCTGTTGGCAGCTGAAAGGAAGAGCCGAGAAAAGAAGACGCGTTCCTTCAAATCGCGTAACACTGGGGGAAAGACGAAAAGTGGCAGGACTTAGAGTTTCCGAAAGAGAAAAGAAAAGCTGTAGTACGTTAATAGAAAACGTGAAGAGAATTCACCCTGTTCGTCTTTCTAGCGAAAGGACAGTCAACTAGTTAGACCTGACTTCGAAATGAAGACGGTTGGACGGCAGTCATTGATGCCAGCCACTCAGATGAGTTTCTTACCCTCTTTTGGTTACGGATCGAACGATATTTTACGCCTCGGCAGTCCTGGGAACGTGAAATATGAGAAGGCGAAACGAGCCTGTTTTCAATGCAGCACGTTGCGAACCTTTCAGTTCCTCGATCGCTTATGCAATCTTTGAGTGAACACGCTCAGGATGGGATAATCGAGAGGCGGTGGGCGGCACTGACAAGGAACTGATAGCCTACAATCGCGTGCAAAACTACTCCTATGGAGATATCTCTACAGCTACTGTTTCCTTGAGATGTTCGCCCACGGAAGTATAAGGTCCTAGATTCTGCAGATGCGACAACTCATTTTCGAAGTTGCAGTGATCGGTCGACTTTATGAAATCTCTGAAATGTTTCCTATTCGTTAGGAGGCGTGTCCACTCTGAGCAGCACAAACTATACGCGTCGAAATATTTTTCTGCAGCTGTAACATCAGACAGCAAAAATCCAAGATAATCCACAGTTTCAGTTACTCGATTAAAAAAAGAAGAAATACAAAATACAGATTTCTGTCATTCCAAACAAATTGTCCTTTCGGCTTTGGAAAATTGGCTCTGCTTCAATAATGTTGGGTGCATCGACCGGAATCCTCATTTATTCTGATCTGCTAATGTTACAAGATCGAATGCGAGGAATGTAAGATAATGACGAAGGAATGGATGAAGGTACGGCGTTCGATCTCAAAAAGTAATTAGAAGACAGGAATTTAAACAGTTTGGCTTAATGAAAAGCATTTGCTTCGAAAATAGGAGAGCATCCAGTCCTCCATTAAGCGCATAATTCTGGCTCGTTTCTCAAGATCGTACCTGGAAAACCGATAGCCGACGCTGTTGTGTTTCTAAATGCCTTCAAGTTTATCGTTCGACCAGAAAGCAACGCGAATTTTGAATAGGACTCTATTCCCTATGCATTTCAGCGAAGAGTGTGTCGTGCATCGCAAGCGAAGTAGAAACTGGAAGAAAGAATCTAGGAAGCTGGTCTGGCAAGCAGAGGACAGTGGTCTTCCGGTACGTGCACAGGTTATTGCTGCAAGGAAGCGAAGATAACGGAACGAGCTTTCGAAAAGTCGATTCCCGCGTTGAAAAGGAATTACTTCCAGCGTGGTGATTCGGTGGAAGTTTCATCGAGGGGAATTCGAGGTCTCAGATGCGACTTGATGAGCTTGCGAATGCCTCAACAGGACTTACTGGATTCTTAGCAGAAGTATCTTAACAATACGTACAAGTTCTTTCATTAATGGATTTCAAAAGCTGTCACTCGAAGATCTACTGACTAACGGGCTACGGACATAGAAATGGTTCTTGTTTCGTCTTGAGACCATTTACTACAAGTAGTCATTGGAAAAATGATTAAATGTCTGAAAGAAACAACACGAACGTTTTAACATTGTTCAAGAGAAACGAAACCTGAATCGATTATCATACAATTCTGGAATGAATACCTTTATTCCTTATGACACAATTATTCTTTCTGATGAACTGTAACAAGACCAGGAGAGTTTTACTCATTGCTTACTTCGAAGATATTTTTGTTATTTTGAGAATCATGAAGAAATATTTTGGATATATATTTTTTATTTGCAAGTGTAAGAAGTTTATCAACAAAAACTGACTTATTAAAAACTAAAGAAAAGAAGATAAATGAGAAGAATATTTTTACGAAAAAAATTGTAATTTTCGAAAACGTTCTTCTATATAATAGATATAAATCCGAAGCAAAAGAAGAGGTGAAAATTGATAATGGAGAAAGAGGAAGCAATAGATCGAGCGTTAGCTTTTTTGCTAAGGTTTGATTTTCTCGCACGTACTATTTCTACTTCGGTTCCAAACGCGCTCTAAATACCAAGCAGCACGCGAATCGAGAAAATATACTTTTGTCGCGGATATCGCACGACATATGTGTTGAATCTACAGAAAAATCATTGACGGAAGAAGAAATTTCGCCCTTTTGGTACGTTTCATTCTTATCTTACCACTGGACGTGATCTGTTTCTAGCAAAAGGCAATATCATTGTTCTGTCATGCGACAACCGTGTGTTTCTGAAGTAATTGTTTTTCTTTTTTTTATTTTGTATTAATATCAAATCCTTTCACTTTTCAAAATTACAATCATCTAAAATGGCAAAACGTTAACTTTGTCTATTTTTGAATACTTAACTAATCATAATTACTGGTGTTATCAAACATTCTGTTACACTTGTCAGGTTGTTTTGCAATAATAAATATTTTACAGTTACTATTGTCTTCAAACGAGAATAAAATGATAAAAGAAATAGTAAAACATTTTACGTTTATTCTTATATTTCTAGCACATGTCATAAAATTATTAAGTTTTAATGAATATCATTCAAATATAATTGAATTTATATATAAAAGAAGGAGATTCAAAGAGAGATTCAGATTTTTTAAAATGTTAGCCATGTTACCATTTGTTCAATCGCAAAAAACAATTTATTATCGAAATGAAAACTAAAATTTCGAAAAAGAACAACTATGGATAGGTATTTCTTCTTGCGAGAGGATATGCGGTAGTTCTATTAAATAGATCGTCATCTATAAATCTGCAATTACTATGTGCAAGACTGAATGTTCCAATGCTCATGCAACTGCTTTCGAAGCACCGGATGTATAGGCGGATTCAGCAGAATACAGATTGGAGATCCTCTGAGCGTTTCAACACAGCACAGATGTACCTAGTGCGTGTAATTTATGCGCACTTCCATCACGTGATAAGCCTGGCGACGTATCTTGTAACGTGTGACAAATAGATCGTTGCCTTTGACGCATCACTATTGTCGATCTGTAGAATCAATGGGAAAGTCGACTCCAAAGTCCTTCAATAGGATCATGAAACAGAAGTTTCCTTATCTCTGGATTGTCTATAGTTCTAGTGAGATCAATTCTCAAGCAGGAAACACAAATTACGATTCCTTTTTACCGAGAAACTGCATTATCCACTTTCAACTTTCAACTTGGATTAATACTTTGTAGAAATGTTATTTAGAATTTGTTTTTGAATTTTAATCCTTCTAGAGAAGAACTTCATTACGTTTCTTTCATAATAAAAAAGAACGTTTGATACTCAAGTTCTTTTCTTTTCAAATGTTAAAATTGTTCTATTTTTCATGTTTTTTCTTTTCTTTTTTTTTTCTTCTTAAAATTTGGTTCAGTTCCGGCGTTAACTATTTAACTTTAAGAACATTTTTTCTTGTTTGCAATCAGATTACTGTGTCAGATGTTACACTGCACATCAATAGGAGTTGCATTGTCGAAGAGGTCAACAAAAATCTATATTAATTAACTTTGTGTTAGTACACCTTAAAATTTTTTATTTCAAACTTTGAAATTTTCGTTTCAATTTGAATCAAGCGCTTCGGGCCTTTGTTCTAATTTTCAAGAGGTGTAATACGAACTGTTTTTGTATCCCAAAAAAGTTGTAATTCAATATTGACAATTGTTTAAGATAAAAAGGGGTTAGTTACATCCGTATCAAAATTTCGCAGAATCACAGAAAAAGGAAATTAAGGGATCAGTACGGGTTTATCGTACATACTTTCAAGAATTTTTTTTTCATACTAAACTTTATTTTTACATTTCCATCTTTTCACATATAAAAATAGAGGTTTTAAAGTAATAAAAAAAAATTTTTTATTTCACTTTTTATTGATTTATCTTGCTGATCGGACCGCTTGAAGTCAGACCTGCTTGTTCCTGGCCGACATGATATCTGGACTTTGGAACATTTAATAACAAAAAATCGAGTAGTTTCTTAAAAAGTAGAGTTGTCGCTATGGTTGGAAGTAAAATTTTTCACTTTGGATGAAAAATAACAAAATGGTGAACTTTTGAATTTTTCGACCCTTTTTTTACAACTTAAATTGTTTAAAAATATGGTTAAATATAAATGAATATTTATTATTCTACTTCGGACTGAAACTATGCATGTTCAGAATAACCTTGAAAATTTGAGCCCAATCGGTGCAATATTTTTTCTCTAAATCGTGTCGGCGAGGTCGAAAAACGTTTCGAAAAAAAACCCGTTTAAAGTTTTTATCGTAAAATCGTAAAAAAAAGCGTCGTACCCTCGTTCATAAGCATCATTTTCTTGCAATCTTTCCGATGTTTTTAAAAAATAAACCCGTACTGATCCCTTAAAAAACAGGCCACCTTCGATCCAATTTCTATATAGTGATCATCAAAATTTAAGTGTAGAACACTCAACATTATATTATAAAATACTTGATATATTTATGTTAGATGGGATATTTTGAAATCAGCATAAAAAATGACGTGCTTTTCAAAAGGTTTCCATCGTTTGTATAAAAATCAAATATTTCATCTACCAATTAAAGCGGTTAATTAAACATGTTTAATATTAACGTTTATTATTATTACTTTTTATACACCAGATATAAAAGAAGATAACCAAAAGTGTAACAGAATCATTTTGGTATGCTACTCTCCCAAATATTGTACAGGTCTATTTCATATAAACCAGGAAAACTTTGTTCGCACAATCGCATTACATTATTTCACAACACTATAGGGTGTAACAAAAATGTTGGACGTCCTTCAAAGGGGTGATTCCTGTGGTGATTTCAAGCAACTTTTTCCTTAGCGAAAGTGTTAGGTGCGGCTTTGTTAACGAGTTATTAACGAAAAACACCGACCAATCGGAGAGCAAGTACAGTGGATTAATGATGACGCGGACCGTGGCGGGCCAATACTACTTACAGCTCGAGCCCGCGCTGAAATTCATCCACTATACTAGCTCCCTGATTGGTCGGTGCTTTTCGTTAATAACTCGTTAACAAAGTCCCATCTAACATTTTCGCTAAGGAAAAAGTTGCTTAAATTGATCTCAGGAATCGCTCCTTTCAAGGAATTGTAACATTTTTGTTACCCCCTGTATATGCCTGTCGTAACAGAGAAAGTCCTTACATTTTTATTCTTTTCCTTCAACGATCCCGTTCGTGGGCGACATTATCAATATTTACTTACGTCATAAACAGTTTTACGTCTATAAAGTATATATCCAATGTCTTCATTTACATATTCCTTTTTTTTAAAATTATTATTTGCAATCTGCTAGTCAAGCGTCTTTTGATTATCCTAGCATAAATTAATTCTTTTAAGAAACAGAAGAAAAGTTACATTACAAAATACAATTATCGGCCAGTAAACATGGTTTAATTTATAATTAAAGATAATTAAAAAAACTCCGGGATGAAAAAACTATCGTCGCGTTACGCATCTAGTAATTGATTATTTAATAGCGAAATATTAATCCCACCGAATCCTTCGTCTTCGTTATGTAATAAGTAGTGTTAGCGATGATAGCTTATCGCTGGACAGAGAAACAATAATTATACATAGTTACACTTTGTTGCAATGCTAATGCGTGACAGTGCTATGTGCCAAAATTTGATAACCATATGCATAAATTACATTTTCCAGTTATACATATATGTATGTATATTTCAAACACAGTCTGCTCTGATCATCCAGACGCATATTTACGTTTATAATAGCTAAAGTGTTTATTAATTAACTAATTTGGTGATTCCGTATAGGTACTTATTAATCCTGTGAAGAAATTCTAGACATTCAGACTGACACAAAGTACCAGGCATAGAATCTCAAGCTTTAATGATTAATTTAAATAATGCGATTTTCGATCGCGAAATGAGGTTTATTCTTAAATACTGACGTTGAATCTGTGACGAAGGATTCCGTCAAGATACAGTCAGTTTGTTATACGTAGCTACGTTTAATTTATTTCTACACCTATTTATTTTTATTTTTAATGTTTCACTGGCTGCCACTAAATTCAATAAGTTAGCTAATAATAAGTTCTACTTAAATTTCTAGAAAGAAGAATTATAGTAAAAATTGAAAAAAGATGATTTTCATTTAATATTTGCATTCAACATCCTCACGCATTATTGTTATATAAACTAGTAATACGACCGGTTTTTAAAAAATCACAGATTCTGGAAAATCACTACAAGTTGTAATGTGTAATACTGGAAATCTAGCGAATTAACGCTTGTCCTACAGTATATGAGAAATTCGTGATTTTCGTGTATCAAGGGAACACGCAACTTCATAATTAATACACCCTTCGGTATATTAATTAATCATAGGAGTTGAAGTTTTCCTTAAAAACGTTATGTCCAACAATAATACTTGTCATGCCGTGATAACGAATCATAGTGTAGGGAAGGTCGCGATCTGAATGTGTGTTTTTTGGGCATGTTTAAGTGCAAAATTTACAGCTTGATTGTATATAGTCCAAAGTAAACTGTGTTTATTGTTTTAAACTTCTTTTTTATTCAGTTTGTATAATTAAGATCATGTCCAACTTGGAGTTGTTAGTGACCACAAAAAAATACAGTCTGTACATAAAATTAGTATATACACTCATACATATACAGGGTGTAACAAAAATATTGCAGTTCCTTGAAAGGTGTGATTCCTGAGGTGATTTTAAACAACTTTTTCCTTAGCGAAAATGTTAGGTGTGGCTTTGTTAACGAGTTATGAACGAAAACCATCGACCAATAGAGGCACGAATACAGTGGATGATTTTTAGCGCGGGCACCAGCTGCGAGTAGCATTGGCCCGCCATCGTCCGCGTCATCATTAATCCGCTGTACTCGCTCTGTGATTGGTCGGTGTTTTTCGTTAATAACTCGTTAACAAAGCCCCACCTAACATTTTCGCTAAGGAAAAAGTTATTTAAAATCACCTAAGGAATCCCCTCCTTTCAAGGGACTGCAACATTTTGGTTACACCCTGTATATAAACACGTCAACTGTTATGCAGAAACATACTTTTCCTCAAAAATATCAATATGCACAACAGAATATGACAAGCTTTTTTTTTTTTATAAAAAATACTTGCTAGGATCGTAACCTTCCCTCGCTCGATAGGCTAGCGGCTCACTAAAGGGGGAATTCCACGGCACGTGGCTTGGCGCGCCGGGGTCGTGATACGCCTAAAGGGGGAATAGCAGCATATGCAAGGGTCGCCAAGCGGCTTGGTGAGCGCGTTGGTTTGGCTAGCGTTGGGCCCGGTTGGTTTTGAAAAGGAAGACTCGACGCGCCAAGCCACGGCGCCGTGGGATTCTCCCTTAACGTATGGGGTCTAAAGTATTGGTGACGAAAACACGCTAGCCAAAGGCACTGCCCTCCTGATAAATGTTGATAAACATACTAAGTGCTATCGTGTTACTTCGATCACCATACTGCGACAAAAGTACCAAGAGAAATTTACAATATGTTGCCGTAGAGAATGAATCAAGAATGATAATCACCATTAACAAAGAGAAGTAAATTCTAGTCGAAAATTATTTTTAGTGGCAAGGTAGTAGCGAAAGATAAGACGAATGAAGCAGCTAAAGGGTGGTCCCTGACTCTGGCGTTGAGAACGATCGCAGCTATTCTAATTATTTTTGTACTGTGTACAGATTGCGGACAAAGACTATTAAGTACCCAGCTTTTCTACTTTGGTGTTAGGTACTTCATATGCTTTGTCGTTTTTTTTTTTTTTAACTCAACGTTCCTTGTTATAGTTACTGGTCCTCGTAGGGAGTGATTAGCCCCTCTGATTTCAGAAATGAACACTCGTCGTGATGGGATATTAATATGATCATTCCCTACGTACTCCGGGTGGTCGCGTTCGACTGGTAATTATTAACCAATTTGTACATAGCGATTATGCGTCGATCAATTAATTCTAGGATTGTCCCAAGCAACGAGGACTGCAAACAAGAGCTTAGCATATGTCCTCGATTGGTGTTTTGTAATTTAGTAATGTCTGCGACGGTGAATAAATTGGCGATGAATTTCGAAAGTATTATATGTTTAGTAAAATTTTGAGCGAATCATACAATGTGGAACTGAAAGTTTATATTACTATTAAAGTTTTTAGTCGTAAATGAGTGCTTATTTATGAAACTACATGAAAGTGCTTGTTCAAATGAATCTATCTATGAAGAATGTAAATGTATATTTTTAATATGAAATACATATATTTATTATATAAACAATAATATTATTTACTAAATGATTATATCTTATTTATAGAGAAGTATCAGCGTATACATCCTCCAGTTGCGATCTTTGCATATTGTATTGGATGCAGAATTTTTAATAAGGTTTCTAAGCTCGTAGTTGTTTGCTTTCAGAATATTGATTTTTACTATCCCAAAAGAAATTTGTTTCTCTCCACTTGTGCATTATTTTTTGTATTCCAAAATGTTAAAGACATAAATAAAATATGGTATTCGAGGCGAGAGCTTTAATGAACAAAGATACGTCCTAAAATTTGTGGTAATGTAAATTAATAAATACACTTCAATAACGCGAATTTTTTTTAGGAACAAGAAGACATATTTAAACAAAACATCCATATATATCCTGCTTCACCTTTTTCTTGTATTTTGTATATTTTACAAACATCTGTTACTTTCAACAAGATAAATATTCACTTATGAAAGTATTTATACAATTAAATACAAATATATCCTTTATTTATTAAATTGGGGACAAATATAACATCTTTTAAACAGAATAATCAAAAAAATTATTTATACATAAATTTAAAGTAAATGTTTTATGTGAAATTAAGTGAATTTTGTAAATTAATAGTTTACTACCAATTCTCTTGTTAGAGGCCAGTTGGTAATGTAGTGCTGCCAAATTTTGTGAGAAATAACTTCGAATAATCTGCATTCTAGATTCATATGCTTAAAAATTGATAACTTTTTCCTTCGGTATAAAATAAAACGCTTAAGAAAATGCGCAAAAAAAATGCAAGTGCACGATCATAGCCGTAGGATAATGCAAGTATATTCATTGAATGGTCACGTATCATCGAAAGTCTTGAGTTCGGAAAAAGTTGGTACGTTCGCACGAGGTACGCCCTTATATTCTTGAAACTTGAATTATAGACCCCACACAGAAGTTGAAAGTGGTTTCGCTAGGAGAAGTTTTCATAGACTCGCCAACTTATTCCCGTCGTGTCGCAGACGCGTATTTAATCATTCTCAGTATATTTTGTAAATAATAGCGTGTTAAGAATCGTATAAAAGCTGAACATTAAGAGAAAATCCATGTGCATCAACGATTACTACCTTTTGATTACTCGTGGATCCTCGTCAACCATTGCCATTCACTTAACGAAAGTTTATGAAACGACGGATGTATAAATGCGAAATATTACTTGTATCATTGAGTTTTTGATGTACGTAGTTTATCGTTGCTGATATTCTGTTGCAAATAATATAATAGCTGTTTTGTCTGTATAATTTTGTCAAAACTGAATATTACTTCACAGAATTTCTCAAGTTGAGAAATGTAGTAGAGGTTGTATGGCTGTGAAATTATCGTAGAGAAGTGGTTTAAGTTTGTTATATTCCAACCCAAGCTAATGCACGTATTCCTGATACTATCTGTGCAACATTTCGTCTTCGAGAGTCACACGTAGTTGCAGCACACTCGGGAATACGCTCGTGTTCTTTCAGGCATTATTTAAAATAGTTATAGTTGAAACTATAATTCCATTTGTCACATAGTTGCATAGTTATTATGAACAAAATTTTACGGATGTATATTATTGATAACATATTGTTTATATTTAAGGTTATTTAAAAGTAGAACATGTTGGGATATCACAAGATTGAACTTCTTCCTGTAAGAGGAAATTGATAGAACAAGAAAGTTTAATATGCATCGAGAAGAATGAAAAGTATTAAACTAAAGAAATCAGTAGTAATATATTTCTATTGAAATGAATGGTGAGAAAAAAAAGACATGAATCTAAAGGCACGTCTACGTAGAGCGAATGCAGGCATGGCGAACGCGCGCGAACGACACAGAAGATGCTGATTCGCTTCTGTGGCCTAAGTAGTGGGGGGTCTGGTGTGCGTTCGGATGCGTTCGGATGCGTTCGGACGCGTTCGCGTGCATTCGGGTGCGTTCACGTTCGTTCACTGTATGTACACGTGCTTTAAGAAAGGTGTGTATTAAATCGATCGAATTGCGCAACGAATATAAAAAAGCTATTTATCGTACACGTTAATTATATATGAATTATATTTAATGATTGTTGATATGGAATTCCTTTCGCGAGTATGCGTGTCCGTAAAGTGTTCATGTATATATGTGTCTATAGAATCGTATAAAAGGAGGAAAGATAAGTCATATGTATGCGCATTCATATTTTCAGCAACGAAAGGTATTATCGTTCGCAAAAGTCGTCTGTACATTTTATTCGCTTCGTCGTATTTTAGCGATACAAACTGTATATATATACATATATAGAGAGTGGGAGAGAAAGAATGTGAGATGAAAGGAAAAATGCTGGTCGTTTCGTTACCCCAAGCGTGATAGAGGAAGAACACGCATTTTATCCGAACGAAAGTGGAATTAGACATGCGGAGGAGCTCGTTGAAATCCTTTTTACGCGTTGGGGAAATGCTGCGGCCACCGAGGAAGAGAGAATATTTATTTGTAATGTAGTCGACAAAGAGAAAGAGAAAAGACGAAAACGTGTAAACTGTATCTCTTTCACAAATTAGAATGCTCCAAACGGAATGTAAGATAACTTAATACATTCGCAATAAAAATCGATTATTTTTCTTTATGTTGGTGTGATTACTTTTATGGCCTTGTGGAAATTGACTCCTTAAACATTTTCAGGGCGTCTGCGAATATTTCTTTACTTTGCTTTATTTTTGGAAAATTATAAGGATTGCGGTAAGTGCAAAAAAATATTTTGTATAAATTTTGAAATACCTACATAGTATTTGCAACAATTAATAACTTGCTAACGAAGCCTCAAACGCAATTTTTTCATTCTTGATTTTTGTCTTATTTTAGTCCGTAGAATCTCCTCTTAAGACGTGGCTGACCCACGTTGCCGAATACAGTGTTGACTCGAAGAATTCTCGATTTCTCTATCCTCATTACTCCTTTGCTGGTGCGAATCTCCTCATTCCACCGCGCCCGCCTCGGGTTACGCGGCCGAGATCGAATCCGACTTGAAGAAGGGCTGCGCTCGGTTCTGAAACCGAGCCGTTCTTCGAGTCAACACTGCATACGTACAAAAGCAATACATAATAAGGAGAACTATTTCTATTAAATTGCTGAGATCTTCAAGATATGTTAAATTTGAAAACACGTGCTGTATTCAAACCGTATATTTATTTAACGATAAAGTCTTGAGTAAATGTTACAGGTGATTCCTGGTATGATTTTAAACAATTTTTCCTTAGCAAAAATGTTTGTTAGGGCTTTGTTAGCGAGTTATTAACGAAAAAGACCGATCAATCAGAGAGCGAGTCCGTCGGACTGATTTCGGCTCGGACGATAGTAGGTTATACTACTTGCAGTTGAAGCCCGCGTTAAAATTCATATACTATACTCACGCTCTGATTGGTTGAGGGTTTCTGTCAATATCTCGGTAATAAAATCTCCGAGGACTTTTTTGTTAAGGAAAAAGTTGTTTAAAATTACCTTAGAAATCATCCCTTTCAAGGACCTGCAACATTTTTGTTACACCCTGTATATGAGGTTATTTGGAAACCGGAAGAAACATACTACAACTTACTAACTATCCTAAAACTTTTATTAAAATCCAAGATCCTAAGTTGGAGGCCTCTCCTTATATAAGAGTTACAGTATTTTCTCGATAAGTGTAAACTCCTCGGGACCGGAGAGTCACAGTTCTCGTAGAAGTTTTACTTTCTTTGTAATGTGCCGAACGTAGAAAGAGAGCGCACGCAAAAAAAGAGGGACTGGGCACTAATCGATGATCGACTATTGTATCTCATTAGTCGCTTCGTTGGTTCCTAGAGGGATGCCTAGTGATGGGGATAAAATTTTCACATTTATCGTAGAGGTCTTTTTCACATTTATCAAAAAAAATACTGTAAATAACGATTCGTGAGTACTAGATTTTAACAGACTGAAATTGACTTGCGATCAGACGCGCATGCCCCCTACGCAAACAAACGTTTGTAATAGTACGGGAGCCAGTGAATATTTTTGGTACCTCATCGCAACACGATTTTTCTATCACTTTTCTAATAACCTTATATTAAGGATAACCGAACGGGCAGTCTGGCTGCTGAATCCGGGGAACGAGCCGATGGGGACGCTCTTAAACATGTCAATTTTGAGAGTGCTTTTGACTTATCGCGACAAAGTTGAAATTTTTTTTTTATTACTTAACAACTTAATAAAAAGTAAAAGAATGAAAGTCTGGCAGCGCTCAGTGGGGATTTTAGTCGTCTGGCAGATCCTTAAACATGTACCAAAAAAAAGTTCTTGTGACTTATAGCCCCAAGAATGAAATTTGGTAGAACGATTATTTTTATTATAAGATTGATCAAAAAATTAGTCTGATAGCCTACAGACGGTGATAAGACCTTGCCAGATGCATCATAAGTACTATGTTTCTGGCGCGTAAATTTGATGCGGCACGCACCGCGCCATCTTTTTCGGGAAAACTGTTCGGCTACAAAGTTTCATATTTTGTTTGTCCAAGAATCACTTTTTATCGTCGACTATTTCTACCGATCTATTTTCTGTGCTCGGCTGAAGGCAGTTGTGGCGTCGCCGAGCAGTTCGATTGTTGTAATCAGCATAAGAGGAACGGATTTTATTTGTGATTTATAATGGCTTCAACTAATAGATACTGTTTTATTTGCAAAATGAAACAGCAAAAGTTATTATCTTTTAAAGAACAAACTTTACAAAAATGTAAAAATATTTTGACAATTCGTAAGGAACATAATTTGAAATACAGTGACGTGATTTTGCCAAGCAGCGTGAGTGATAATACAGTGTGTTACCATAGACAATGTTACAGCAAATTTACAGCTATAATGAAGAAATATAACACTCACGAAAGTTGTCAGGAACCTTCTTCGGCAACTTCATCTACAACATATCCTTCAACATGTACACAGACTACGTATGTAAAATTATCATACCTACTTATCAAATGTAAAGAAATAAATTGAACCGCTCAGTAGTATCTATTGCTTAATAGTAATATATTAATAATATATCTCTCTCTCCCCTCTCCCCCTCTCTCTCCCTCTCCCTCTCTCTCTCCCTCTCTTTCTCTCTCTCGCGCACTTTTTAGTGATTAAAATATTTAAAATATCTTTAGTTATGAACTCGTTGAAGATGTCAGTGGTGAAAAATCTGAAGTCGTTGAAAATATCGAAGGAACAAATTTTGAGCAAATCGCAGCAAACGTTGTTGAACAAAATACAACGAGCGAAGACCTGGGAAATCTTAATAACTGTAATTCAATTGAAGTTTTTGCTAATTTAGAGGAATTTGTATGTCGATTATATTTAAAAAAAATAAATACAGTAAATGAAGCAAGATTTGTTATATTTTCGAAAATGTATGTCTCTGAAGACACCGACGAATTATTTAAAATAAAAAGTGCAAATTTTGATGCTTCAATTGTACCACCATGTAAATCTGAATTACATCAACATATTTTAAGAACGGCGTACATTGCTAGTATTTGGAGAAACGCCCATTTAAAATATCCCACAAGTTTGTCTCCAATTGAACATGGCTGGGAAGAAATTGATAACAAATATCAATTTATTTGGTTTAGAGGTGATCAACTTCCCACTTTTATAAATGAGTTTTGGTTCAACCTGACCAAGAAGATTTTATAGGTATGAGCTTTTTATTCTACAGATGCAAATATTGAAATTCATCTAATGTACTAATAGATAAATGATAAATAAATCATTATGTTATGTTTAGAAATAATTATTACTTTTTTATGATAATTTTAATGAGGTGATATTTTAACTTATTTACAGATGGTGATTTACAAAATGAATTTTTGGACAATTCAACTAACGATTCTGACAGTGAAAGCGATATAAGTGTGTCAGAAAATTGTGAGAATGTCATTTGTATAATGTAAAATAGTTTAGTAAAGTTTTTTTGTCATTATAGAATAAAATTATAAAGTAAACCTATTCTATTCAATAATAGCTTAAATACAATAAATGTCGATCTCTGGTGGAAGTTGATATTAAATTCAATGTTTCAGTGAGAGACTTAACTATACGCTATGTTCGTTTGCAAACATCTGGCAAGGTCTTATCACCGTCTGTAGGCTGCCAGATTAATTTTTTTATCAATCTTATAATAAAAATAATCGTCCTACCAAATTTCATTCTTGTCGCTATAAGTCACAAGAACTTTTTTTTGGTACATGTTTAAGGATCTGCCAGACGACTAAAATCCCCACTGAGCGCTGCTAGACTGTCATTTTTTTACTTTTTATTAATCAACTTTGTCGCGATAAGTCAAAAGCACTCTCAAAATTGACATGTTTAAGAGCGTGCCCATCGGCTCGTTTCCCGGATTCAGCAGCCAGACTGCCCGTTCAGTTATCCTCAATATAAGGTTAATTAGAAAAGTGATAGAAAAATCGTGTCGCTATGAGGCACCAAAAATGTTCACTGGCTCCTGTACTATAACAACAAAAGAAGATTGAAAACGTTCCTCGAGAAAGCACGATCGATAATAATTCCCAAGTGATTTTGCCAGTATATTTAAATCCTTTTAAAGGCGTCCTTTACACACTAATATTAACAATATCGGAAAGGCAAAAAGAACAAGGTGCGAAGGTGGTAAATAAATGGGAAAAATAGTTAACGCCGATAGAAAATGTTTTAGATGTGCTTGAAATTCGTCGTCGAAATCGGTTTTCTCGCGTGTTAACCTTTTTTCCTGCTCTCTTCATGGTGCTTCCCGTTAAAGCATTTCAGTTTATCCGACGTTATACTGCCCCGTGTGACACCATTCGAAAGTCGGGACTGTTGTTAATTTACGAGTTTCCCGGAAGTATTACAACAAATCCGACAACGCGTGATCGACGGACAAAAGCATATCCCCGTGCTCGTCGATTTTCACGTGTGCCACTGAGCGAAAATCGTGTGAACATCGATTCAAAGCTGACTTAATCGTCGTAACTGTTATTCTCAGGGGATAGTATAAGTTGGCATTGTGTTCGTGTCAGCTTATATAGGATATATCGTATTGTTTATTCTAAATCGCTTTCCTGAATTCTGACTTTCCTCAGAGTTTTTGGGTACAGTTTCTAAATTTACTGCTATTTCTTGTTTCAGAAAATCAACAGCATGATAAAGTTCTATCTGCCATATGTTTTCATTAAAACGCTCTTTAGAATTCTAAGATTTATGAGTGTTAACGCCACACTTTACAATCCACTATCATCTCTGGTTTCATAAAATTATCCGTATACAATATGTACAGAAAGAGTTGAATAAAGTTTTACAAGCCTTTTTCTCAGAATCTAACGAAAATATCGACCTCATTTTTGTTTTTAATCAAAATTATCCACAGGGATTATAGTCGGAATCATCTCAACAGGCGGCTCAGGGTCACGAAACCCCTCACGCGCCTTTCTGGAGAGTGTCCCCACCGCGGCAGCCACCGTGCGCGCGGACGCACTTGCCGCCTAAGTGAATATCTGTGAACGGTCTCTCCTTCCCCATTATCTTCCTCGCTTCCTCACTCAGTCCACGCTCCTTCACGTTGCGTCCTTCTTTTTCCCTATCTACCGCTCTCTTTCCTCGCGACGTGATGCGACGCGTCGCGTCGTCGTCGCACGGAACCGTGCAGCGCAGCGTGTAAGGTGCATGGTGCATATCGAAATCGCATGCTTTCAAGTGCATTCAGCACAAACATACATTCGGAACATCCAAATTTACGCGAGAAATTTCGCGATTACAGCGCCACCTATCGCGAATGAAAAAAAATGTTTGAAATAAAACCTACATATTTTGTGGCGTAGAATCCGAATCTGCAATAAAAAGTAGGTGGTCCTATTTAAAATTTTAAAGTGACCCCCCCCTCCCCCCAGTGGGGTAGGGGTGAAATTTTTTGACAGGACCAGATGTCGCTCTCCAAACCATCAAACTTTTGTTCGGGATGTTTTTTGATCCGATGCATATTTCCTAAGTTAGCCGTGGTGGCGGATTAAAATGGGACACCCTGTATATATACATATATGTATATATATATATATGTGTGTGTGTGTGTGTGTGTGTGTTATATAAATATAATAATAGTAATAATATATGTATATATATTATTCCAGTTTAGTTATTCTCTCATAAATTTATATTCTCCCATTTAGATTGCGTTATTCTGTTAGGTTTTCTTAAAAAAACTAAAAGACTACTGGACCGAATTAGAACAAAATCTAATCAGCTCTAAGTTACATTGATAGACATCGATTGCATCATCGATCATTTTGATCTCACTATTAGTTTTTTAGAAAATGTTAACGAAAAATTTGATCACATACGTACGTACGTACATACGCACGCACGTACGTACGCGCGCGCGCACGCACACACACACACACACACACGTGCGCGCGCGCGCGCGAACAATGTGTTCACAATAGCCTGAAATTACTCCAATGACCTTCAAACATGGAGATCTGCTAAAAAATCGATTTTCCATTTTCGGGGCAAATACAATAACTTCCCTATAAATCGGGAAGTTAAAAAACCAGCTTTCACACTGCATGATCAAAAATGGGGTGTTCGAAGCAAAGAGGATTAGATAGAGTGGAAGGCTCTGTAACCTCCTTTTAGAACGCCATCTGATGAGTCGCAACTGAAATAATTTACAGAAATGACAAGTCCTATTTCCTTTCTTGAATTTTTGTTATGCGTGCTGACACCACCCACGCCAAGTCAAGCTACACCACACCATTTTTCATTTATTGAGGATAAAGATTGCTTGAGTTGGATTTGGTGTTTTGCGTATTGCATTAATATATTTAGTAAAACAATGCCCGTAAAGTGTTGCGTTTGCAACAAAGATAGGAAGGAGAATAATTTGAGTTTATTTGGGATTCCAAAGGAGCCACATATGTAAGTATAAAATTGATTTAAGAAGTATACTATTTCAACCATTCCATTTACACACGTGGTTTATATTATTATTAATATATCGTGATATAATATTTTTACAAATATTCATCCGAATTCGCTGCCATTGGGAGGCGCGCTTCATCAGGAATGCTATTACAAAAAAATGTGATACTAATAAATACAAAAAATTTTTATAATAAAATCGTGTGATGCGTTTGAGATGGTGTGATACGTATGAGTGTGTGTGTGTGTGTGTGAGATATTTTGTTTATATATGTGTGCTATAATACATTTAAAAATAAATGTAAATATATCTTCTATTTGTATTTTATTTTCTTCCTAATAATCTCTATCATGTATGTATGTAAATTGATATTTCAAGTTTTTAAGTTTTATAGTCTAGAATGAAATTGCGAGTTCAAAACCTGAACTTGGAATTATATAAAAAATAAAAATTTAGTCATAGAGTTTACTGTGAATCGAACCGTGAATTCAAGGGTTGTGGAGGGGGATTGCTTCGGGCTGCGGGGCAAAGGGATGGATGAATAGTTCGGTTTTGACTCGTTTGGAGCGCTGCGAAACGAGGTTACACTCTTTTACATAGGGCTCTTATGGGAGTTCCACTCTATCTAATCCTCTTTGGTTCGAAGTGCAATTCCGCTAAATCGCCGCTGGGATCACGGTCGCGGGTTGATGTTGCGAAAAGAGCAAAAAAGGACAATGAAATATAAAGGTTATGTTACAATAGCAAATGGTGGGATGAGGAATGTAAGAAAAAGAAAAAAGAAGCCAGAAAAGCATTAAAAAGGTGGAAGAAGGGAGTCGGACAAAAACAAGAATATGAACAAAGGAGAAAAGAGTATACAGAAGAATGTAACAAGAAGAAAAAAGCTTACCAAGAAGTAGAAGAAAAAGAATTATTGGAAATAAAAAGGGAAGATCAGGCATGGAAATACATAAATTGAGAACGAAAGAAAAGAGAAGAAATACCAAGGAACATAAAAATAAAAGACTGGAAGGAACACTTCAAAAGACTGTTAGAGGGGAACGAAGAACCGAGGATAGGGGAAATGGATAATATAGAAAAGGAGGCAGAAACGGGAAACGAAAGGACCGAGATTACAGAAGGGGAAATAGTAAAACAAATAAAGAAACTAAAAAAACGAAAAGTAACAGGGATAGACGAACTGGAAAATGAAGTTTGGAAATACGGGGAGGGTAAGGTAATTGGAAGACTAAAGGAGCTTATTAACAGAATATGGAGAGGGGATGGATTTCCAGAGAGTTGGAAAGAAGGGGTAATAGCACCAATTTTTAAGAAAGGGGACAGGGAGATAATTAGCAATTATAGGGGGCCTACACTGTTGAACACTGCTTATAAAGTATACGCAATGAGAAATTAAAAGCAGGAATAGAAGATAAAAAAATAATCCCAGGAACGGAAGCGGGATTCAGAAGTAGAAGAAGCACAACAGACAATATTTTTATTTTAAACTACATAGTAAATACAGAACTACAATCCAAAGGTGGGAAACTATATACCTTCTTCGCAGATCTAAAGGCCGCGTTTGACAGGGTGAATAGGGGCGAACTCGGAAGAATAATGGAAAGATGCGGTATAAGCAAGAACCTATGAGAAAGGATCAACGAAATATATAGAGAATCCAGAAGCAGTGTGAAAGTGAACGGGGAACTGTCGGAAAAATGTTGGACAACCAAAGGGGTAAGACAAGGATGTCCCTTGAGTCCGACCTTATTCAATTTGTACATAGCAGACCTGGAGAAGGTACTACAAAAGTACCTGCACAGGTAGGAGGAGTAGTTGTAGGAAAAAGGAAGATATGGTCCTTAGCATACGCAGACGATATAGTCTTGATAGCTAGATCACCCGCAGAACTAAAAGAGATGATGGGAAGTTTGAAAAAATACCTAGATAAGAAAGAACTGACTCTAAGTGCAGAGAAATCTAAAGTATTAATATTAAGAAAGGGAAGAGGAAAGAAAATAAAAGAAGAGTGGCCATGGGGACAAGAAAGAAGTGAAGAGGTTAAGCAGTTCAAATATCTTGGGTTTCACTTTCAAAAAAATGGAAACTACGATACACACATAAGGGAAACAACTAAGAAGGCTAGAATGGCCATGGCTCAAGTGTGGGGAATAGGGGAAAGAAAATTCAAAGGAAATATGGAAAGAAGGATGATGATCTTCAGAAGCCTAATAGGAAGCATACTTTTATCAAAGAGGATTAGATAGAGCGGAAGGTTCTGTAGCCTCTTTTTACAGCTCCATCTAGTATCTCAGAGGGCGAAGTATTTTCAGAAATTGTTCAATCCTATTTCCTTTCTTGTATTTTTCTTATGCGTACCGACTCCAACCCACGCCACCAATGCTACGCCATTTTTCATTACAATATTTGTAGTGATTTGTAGTAGAATCGGTTAGAGTGGTCAGAGCAAAGAGGTGTTCAGGAGGGTTTTTAAAAATGCCTATGAATTGCTGCATTTGTAGAAAGAAAGGCAAGGAAAATATCTGTGTGTGTGTGTATGTCAGCTGTATGTAGCATGTATGTATATTAATTTTAAAAATAAATTTCAATATATACTTTTCATTTGTATTTTATTTTCTTCCTAATAATCTAACGTGTACATGCCTATATAAATTAATATTTCATATTCTTGAACATTAGATTTTGGAGGGAAATTACAAGTTCAAACCCCGAACTTGAAATTTTAGATCCAGAAAGAAAATTTAGTAGAGCTTATAGTAAATCGGACCATGAATTGAATGGCTGTGTGGGGATGGTGTGCGGTTTGCGGGGTAAGGGGATGGTTGGATAGTTCGTCCTCTGAGCCGTTTGAGGGCGTTACAAAATGAGACACACTTTTAACATAGGGCTCTTATGGGACCTTCCGCTCTATCTAATCCTCTTTAACTTTTATATGCAGCGAAGATCGGAGATATGGGGATGGACAGAGGCTGAGAAGATGGAAAAGATACAGGAGAAATACGTAAGATGGATCCTAGGAGTTGACTACAATACCCCGGCCTACATTATTATGGAAGAAATAAAAATACAAAAAATTCGAATAGAAGCAGGCAGAAGGGCGCAGAAATACGAGGAAAGAACAAGGAAAGAAAAGGAAAATAAAATAATAACGGAGTGCTGGAAACAAATAAAAAACAAGGAAGGAAGCAAAAAATCACGATGGAAGAAAGAAAGGGAACAGTACTACAGAAGAAATGGGATGGAAATGGAGGAGGTAGAAGAAGCAAGAGATGAGAACAGGGAGATAGGAACAGCCTTAAAAATTGCAGATATGCAAGAACAAATCCAAGAGCAATATGAAAGGATAACGGAAAGTAAATATAACAGAAGATATAGAGCGCTACGAACCGAGGAAGTGCCAAAATATTTAACAATGGAATTGGGAGGAAAAGACAAAAACATAATAGCAAGGTTTGGATGCGGAAATGAGGAAAGAGGAAATAGGTACTGGAAAAAGGATGAGGAAAACGGATGCAGGTTATGCTATGGTAGTAAGGAAACTCTGGAACATTTAATTGAAGATTGCAGTGGTGTAGCCAGATTAACCAAAACATGTGAGGAGCTTTTAAGAGAGAATGGAGAAGGACCAGAGTGGATGAGAGAAATTATAAAAAGAAAAAGGCTTTTAGAGAGTGAAGTAGAACAAGGTGGTAAGGTAATGTCCTAGTGACTGAAAATTATAAAGAAATAATTGATAGGTAATAAATGTTATGTAATATGTAAGTAAAATGTAAATGTACTCGTATGAGAAAACGATAAACTGTAAACTCCCTTTCGAGGCCGAAATGCATACGAAATAAATGTATTACTACTACTATTATTGTGTTACTTAAGCCAAAATTAACTTTATATGCATATAATAATTACTTACTCTTTTAGGTTATGTTCTTATTTCGAAATTGTCTATAGTAATATCTGTATCATTTGTATCATTGACGCAATTATTTTATATCACTAATTACTTAAAGATATTTATTTATTAATTTACTACAGGTTTTTATTATTGTGTTAGTTAAGCCAAAATTAACTTTATATGCATATAATAATTATTTATTTTTTTAGGACAATAATTACTTATTTTTTTAGGTATAATTACAGTAATGATATAATTAAATTTAATACGTATCGTGTCAATACGGATATCCGATAGTATAAAATTTTATTAACAATCCTAAGCTATTTCATGTGAAGGAGTGAATATGAAAATTGATAATACCGTTAATGCAATGCCGTCGCAGAAATATACGATGTGGGGTCATGTTTCTTCATTTCACATATTCCACGTGTCACCTAGAAAATGATTTATAGTTTTACATGCGAAACGAAATATCTTTTCACTTGCTAAATTATACTTGAATTTATCGTACTATATAGGGTGACAACTGATAAAAATTTACCCGTCTTATGTCAGTAGGAGGAGAAACAGAAGTACGTAAATTCGAAACTTATAATTAATGCATGTGTACCGGATAAATCTTTAAAGTAATTTTTCTCGAAAACGAAGTCTTATATGAGAAAACCTTATTCCATGTTTTCGACTAATTTGGTTATGGGGAATTACTATTTACCCGGTTATAATATCAATGCTTGGACACCCTGAATATGGACTTCATTTCCTAATTATCTTTTTAGTAGTGAGGGGGCAATAATATCTTTTACCTTAATTCTTTGCAGCTTAAAGTTGTTTGATATATTCGATATCCTCGTAAAAACTAATATATAAAAAGTGTAATCAATTTTTAGCAATCAATATATTTGAAGATAAAAAATATATCAACTGGTTCGAGATAGTGGATTTAATAAATGAAAGTTCGTGCGTGGTATAAGACTGCATGCAGTAGATGCATTAAAAATTTACATACAGGAAGTGCCTGCAGGGATGTATACAGTGGACTCTGTAGTAGACCTATTGTCCTACTTTTTGACGCGTGTCTCAAGAGGTAATTCTAGTATTCCAGAAAATACCTTAGGGAGTTGCATGCATGCTCCCTTGTGTTTTAAGAAGTACCGTGTGTTCCTCTCTATTTATTGTTTATAAACGCCGTTGTCATCCAAATTAGTCTGCGTTTCTTCAATAGTTTTTAAAATACAATACAATTTTCAATAAACTGTAAGGGATATAACAGAATGCATTAAAACTCCTTTTCTCTATTCTTACTGGTCCATGAGTTTGTAAAGTTTTAGAATCTTCCGATTATTACACTGAGAAAAATCGGATCATACTTTATAGTATATAATCGATGAAATTTTACTACACTGTCGATTAAAGTATCACCATTGGTGACAGTGGTCTGGTTACTACTACACCAGTGTAGTCATTTTTGGTCGTGAAAAATTAGTAAAGATTACAACCTCGCGTACTGAATTTTACTACATAATGTAGTAAAGTTTGAATTTCGTTCAAAATAAAAATACGGGGGGGGGGGGGGGGCACGATAGGTAACAACGGATCG